>JAAGKR010000279.1:139510-235114 GCA_011419295.1 Clarias macrocephalus
CCCAACACAAAGTGTTTACCTCCATGATTTTCTGTGTATATGGTGTTTCAATGGGTTTCTGCACAGGGTGCAGTTAACTGTCCCAGGAGAACATACACTTTAGTGGCACAGTGCAGTGGACTACGAGATAAATGCTTTCTCCGCATTACTGTGCAGCAAGAAAAAGCAATGGATATGTTTCCCAACTCGGCACAGACACAGACGCACACGCACACGCACGCACACACACACACACACACACACACACACACACACACACACACACACACACACACACTCTCTCTTTAAAGTGTGTCTACACCAAAGATTTTTTCCCTCAAGTAAAAACAAAAAAGAATATTCACTAGACCATTCAAATAATCCCTTACTGTTTTTTATTTTAAATATTATTTACAATTGTTGTACATGTATTATAATACATACTGTATTTCTACTCATGACAAAATGTACAGTATAGTAGTTTTTCTTAAGGTCATATTTAAAAAAAATAAAATTAAATAAATAAACCCTTAAGTACTGATAGCAAAACTCTGGTATGGTGACAAATCTACAGATGTCTTTTGCACCACATAAAGGCTGGGGGCTTTTTTTCTACTGCAGTTTTTCAGTGCCTGAAATTTAATCATGCAAGATGTTGGACGCTCGTCAGTGGGCACAAGGCAACATGAACAGCTGGTGTAGTGTGCATGTAGTGGATGTTAAGAAGCCCAGGGACAGAAATCCAGAGCAATATCAGCTTTGCTTATTTTCAAATTGAGCATGCTTAAAAAATGGGCTAGGAGACATGGCCAACTAAACATTTCCACTTTAGACAGCTCAGTTCTGCCAAATAGTCCTCAGTGCTGTCCCAGTATAACCATGCTCACAACTGAAGACAACAGTGTGGTCTATGCTCATAAGATAAGATATTAATTGCTCTGGATGTTCAATTAAATACATTTTTATACCCAGTGTGTTCTGAACAGCAACTTTTTTCAAAAAGTAGCTTTTCTGGAATCCAGAGGCAACACTGGCAAGCAAATTCTCTATGAGCTGACATGAGAAAGAAACAGAACCATAAAAAGACAAAAGTTTGACCTTATAACAATCTGACCAATAAAAACCCTGTGCATTTAAACATCCACATCGTCTCCATTGCTGTTATAATAACCTTCACTCACCTAACAAGGCTTTTCTGCTACATTTTGGATCATGGCTCTGGGGATTTATTCATTCAGCCCCATAAGCAATACTGAGGAAGGACACTGATGTTAGATGGGGAGGTCTGGTGTGCAAAAGGGTCCCCATTCTTCTTAAATGTGTTTAGTGGCGTTGAGGTCATTTGTACATGCTGGCCAGAGTTTGCCTTTAAATAGAGGTATTTCCTAGATACAGGTCATTTTGACCAAACTTTCTACAGTATCAATGAGGAGTATCATTAGTTATCATTAACAGTAGTTTGATCTAATCATTAGTTGTCATGCTAAAATTAATGTTTTGTACATTGCCATGTTTTGTATATTGCCGTGTTTTGTGCATTCCCATCCTGAGGTCAGTAGGTAAAACAGAAATATTAACTGCATAAATACAAGAAGTGTTCAAGTCAAACCAGGGCTTGTGATGAAATTTTTAGAATGAAGGTGTAAAACTGACATTTACAAAAGACTTCAAGTACAATATAATGATAAGTCTCTTAACCACTTAATATTTTGAATGGTGCAAACATTTTAAAGAATGCCATATGTCATAACTATGAACATTCAGCAAATGGACCACCTCATCATTGAAAATCGCTGGATATCTTGTCGTCAACTTGCAAAAAAGTTGCATTCATGAACAATACTTTTACATTAACGCAACTCTGTTCCATTTCCACAAGTTTGGGCTATTAAAGGAGTTCCTGGCAGGCCAGCATTTCAGATGCGACAACTTTAGTGAAATGCTGGGATAAGTGCATTAGTGTGGCAGGGGGCTATATAAAGAAAAAAATTGAGATTTTACTCTCATAACTTTGTTCTGTCATTCTGCAAGATCAAAAGTCCCAGTTTGACTTGAACTCCCCTCATAACAACAGCTAATGGTAATGGAGGACTTTATTATTGCCACTCCACATTTACTATTCTAGAATATAGATCTATAAATTATCTATATGTTGCCTTTAAGGATAATAAGAGAAGGAGATATTGGGAGAAGGCCAAAGTTTTAAAATTGCTAGTAAATGTATTAAATTGCTGCGGCCTATGAAAACGAAAAACAATAAAATAGCTGAGCTGGGTTAAAAAGTTTTTTTTTTTTTTTTTTTTTGTAGCAAACAAATCAGCTTGGAAATTCTCTGAAACATGACAAATAACAGGCAGGGCAAACCAGGGTCAGCCAAAAGATGTATTTTACACAATAATAAATTGGCAAACATGAAGCATGCTATGATCAAACACAAATCAACACAGGTAGATAATAAAGTATTCAAATGATTATCCATATAATGCTGGAATAAGAGTAACACTAACACTGAGGTTTATTTAAAGGTTCCATATTCTGCTCTTAAAAGTTTGCTTTTCAAAGTTAACACAGTTCTCTGAGCTTCCCTGAGGTTTGACCGTTAATGAGCTACTACTGAGCCCATCACAGATCTGAGCAATAAGGAAGTGCAGAGAGTCCCTTATATGAAGTCACATTAGGTGAGAAACCTAATTGGCTCCTTTAAACCCTGGCCAAAATAAAAAGCATGAGAAAAGTAGGGAATTATTTAGTTTGTTCTCATGTTTTCCTTTGTTGATTTGTTGCTTTGATGTCTTCTAAAATAGGAAAGGACCTGTATGTTGAAGAGACTACCCTGAGCTGATGAGTTAAAATTTTTAGGTGTTTTCAGTTGTTGTTTTACCGGTTGTAGGCAAGGAATTACAAACTGATGCAAAGGTAAATGTACAACTCACAAATTTGTATGAAGAGGCAATAATTTAAATATTTATTCACTTCTTATTGTGTTAATACAATGTGTTAGTTATTGTGTGGATTACGAATGTGACCACGTTGGTCCATTTTTTGCAAATTTACAAACATGAGACCACTCTGCACACTATGCTGCATGTCCTGCAGTGCTGAAAATCCTTTCTCCTTTCATGTAACTACACACATAAATAACCAAAGACCTATCGCAAATGCCACAAATATTTCCATAAATCTTGGTTGCATTACAACTCATTCCTTTCGGCAGTGTGGTGTGATCATTGTTTGAGAGAGACAGGAAGAATAGGCTTCTCATCACATTTTTCTGTGTACAATGATACAGTTGCCTGTTCAGTGATTAAATAACATTGAGAAGATTCCGCTGTCCATGAGTAAATGGGAGATATTAAGAGACGATGGTATAGTGTAGTGTAACAGAGCTGAATCGATAGAAACAGCTAAATATAAACCTGTCTTCGGCAAGATTTTCAACATAGCTACAATGAGAATACCATGATGGGATGAAAGAGACTGGTAGATGCATGTGCATGTGGTGTGCTTGGTATTGGAGTTTGTGTTTCTAGAAAAGATATAGTGTGCATTCAAATCATAGAATAGTTTGTGCGCATGTAATATTTCCATGTGTATCTCAAGATAGAAATAAACTAAATGTATAGTCACATTTACACGCAATTGTCTGGAGGAAAAAAAAAACTTAATTGTGCTTTATTTGTCTACACTGCCATGTGTCTGTTTGATTTGAATCTTGTCTCTGCTCCTGTTCTGTCATTACTGAGTTTTCCTGATTATGTCCACTGATTTCCGATGATGTTCTGATTTCAGGCACTGATCTAATCATTGATTTAATAAGGTGTGTCGTTCCTGTGATTACTCTTCCTATTACAATAATGGAATACTGTTTGATAATATCATCTGCCTGCTTTCTGACCACTGTGTGGATTATGTGTAATGAGTCCCTTACGTTAAACTTTCTTTTTACCCCTAAACTAAACTTTTTCCTTTTTTTCCTTTATGCTTTTCTCTGTGTGTTTTTACTAAGGAAGTGGCACTGTGACCTCGCATCTCCATGATCAAGGATATGAATCCCCTCTTCAGGTCTTTGTGCCAGGAGTTTGCATGTTTTCCTCATGCTTGGTGGGTTTCCTCCAGGTACTCCTCCATGTGTGACCAGACCATGTGTGATCCATTTATGAAAAAAGGTTCTATAAGATGTGAGATGGGGCTTCCATAGATCAAACTTGTTTGTCCAGAACTTCCCACATATTTTTGATTGGATTGAAATTTCTAGGTCATTATCTATTTTTTATGCTCCTCAAACCATTGCTGAACAATTCTTGCTGTGTGGCAGAGCACATAATCCTGATGAAAGAAGTCACTGTCATTAGGGAATATGTTTTACATGAAGGGATGTACTTGGTCCGCAACAATATTAAGGTAGTTGGTACGTATCAAAGTAAGTTCCACATGATTGTTAGGACCCAAGGTTTCCTAGCAGAAGATTGCCCAGTGAAGCTTGTCTTCTACCCATATTTCATCCTGGTGTCATTTCCTCATTAGGTAAGTAATGCACAAACACCCAGGCATCCATATAATGTAAAAGATTCATCAGACCAGGCCACCTTCTTTGAATGCTCCATGGTCCAGTTCTGATGCTCATGTGCCTACTTTAGGAACTTTCAGCACTGGCCAGCTTTGGCACTCTGACATCTGGCTCAGATGTGGGTAGAATAACCAAAAATTGTACTCAAGTAAGAGTAGCTGTATAAAAATAAAGGTGAAGTAAAAAGTAGTCATCCAAAGACATATTTGGTGAAAAGTCTACTCAAGTACTGAGTAACTGTTTCATGATAATGTCAGATTTTTAAAAAATAAAATAATGTACAAATTCTGACATTTGTAAAATGAATAAATAAATATTCCAAAATGAAAAAAAATAATAATGATGAAATAAAAATAAGTAATAAATGAATAAAAATAAATATATATAAAATAGCAAATTAAGGAACAATAAACACAACTTTCCTAATCTCACCTTTTTTTCACAACATAAAGCTTTTGAAACAAATATCTACTATATGTAACACACATGTGTTTGAACAGTGTAACTTATTTCCAGTGTAAGATATGCTGTATATTCAGTTGCCTTCCAAATGGCTCAGAAGATAGAAAATAACATTAGAACATCTACAAGAGGTCTCACTTAACCATAAACTGTGTCCAAGAGAACAAATGTAAGAAATATTTTTTCATTAATATTTTCTATTTTGTAATTCATGTTAAAGTAGCTTCTCTGTGGCATCAGACCACACATTCTAGCCTTCATTCCCCTCCTGCATCATTGAGGCTTGGGTGCCCATGACGCTGTCACTAGTTCAGTTGTCCTTACTTGGACCACCTTCTTTAGGTACTAACCACCGCATACCAGGAACACCCCACAAGACCTGCAGTTTTAGCAGTGCTGTTTACCTGGTCATGTTTTGAATGTTATGGCTGATCATTTAATAGCATTATACAGTACAAGCTGAAAAATCAGATGCCTTTTGTTGGGAGGATCAAACATTGGTGTCTAGAACAGTTGCAAATGTTAGCAAACAATTTAGAAAAACTAAAACTACATGAAACCAGTAAGCTTTAATATGAGCAAAGCAGAGCCAGTCCTGTAAATGTTTATGCAAATTCATGAATGAGTACTGATTTTGCTGTACAAAAGTATACTACCTCACTCACGACTGCTCCTCAAATTTACTTTGTTTAATATTTATTTTCTATATAGATATTTTTTATTCCTTCCTAGATCAATAACTTTCTTTTTTTTGTTTGTTTCCTTCTTGTTCTATGGTCAGGGCAGTTGCCTAAGCATTTCACTGCATATCGTACTGTGTATGATTGTGTATGTGACAAATAAAATTTGAATTTGAATTTGATATATTTGTATGCATTTATACTAGGAAGTTGCCTGCTTTAAACTGTTACTATGGTCTGTGTGTTGGACAATGGGCATTTATCATACTTAAATATTAAAATATGTATTAGCTTTTTAAAAATCTTATCACAGCATATTACTGTTAAAGTATACAGTATTTACTATACTGTAGAAAATTGATCTACTAACTCTTTGCAAGAAAGTGCAAAGGGTTTGTAACAACTGTTTTGGATTGGCCATTGGCTTCTTTTTTTTACAAAGACCTGGCCTTGTCAGTTTGATTGTTACAGTTTAATGTGTATAAAATGTAGGTTACAGGTTTGAATATTTAAGAATGTTTTATCTGAGATTGCAGCTTTGATTCCTTCAGGTCCAGAAAAAAAGGTGGTCATTTTCTACACAGCCACATTACTTTTTTGTATCTGCACCGACAGCCCTCTGTCCTCCCTTTCATCCACTGTCCCTTCTAAAGTTCCCCTGAGGCTCTGTCACCACTCTTTTTCTTCTCTATCTGTAAATGGACATTCAGCACTTTTTTTTTGCTGTGTGTGCAGTGCATGCACATGCTTTGTTTGAACGAGTACATAGTACATGTGTGTGTGTGTGTGTGTGTGTGTGTGTGTGTGTGTGTGTGTGTGTGTGTGTGTGTGTGTGTGTGTGTGTGTGTGTGTGTGTGCGTGTGTGTGTGTGTAAGAATATGTGTAATTGCATGGGTAAGAGTAGGGAGTACATTTCTGTTGACCACACCATCAGTCAGTATGACAGGTGGAGCTGATATCATGCCAGAGGTTTTAATAGACCAACATTCCCTTAGGTAATGTAATGCGCTAACCTTGTTAGTTACCCTCTCATTTTACACCATGGCCTATATGTGACAAGGTGGATCTTTGGTGTTTTCCTCTTTCTCACTTTCTTTTCTCTGACATCTTTCTGTGGGCCTTCTGTGCCTCTCTTGTAGCACCACTGGTGAAAAAAAAAAAAAAAAACTTTAACAAGCAGGGAATAAATCAAAGTGCTGTTGTCAGACATTTTGTGAAGATGTTTGCGCATGAGGTTTGGTTTAAGAGCAAATTGTATTCAGAAACGCCTACATACTTTTCACATTTCTCCAGTTCACTGTGCTTAACTGCCTCATCATTCTCTTTTTGATAACACACTCCCATACGCACAGCAGTCCATTAGCTGTGTCAAAATCCACCTCATATCCACATATAGAGTGTAAAAAGCCTATGCATCAAACAGTGTCCTCTATTTTACCCTGGGATATGGTTCAAAGCCGCATTTGACTCTTGAACTTGTTCACTTTTCACTCCCCATCAACCCCAGATTACAAGATTAAAGCAATCTACCTTGAATTGAATATAGAAGTATGTGTGGTGTGCCAGTGTGCTCTGCCTGTATCATGAGAAAAAGCAATACAGATGGAGAGCATGGAAGAGTGAGAAATAGGGAATAAGGAAAATGAATAAAATGGAGCACTAATGGCATGATGAATCTGTGTGTATTTTTGCCGTGGCAGGTTTGATTTATCACCAAAATTTTCAAGGTCCTGGAATTAGTGAGATTCAGTACAGGATAGAAACAGGAGAGAAACGGAACGAGGGAGATGAGATGAAAAATGGAAATATAAAATATTACGGATGGGTCAGAGAAATGTAATGTTGCAGTCTGATTATATTTGACTATACTTGATTTCAGCATCAAAAACATTGTATATTTTATAAGTGACGAATAGCAATGAAACTGTGCTTGACCTTACCCAACATATATGAATGGACAGACCACAATAACTTTTATTATCTGGACAATGAAGTTATATTAGAAGAATGTATGACATTTTTGCGTATTTGTATGCCCAAATAGTAATATGTTTTATATCTTGTCATTGTTAAATCAAAGTGGCACAGATACATGCTGGCAACTCAGCATAGTTCAATGACTATATAGTCATTATAGATTTTAAACTGTGTATTTGGGTTTTGGGATATATCAGGTAGAGCAAAAGTTATCGCTACTTTTATAAATAGAAATTTTTACAACTACCAGAATATGGGAATGAATTTGCGCAAAATGTAAACTGCTCCAAGCTTTATGGGCTACGATTACACACCTGGGTTAACAGTCATTGTAGCAAATTAACCCTAATATTTCATGTTTTCCTCATGAGAGTACATGTGATAGATATTTTCCTTTTGATAAATGGGAAATGTTAAGCCTTTCTGATTTAGGTACTGGGCTGCAGAGAGTAACAGGTGAGAAAATCAAGAACGATGGATTGTATGACACAATGTAGTATTTCTTACAGTAGCTACATCTCTTACTCTTTCCTCCCATTCAATTTGTCTTCTTCAGACACAGTCCTATCTACACTTATACAACTACACATATCCTGTTTCACCAGAATGCATTTTTGCAACATGTGTAATTTATAGATACATGTTTAGTGTTGCAATAAATGTGTTTTTCAATTTCCAGTGTATTTGAGTTAGATTATGTTTAAAAGTTGTGAAATGTGCAAATTTTGGACTTTATAAAGGCATGTGCTGAATCTTTATTCTGATTTATAGTACTAGTAAGGAAGCTTTCTCATATTCCCAAAGTTTTTGCTGGAGTGTGTTAAAATTCTTATTGGTTCTTGGTCACTCAGTCGCTGTGCAGTTGCATTAAACACCTATGCATTAATTAGCATTACTTACAGAAATATTAAGATTTACTTAATCACCTAGGAATCTATTAACTATGTCAATTTTTTTTCCTAGCAACTCCATCACTAGGGCTATCAATGATTTCTAACTCATGCTGAACTGTAAGGAACTGTCTAATAATTGTTTTATTTAAGAACTTCATGATTTGCCTACTGACCTACAAAATTCTGCCACAATTTCTCAAAACCCTTATGATTTTCAAAAGTGCTATGATTTTTCATTCTTGATTTCTGGATACCACTGGCTACAGAAGCTATGAATCTGCAACCCACTTACATAACAAATGTCATCACATGTTGTGTAGAACATCTAGGTGTTTGGCAGACGCCCATATCCAGAGCGATTTACCTTTTTTTTCATCTCACTGAAAAACAGTGGCCCTTGAGCAAGCGGTAATGAGATTTGAACCTGGGATCTTCTGAACCATAGTCCAGTGCCTTAACCATCGAGCTATCTCTGCACCAGAGTGTGTTTATAGGAGTTTTTAACCGTTCTTCCAGAAGTACAATAGTGAGGTCAGACACTGATGTTGGACAAGAAGCCCTGGCTCGCAGACTCCTCTATAATTCATCCCAAAGGTGTTCTATCTGGTTGTGGTTAGGACCCTGTGGAGGTCAGTCAAGTTCTTCAACACCAAACTCTCTCATTCACTGACCTTTATGGTCTTTATAGACCTTGCTTTGTGCACTGGTAAGGAATCATGTTGGAAGAGGAACGGGCCATCCTCAAACTGTTCCCACAAGTTGGGAGCATAAAATTGCATCATAATCCCCCTCTCCACCAAAGTTTACACTTGGCATAATGCAGTCAGGCAAGTACCGTTCTGCTGGCAAAGCCAAACTCAGACCCAGACAGGGAAGTATGATTTGTCAATCCAGAGAACACATCTCCATTGTTCCTTTGGACACCAGAACAATGGAGACGTATTTTCTGGATTCGTCAATCTGGAATTCACTCAGCTCCTGAGAGTGACCAATTCCTTCACAAATGTTTGTAGAAGTGGTCTGCATACATAGATGCTTCGTTCTATACACCTGTAACCATGGAAGTGATTGAAACAGCTGAATTCAATGATTTGGATGGCTGAGTGAATACTTTTGGCAATATAGTGTATGTCAGAATGCAGATTGCTGGCTTTAAAGATATTGTATTTTATATGATGTTAAACTGCAGTCATGTCACACCTTCTTGGCATCACCTTCTCTCATAGCTCACACAGTCCTTAATTATGTTGCAGATGGTCATTTCTATGGCATTATTTATTATAACAATGCAAACTCAAATGTTAAAAATGGTATCAACTGTCAATTTATTTAATACTAAGAATATAGAGAGCTTAATATATTATGTTCAGTGGTTGTATTGAATGTGCAATGATTTACATTAACCTGCTTAGACCCACATGACCTCATTTTCTACCAACTACATTGTCTATGTGTCCTCTTGTAATCCTTATATAAGGAACATTAAGTATAATTCTATTGACAAACTTTGTTTCAATTAATTTCAGTCACAAAACAAAATGGTAGCCTGTTAGTGAAGTACAAGAATAAGCACTGTAGATTTAGGAACACTTTACTTTTTACACAAGACTTGTTTTCTAACTATCAAAATTTGTTCATTGTCAAGGTCATTTAGATACTTATGCTTTCTTTTTTTTTCCAGCTACCAAAAGATTTACCTTTAGACCTGACTGTTCACTTGCATTCACTGTAACAAGATTATATATACCACTTACCCTCCTTAAGATTGCCTATCCCAAGGAACATAGTGAACATAGGGCTACACTCTGAATGAAGTGCCAACCCATTGCATGGGACAAGGACATTATACAGTTCCGGCAATAACATGCAAACTCCTTGCACACAGACTGAAGGCAATATTCGAAACCCCAATCGTTGACGTATGCAGCAACAATGCTATGCTACCACTAAGCCACCATGCCACTATGTAACGAGATAAACATTGCAATTTAACTGTCAGTGGTTTAAATGTTCTCGTTTGTCAGTCTAATTAGTTGTGCATTAATGAAGGTAAATATACGACAGATAAGATTGAACATTGCAATTTTATAACAACTCTCTCTGGTCAACACATAAGGTCAATCCTGAGCTTATGGATGCACATGGTTATTCATTGGTAACACTGCACATTGCATCAGAAGTGCAATTTAAAGCTCCTTGTTGACATGAGTTTGTGTTCTATTTTGCTACAGATAGTTTTTTTTTTTTTTTTGACTTGCTAACTTGGGTGCCATAAACAACACATCAGATAGAACACATACACATACACACACACACACACACACACACACACACACACACACACACACAGAAAGCAGAGCCTGTCAGAGGCATTACTATACTGTAGCTCTGTCAGCCCATACTTGTCATGGCCGTATGGTGACTATTTTTTGCACAGCCTGTAACGTTTGTGCCTGTCACATTTCATTGCCACTACTGAAGTGATCCCCTGGAGCAAATGTACTCTCTCTCTCTCTCTCTCTTTCTCTCTCTCTCTCTCTCACTCACACACACACATTTCTTTAACTTGCTGTATGTACTTCCTAAAAATTGTATTTGCCATGACTCAAGGTCAATATTTTCTGATCATTGAAAATGTTAGACGGTAACACTGGATATTAATATAGGATATTATTGGATATATTCCATATTTGCTTGGATTGAGTACCACGAATATGCTAGGAATATGGATCCCATGCCCTACATAGAAAATGTTTTTTTATCTTTCCATTTTTTCATTTAATCATTGAATCACTATTACTTACACTTCCCTTTTTCTTACTTTTTTCCCTAATTTCTTTGCTTGATTCTTTCGCTCTACCATTTCTCTGTCATGTTAGCATCAAATGACTCAGAACTACACAACCCATTGACCCCACAAGTCACATGATCCTACATAATATTCAATGATGTTTCCTGTGTTTGGTTTGTTTGTATTTTCTGCAATAAAGTGCCTTCAATTGCATTCATCTCCACACCTGATTAATCACGCCATCTCTCTGCTTCACTGAGGATGCTGCTATACCATCCAACTGATTTTCTGAAGCCTTCCATGTCTTTTGCTTTTCAGAGGACATCACTCGTCTGCCTTGCTTTGTAATGCTGTTATTGGTTGTCGTGTGCCATGTTATTGCTTATAGTCTGTGTTTTTTTGCCTCACTGTTTAGTTTTTAGTTGCCATAATAAATTGTCCACACTTTCATCCACTTCCACTTCCTGACATCCTATCACCATATAACTGCAATAAAATAAATTAGTACATTTCGTTAAAGAAATCGCAAATTTAAAGAATCCTTTTTAAAATAAATAAGTTACAAACAATTATCAGGTAATTTATTACATAGCATATTGCTGTCAACCTAAGTGTAGTACAATTAGCTAGGCTGCTAATTTATAATCACTCCTATCACACAGTCCATACAACTTTACAAACGTGAAGTAATTTTCCCCTGCTGGATTGCTTTAAAAGACCGAACCATTTACATTATTTATTCTAAGTAAATGAGCTTTCTACAGTAGTTGCATTCTAGTTAAACATGTAGCAGTGCTACTGTTCTACGATTTTATGTAAAAAAAAATAAATAAATAAATAAATAACAGTGAATCACAAAAAAATTACTATAGGAGTTTTCACATACTGGGTCACAAATATTTTCATAGCTACCTGTTAGACTTGTCGTCAAGACCATCTAAACCAAGACAAGACCAAGATTTTAAGGGCTTGATACCAAGTCAAGAACAAGACCAAGATGGGGTTAACACAGCATGATGCATTTATGATAAAAAGTAAATTATGCAAGTGATAGGCACACACTCTAATTAATCTGAAAGATCTCATTCTTAAAAATAGTAGCATATAGCGTAGGTGGCACGGTGGTGTAGTGGTTATCACTGTCGCCTTACACCTTCAGGACCCGGGTTTGATTCTCGGCCAGGTTCGATTCCTGTCTCTGTGTGCATGGAGTTTGCCTCTTCTCCCCGTGCTTGGTGGGTTTCCTCCGGGTACTCTGGTTTCCTCCCACAGTGTAAAAACATGTAGGTTAGGTTAATTGCCGTTCCCACATTGGCCGTAGTTTGTGAATGAGTATGTGTGTGGCACATGTGATGGATTGGCACCCTGTCCAGGGTGTACCCCGCCTTGTGCCCTAAGTCTCCTGGGATATGCTCCAGGCCCCCAGTGACCCTGAGTACAGGATGACGTGGTATAGATGATGAGTGTATAGTAATAGAGATGCACAGAAAGCAACATTTGTGGGTAAACACCATCAAGGACATTAAGACAACTACATTTTTCACTGATTATATACGGATGAGATTCATATAGTATGATATGACCAAACCAGACCATTTTCTTACCATCACAGAGAAATTAAAAAACTAATTTGTCTGGTGATTTTACCTTAGGGATAGATGCTTCCTTTGTAGATATAAAGCCTGAGCAATTCAGAGGGAGAATTTCACAAAATTTCTAACTGTGTATTTATGCTTAAAATTAGCACACTTAAAAAGCAATTACCATCAGGCAACACAGCCTATTTAATTCAATTTTACCTTAATATTTCACAGCATTGGTGGAGAATTACTAGATATACAATAGTCAAAAGTTTGGACATACCTTCTCCTGCAGTGTTTTTTTCTTAACATTGTACATAATATTGTACATTGTACATAATCACATTGTACACATATTGAATAAAACACAATGGAACTTATGGAACTGTAAATAGAGAAAAGACAATCCATAATTACTTTAAGAAATGAAGGTCAGGTAATCTGAAAAATCTGAATGTATCCCCAAGTGCAGAGGCTGAAATCATCAAAAACTTTGATGTCTCTCATGAGGACTGTCCCAGGAAAGAATGACCAAGAGATACCTTTGCTGCAGAGGATGCGTTTATTATGATGACCAGCCTCAGAAACTGCCACTTCCTGGCACCTCAAACTAGAGCCCACATAAATGCTTCTCAGAGTTCAAGCAGCAAACATATTTCAATATCCACTGTTCAGAAGAGACTGTGTGAGTCAGGCCTTCATGGTTGAATTGAAGAAATACAAACGGAAGCAACTTGGTTAGGCCAAGCAACACAAGACAAAGACCCCTAACACACCTCTAAATTATGCAAGTGATATTTGTCAAAGAAGGAGAGTGATGGAGTGCTGCATCAGATGACCTGGCCTCCACAAGCAGGAAACATGTACCAAACACCTCTGAGAACTCCTTTAGTGGTTAGAAAAACTAGTTCAGGGGACTTACTCATGAGGATGATTGAGAGAATGCCAAGAGTTTACACGACTGTCATCAATGAAAAACATGGCTACTTTAAAGAATAAAAAAATAAAACATATTCTGGTTTATTTAACTTTTTTTAAATACATAATTCCATATTTGTTCTTTCATAATTTCTAGGTCTTCAGTATGTATTATTATAGAATTATACTATGTTGAAAACAATAATAAAATAAAAAAAGCACGCACATGCTGTCACATCTCTTGCTCTCATCCACAAGTGAGTGAGTGGTACCGTCGTGTGTAGCGTTTGTATGTAAGAGCTGACATGACTAAAGATAATGGAAGGTATCTTTATACACATAAGCCACACAGCTCATTTGGCTTGTCTAATTGTTGTTTCTCACAAGTAAAACTTGCTAACCTAGCTACAGCCCCTCATATAGGTTAACCAACTGTTTTTGGACAGCTCGCATAAGCTAGCTAGTTTGCCAGGTAGAGGCACTTGTCTTAACTTACATTATGTTTCCTTTTTTTACGTGTGAACAGTTTGCATAGTCCCAGCTGTTTCACTGCATTGCAGAAATCACTTCCTGCTGTGTGTTCTCTTTTCCACAAGGTTTTGCAGCTAAACTGCTTATGGTTTAGGTAGCCAAATGTTCCTACAGAAGGTTTAGATGACATTTTCCCAAAAACTCAACTTATTCTCAAGCATTAATGTTCTCAGAGAGTGCATGAGGGTGCAGGGGGGTGACCGCATTAATGAATCAAGTTGTTGGTTACATTTTAAGTGAAAATTTTACATCTAATTTTCTAATCAAAAATGCACAGGCAATTTAGTGATATCTCCACAGCTGTGGTCTTGCCCAGTCTTGAAATAAAACATAGTCCATTTTGTCTGAAACTGAGATGAGACAAAGCAAAAATTCAGTCGATTCCAAGACGGCAACTCTACTAACTGTTATGTAATCTAAGATATGATGGGATGTATCATTTACTTATTTTCCTTTCTCATCAGTAGAAATGCTATCTTTGGTAAGATCAGAGATTCAATTACAGTTAAGCTACTGGAGCTTTTTAAAGTGTAATTAGACTTGTCAGGTTTTAGATTTTAAAATGTTTCATATTGAGTTATGTCCTAGATAGAAGCAGTTTATTTGTATATTCTGAACAGTAGTACACAGGTGGCTTAAATGTCATTTAGGCTTCTGAAAATAGAAACAAAAGTCTTTAACATAAGATACAATGACTTGCATATTTTAATAATACTAATTTAAGCTATAGATTTCTCAAACACCTTTAGACTTTCTTACTCAGTTTTACTTAAAAAAATCATGATTTTTTTTTAACAAAGTTCATCTAAATATGAAGAGCCTATCCCACGAGGCTTAGGTCGCGAGGAAAGGTACACCCTGGACAGGGCGCCAATCCATTGCAGGGCACACACACATACACTCACTCACACACTCATTCACACACTACGGGAAATTTGGGAATGACATTTAGCCTAATCTGCAGGTCTTTAAGATGTTTTGGTGTTAAGGTGCTTTCATGAAATGAAATGCATTCAGTGGATTTCTGGAAAATTTTGAAACCAAGAAAAAGGATATTTACACACTTTATTGCTATTGCAGGTACCTCTGCCTTCATGAACTACAGGAATGTGTTGCTTAACACCCGAGATACATTCTGTGAAATAAGACATTGTGCAATTTAGATGATGAGAATTCCAGACTATATATCTAACACAGTGTAACCTTCTGTTTCACTTCCAAATCAATACTTCTGTTTTTGCCTTTTTCTTCTGCTATCTTTTTTTTTTTTTTGCTTTCTGTGAGATTTCATTTAAAATTTTTACCTGACAACATTCTTAATGAAATGGTTTATATATGATAATTTCAATACTTTATTATAATAAATATACAATAATATTTTATGTACTACTGGGCTGGAGCTTGCTTTTGTTTAGCAGATGGTGTTTCATCAAGTGCTGTTGTCAGCCTCTCATTTGGAGATCATATGACTGTTTTAACAATCAGATGCAGATTTGCTCATATGTCATTCCAGCATATAAATGTGCATTCTTTCTACACAACTGTAATGAACTGTATGCTTGCTGTCTCTTCATCTACTATTTAATCATTTTAAGAAAAGAGAAGGAGCAAGAACATTGGTGAGTAGCAAAAAGGGGTAGGATGTATGCATGTGTGTGTGTGTGTGTGTGTGTGTGTGTGTGTGTGTGTGTGTGTGTGTGTGTGTGTGTGTGTGTGTGTGTGTGTGTGTGTGTGTGTGTGTGTGTGAAACCTCAGTCACACAATGGATCAATAGCTTATGAATATTCTAATCATTGTCTTGGCTGGGTAAAATAATGTGAATTTGGAATAGGTCCAAAAGCATGCAGGCAAAAATATGTGAGGCAGCCATCATGTACCTGTATAGTGTCCTCTGTACAAGCCTCTGGAAGCAGTGTTATGTTCGGGGGTTGCTTCATTTGATCAGGTCTAAGCTCAAAAACGTTATGTGGCAATCAAATGAACAAAGCTGACTACCTGAGTATACTGAATGACCAGGTTATCCAATCAATAGATGTTTATTCCCTGATGGCACAGGCATATCCAATACCAAGATTCATCATGATCAAGCTGTGAAAGAGCAGTTCTGGGAGCATGAGGAATCATTTTCACACATAAAGTGGCCACAGCAATGTTTCCTGATCTTAACACATATTGGGCAACAATTAACTGAACTATGGTTGGAAAAAAACCATGCGACACTGCGTAAGGTTGTTTTGGCCAGGTAGTGAAGATAGATAGACTGATAGAGAGAGAGAGAGAGAGAGAGAGAGAGAGAGAGAGAGAGAGAGAGAGAGAGAGAGAGAGAGAGAGAGAAATCACATCCTGGCATTTAACTAAGCAAATAGGTGAAATCCTTCTGTTAAATAATTACTGTAGTGATTAATATGGTTCAGGTGGCAACAATTTATTTAAGCCTAACTGATGCAGTGAGTAGCTTCTCATTTCTTAAGCAACCATGTCAGGGGCATGGGACATATCTCATGGTCGTGCCGAAGATGTTAGTCAAATTATTAGGTTGTATCAAGAAAATAAAACATCTTGCTGAACGGACATGTGCGACGCATTATGAATACCTGGAAGGGTAGTGGTGAACCTACCTAAGTTGATACCTAAGATAAATATTTTTTAATGTGAATGATGGGTGATCACTTAAAAGTTTAATGAAAACACTAGTTTTTCAAGTAAGTCAAGTAGACTTTAATTGTCATTCCAACCATATACAGTACAGTACACCATGAAACGAAACAACGTTCCTCCAGGATCAAGGTGCTACGTACATGCAACACAAATTAACAACATAAATTAACAGAACTAGCTACAGTAGCTACTTAAGAGATCTAATAAGCGTACTAGCTCAGACATGACAGATTTACATTTTAAATTAATAGAAAAAATTATCTAGTCCTATAAAAAAAAAGAGACAACAAGAGACAACAAAGTGCACATGCAAATGTGCAAACAAGAGCGACAGAGTGACAACATAACAACATGACACGTTTCAATACTTTTGTAGTAATGAGGTAGTGAGTTGAGGTAGTGATGGGAGAAACAGTAAACATTAAACATTTCTGAAAAGTCACAGCAATGATGGAAAAATACTTTTGTGCAAATAACAGTAAGAACAGTAATAAATATTGTGCAAAAAAGAGCAGATGTGTAGCCTCGAGAATTAGTGAGGGCAATTGGGAAAAAAAGCATCAATTTGCTGAGAAGCATAAATAATGGACTGTAGATCGTTGGAAAAAGGTCATGTGGTCTGACCTTTTTCCAGAATGATGTAAGAGGGTAAATCTGGACCCCTCAAACCATCATGCCTAGTAATGGAGACAAATGAACTCTGGACAAAAATATTTATTTTTACATTGCACAAGCTTATTGAAACAATGCCATTTACATACTGTAATTAAAGCAAAAGGCAATCCATCAAAGTATTAGAGTGTGTATTTTATTTTTTTTTTTTTTTGGATGGGCTATGTAGTTAGGGTAGATGATGATAAACAAACAAACAAACAAACTATATCATATAATGTCTGATCTGATATAATGAAAGGTGGCATTGTCCTCATTACTTTAGTATATTATAAAACTCTGCCCTTGAAATAGATCACACAAAGCGAGCTTAGCATTATGAACTTGCCGTATCCGAGTACTTAAATGCATGGCAAGGCAGAGAAAAGGAGACTTATGAGGCATGACTGAAAAAGCCTAAGGAGACAAGAGTACAACGAGTTACACAGAGTACATGGATTGCTCAGTGTGACTGTCAATCCGTGTATTCACCATGAAGAAAGAGAGAATTTTACAAACATTTATTACCAAAATTCAGTCATGCTGTTTTAAATAAACAAAACAATTGTGTAAAAAATTTCCTACCTGCCAGCACAGTGCTTTTTCATACACCAGATCATTTCAAGTATTAAGCCTTTGGTTACTTCCACAGCATCATGGATACATTTTTTTGTTCTATTCTTTTGTTTGTTTGTTTCCCTACTCAAATAAATCCCCAGTAAAAAAACTGTGAAAGCTCATTTATGTTTCTTGCTCTTTCTTTTTGTATTTTACTCCTAATATAAAACACATATTCACTCACTCACTGTCAAAACTGCTTTATCCCCCAATGGACGGGGTTCACCCAGGACAGGTTGGCAATCCATCGCAGGGCACACACACACTACGGGCAACTTGGGAATGCCAATTAGCCTAATCTGCATATCTTTGGACTGTGCAAGGAAACCCACCAAACATGGGGAGGACATGCAAACTTCACGCGCACAGAGACAGGAATTGACCCTGACCGGGAATTGAACCCAGACCCAGGAGACGCAGGGCGACAGTGCTAACCACTACACCATCGTGCTGCCCCTAAATTAAAAGGCTGCATTAAAAAAAAACTTTAATCAAAACAATTAGAAAAAGTTGACTAAAAAAACACTGTATGCGTGTGTGAAAAATAAAATGTCATTTCACACTTGGGTTTCAGCTCAAAATGGAAATAAAAACATTAACAGCTAAAATACCATGTAAAATCCCCTGTTCTTTTCGATAATGGCAGTTTGTGCAAGAATCTCCCTTGAGGCCTCTCTTCATTCAGACCCAGTACTGTTTACTACATTGTATCTCTGCTCCCATTCAATTGTTTTCACTAAAAACTTTTACACAGGCTTTAAACTGAGTTTTTCCATAATAAAATATAACTTGTGATATTTTATTATCTAGCAATTAGCCCAAACATTTCTCTAGGAGCAGAGTCAACGTCTCCTTCTTTCTGAGATTGAAGGATGTTTTTTCATGTTTTAAATCGTTTTGATATGATCCTTCTTCATTTAACCCCTGGTTTTGCAGCAACCTCTTCAGAGTATTATAAGTCAGGACCTATTACTGTATGTCTGCCAGGTCAGCTAGGGAAATTGCTTTAGATGTAAGATGATTTCTAGCAGTTGAGCTTTCCATAATGTCCAATCATGCTCCGTAGACCAAAGGTTCTTTTAACAATCCGAAAAGAAAGACAGATTCAATTGCTTTTTGGCCTTAAAAAGTTGCAAGGTACTGAAAATGTTCTGGTAGAAACATTAACAGCCAGAATCCTAGGTTCAGTCATTACAATAAGGATTTTTTTAGTTTCAAGTCTTCTGCTGTTCTTACAATCGCATTAGTCACTAAAATCCAGTATTTGCCCCTTCCTGAATATGTTTTTGCATATTTGTTATATTTAAATGAGTGAGCTGATTAAACAAAACTTTAATATTACACAAAGATAACCTAAAAGAGTAAATACAAAATGCTGTTTTAAAATGATAATTTAATTTCAATAAAAAAAAAAAAGATGGGCAAACCTACTTGGAAATATTTGGGGGGAAAAAGTAATTATCCACTTACGAAACTGTGATTTTTGGAAAACTGAGTTAAATTTCACATGCCACACACAGGTCTGATTACTGCCAGACCTGTTGAATCAAGAAAATCACTTAAATGGGACCTGTCTGACAAAGTAAAGCAGGCTGAAATATCAAAAAAAAAAAAAAGCAACACAATCTGAAGCAAATCAAAAGGAGATGAGAAACTTCAGTCTGGAAAGGGTTAGAATCTCTAAAGCTTTGGGACTCCAGTGAACCACGGTGGTAATCAGTATTAACAAATGGGGAAAACTTGGAACAGCAGTGAACGTTTCGAGTGGCCGGCCTACCTACGGTATCTACTGTATATATATGGGGAGAGAGAGAGAGAGAGAGAGAGAGAGAGCAGAGATAGGAGGATCTTGCTCAAGTAAAAAAAAAATGGTGTTAGAGTTCACGTTGGCACATTAGTCAACTAATTTTATTACTCTTGTAAAATATGAAGCTGAGGAAGTAGACAGCCAACCTGTTATCTCACTTAATTCTCTTATAAAGCAAATATATTTGAAGCTGGGAGCTGTGTGTGTTCACTCTATAATAAAAAGGTTGCCGTATTCTTCTAATAAAGACTTCAAGCATAGTACGGTGATGAGACTTTTAGATACAATAAAATGAATGGTGCTGACATTTTAAAGAAGGCTATATGTCGGTGAATTACAGTTGGAGCCCACTGCAGTCATTGCCATGAACATTCAGTGAGTGCTAGGTCTGATCCTTTAAAATCAATGAAAGAATTGTCACTAACTTGCAGGAGAGAAGCATCTGTCCGTAGGAACTGTACACACAATCATTCACCACTCCTACTTGCACATTACAAGAACTTGGTTGGAAGTTATTGCCACATTCCACTTACAGTCCTGACCTCGCTCCATTTATAATGTGTTCGGGCCAATAAAGGAATTCCTGGGAGGCCAGCATTTCAGACATGCAGCAGGAAGTCCGATCATGGCTCCAGATTATTACAAAGACTTTCTACCTTAATACTATTCAAGCAGAAAGTAAATACTGTTATAAATGCATTACTGTATAAGGAGAGTATATAGAGAAATAAAGGCAGTTTGTAACTATGTTATTCTGCTCAATCAAAAGTCCCAGTTTGACTTAAACATTCTCCTTTTTTTTGTTGTTGTATACATTCAGATGTTTACATTCATATTTAATATTTATTTAAAATAAAATAGACAACACTATAATTAATATAATCTATCTATCTATCTATCTATCTATCTATCTATCTATTTTTTTATTTTTTTATTTTTTTTGTGGTTAGTTTCAAATGAGTGGGGGACTAATTTGGGGGAAAACAATCTGATGCTACACGGATATTCACTGTCTTTTAGATCTATCTGTCCATCTATCTATGATCACTTTGCACCTCCGGCCGGGTTCGATTCCCGCATCAGGTCTCTGTGCATGTTTTCCCCATCTTTGGTGGGTTTCCTATGGGCACTCTGGTTAATTGGGGTAGTGTGTGAATAAGTTTGTGAGTGTGTGTGTGCCATGCATGGACTGGCACCGCATCCAGGGTCTACCGTGCCCTAAGACTCCTGGGATAGGCTCCAGGCCCCTGAGACCCAGTATACAAGATAAAGCAGTATAAATGATGAATAGGTGAGGGAGTGAGAGAGTAAGAAGCTGTGGATGACTTTATTCTCTGTGGTATTTTTGATGTTTGATTTATAAGCAAATCCAGATTTTAAAGTTAGGATTTTATTTCTCAGATGTTAGAGAACACATCTGGGGAAAATTTTATTGACATTTTCAAAAGCATTTTAATGGGATAACTATTTTGTCCTCAGCTGTTTTTACAAACGTATTAGTATTTGAGTATTATCCTTTGAAATTAGATTGCTTGATGAAACAGACAGTCTTGTAAAATCTAAAAGTAATTGAAGTTACAGAATGTTGAGATTTTGTATGCATTTGCCTATGTAAGCATAGTGTTCAAACAGATACTTTCTTACTTTTAAGTGCTTATAATATAGAGTACATACATTTGGTGAGATGTAAATCATGTCAAATCATATTAAAACATCTCTTCATTCAAATAAAAATGTTTTATACTAAAGTCATATTTTTTCGAATGAATACAGGCTAACTGCTATGGGTATGATGATATTGGCACATCATTAATTATTTAAAATTCTACCTTTCCTCCATGCTCTTGTACCTTATTTACAGATTCATCCTGAGGAAGATTTGCCAGATTCATACAAGTGGCTTTCTCATAGCCCATGTATCAAATTCTGAGTAGCACCACTTATGTAAGAGATTTTGCTGTCTTCTGTCTCTGATTAGAGTAGGCTCCTCTAAGATTCTCTCATTAGTGGGAAAGCTGAAGCTAAAAGTGGAGCAAATTTCTAAAAGCACCAACACAATTTCTCCATTAATATCCAGGATAAAGGACTTGGACATGAGTCAGGGTAAATATTTTTTCTGAACTCCCACTTTTTAAAACTCTTGGAATCCGTGGTCTAAGTAAAGGGTTCCATAATTGGGACAATTTTGGCAAGATCCAATCAATTGAACAGGAGAACTAGCAATAAATGATTAGTGTGACTCCATCACTCGATAACAAGCTAGAGTTATCTCTTCTTCACGTTGTTACAGTACGAATATCTTTGAATACCTTATGAATAGGTAAATCAAAAGCTTCATTAGACATAAATCAGTCAAATTGATAAATCACAATCATTCATTAAATTGTGTTACTACTCTTGCTACGTCGCTGTGTTACTATAATTGGATGTTTGAAATTTCCTTCAGGATCAATAACGTATCTATCTATCAGTCTATATATATGTACTGCATCTATCTATCTATCTATCTATCTATCTATCTATCTATCTATCTATCTATCTATCTCTTACATTTCACTTTGTCCTCCTCCATATGTCTATAAAACAGCCTCTCATTTCTTAATACTTCCTGTGGCTTGCCGGAACACTTTTGTTCTCCCCGGAGCATGTTAATGTGCTTCTTATCCTTTGTCTGTCTCCTAGACGCCATACTACTTTCTCTCTTTGTTCTCCCTGAAACGTTAATTACTTTTCTTCTTTTGATGTAAGAAAAGTACATGACATAGGGAATCTGACCAATGGTTTAAATATGCCCTCTTTTTGACAGTAGACGATTAGAAACTACATGCTGTGTGGTATCTCTCTGGTAAAGTATACAGAGGCATGACAGACACATGAAGCATTAGTCCTTCTTTTAATTAATATTAAATTATTAGCAGCCATTTTTCATGTACATAAATAATTGTTTGATTGTGCACAAAGTATTTTATTTTATTTATATCTTTTTTAATCATGTGTCCAAACTGGTATATGCAGTCATGT
This sequence comes from Clarias macrocephalus, assembly GCA_011419295.1. NCBI lineage: Eukaryota > Metazoa > Chordata > Actinopteri > Siluriformes > Clariidae > Clarias > Clarias macrocephalus. The sequence continues at coordinate 162,644 of JAAGKR010000279.1, forward strand.
GTAAAAGTTAGTACATCCTCTTATAATCTTGTGTGTTTTTGTGTAAAAACGTTGTAAAAATCATCCGATCATAGCGCGTTTTAGAATTAGGCAAATGCAAACCCAGATGAACAACAACATATAACTTTTCACTGTACCATTCATTTCACTTTACAAAAATGAAGGCAAAAAGAACAAAAGAAAAACATTCTTTTGGGCAATACTGAGTACCCCATGATTCAATAGCTTATAGCTCTGCCTATAGCAGCAATAACATGAAGTAATTGTTTCCTGTATGATAAGGAATGATTGTATGATGATTGTGAAGGAATTTTGGTCCATTCTTCTTCACAACATTGTTTCAGTTCATTCTCTTATGCACAGCTCTCTTAAGGTTCCACCACAGCATTTTAATTGAGTTGTGGTCTGGACTTTTCAAAACCTTGATTCTTTTGTTTTTCAGCAATTCTGATGTAGATTTAATCGTGTGCTTCAGATCAGTGTCTTCTAGGACGACCTAACTTTGGCCAAACGTGGCATTAAGTTCAGACAACTCTACTCTACTAGTATGATTTGTCAAAGGACATTGTTCCAGAAGTCTTGGGGTTTGTTTAGACGCAGCTTTACGAACCTCGGCTATGCTTCCATATTCCTTTTACACAGAAGAAGCTTTCACCTGGTAATTCTTCCAAATAAAACTTACTTGTTCAGTCTTCTTTTACTTGTCATGGACATTAAGATCTAACATGGTAAGTGAGGCCTGTAGATTTTTTTTTTTTTTTACAAATCTTTCCTAAATTGATGAGTGGCAACAATTGCTTCTCTAAGACCACTGCTTATGTCTTTCCCTCCTGGCATTGCGTTAACACACGCCTGAATGATCCCTACCGGTAATCTGATTTTATAGAGGTCTGCACACCTGCTTATGATCAGTTAAACAAGAGCTCTTGATTAGCAGCACCTGGCTGTAGCTTACCTTCTTAAATCCAGTGGAAGCAGTAAGGGGGTACTTAGTATTGGCCACATGTCACTGTTGTTGTTGTTACATGCAGTAAGTAATGGCACAGTGAAAAAAGTTATATGTTGTTGTGCGTCTAAGGTTGTATTTGTCAAATACTGAGACCAATAATTCAGATTATTTTAATGTTTTTATAGTAGGCACTTACTTTTACACATGACTGCATGAATAAGTCAATATGCCACACTATAGGGACAGAATCAATTAATCTTGAGTGAATCTTAGAATTACACAGAGTTTAGTTCCAGTCTTATTTAAGGAACACTAAAAAATATCCTGATTACAGAAACATAATCTAAACAACAGAACAAGTTCTTTTAGAAAAGACATTTTTGTCCAGTACAATTCTCTTACAGTAGTTTAATGTGTCCTGATGTTTAAAGAGAAATATATTCTGTTGTCCTTCTTTGCAACTGTTCTCACAAACTTTAAGTCAGATACAAAGTGGCAGTGTATGATTAGACATACATGAGTTTTTTTTTGTTTTTTTTTCACTAACCAATAAAAAAAACTCACACACACATTTTTACTTTCCTTACTGGCTCTGCAGACCTCCTTTGTTTCCTCAAAATGTTTTTTCTTATAATGAAATGAAAATACATGACAATGTGAAAGATTTTCATGGTAATTTTATGGTATGGTACTATAATTATTACTGGTATCTGTGGGCTTTTAAACTTTGCCAAATTCATCATGTCAATAATTTCAATGACCTGTTCATGTAGAAAGATTATGCCATCCTATACCTCCAATTAAATGACCCATAGAAATAACCTCAGGTACTATGTATCGCTTCCAAATGAACATGTTGTTGGAGATTGTGTTGTGTATGAAATTTTGACAACCATATGGATTTCATGAAGACATGAAAAGATGAGAGATCACTTACAACAATCATAAGCAGATACCATTAATCCTAATTGCTATACATTACTTCATGCAACCTCTGGCCGCATAAATTAAAATTGCATTAGGTAAGATTGAAACATAGATCCCAAACATGTTAAATGGGTGGAACTGAATAATATTTAAACAAAAGAATTATGTCTGCCATCATTCCAAAGCATGTACACATAGCTTCACCACAAAAAGTAACAAGTTACCGTTATCAAGGACTCTTATGGCACCAGTTGCAAACACACAAACATTTAATTGCTAGAATGCCAAGTTACAACCCTATAAACAAGTAAGTGACCAGGTTAATCCTACTACATTAATATTCCAAACCAAAAGGCATGTTTCCAAACAGTTTTTATTTATAATAATATTTGTTATGAGACAAATCAATTTAAATCAATTATATATAATTTACCACATTATTCATATTAGTATATTAAATTAATATATTCCTATTAATTTCATATAAGAAATTAACCAACAAAGTCTGAGAAACTTTGACAAGAGCCAATGTGTGATTTGTTAGACTGGGTTAGAGCATCTGTGAAGTGGCAAGTGCATGCAATGGGCATGTGAGCATCAGAACTAGACCATGAAGCAAAGGTAATAGATGGTCTAGTCTGATACATCATGTTTTCTTTTATATCATGTGGATGGCCAGATGTGAATACATGGCCCAGGAACGAGATGGCACTAGGATGTACTATGGGATATTTGCCATATACCACCTACCTAAACTTTGTCACAGACCATGTACACTCCTTCATGGCAGTAATATCACAGTTTTTCTGCAGGATAAGCCAGTCCAATTCATGGAATTCCTACCTTAAAACTTACAGGACTTAAATAATCTGCTGCATATGCCTTGGTGCCAGAGACAACAGCACACTTTCAGTGGTCTTGTGGAGTCCATGCTTTGACTTGCCAGAACTGTTTTAGCAGCACAATGGGGACCTACACAACATTAGGCAGACAGTTTTCATTTTATGACTGATTGTTATACATAAACTCAGGATGGGTGTAAGCCTACAGACAGTCCTCCAGGAAAAAAAGGAAGCAAAACAAATGTGTAGTACTGAAATGAAAATGTAGGAAAGGTAACATTTGGAAAACCTTAAAATGTGCTTTAATAAATCAGATACCTTGCAGGACACCTACTTTCTCATCCTTGAGCAGCCCAAGGTCACACTTCATAGAGAGAATTGCTTGCCTGTGTTAACTCAACTACAGTAACTGTGTTTTGTCTAATTCAAATTACAATTATCCTCCAGCCTTTCTCACTTGAAATCTTCTCAATTGAAAGTAAGCTAAACAAAAACACTTATGCAGTGCAAAGACACAAAACTAAAGAGTACTTAACTTTACGGAAGTGTCTCAGTTTATTTGAGATTTATATAAAAATGTCCAAAATAACATTATAGACTTTTTCAGATTTTTTTTTTCAATGCTGAATGTTATTTCTGTTGCTTTAGATTATTATTTTTGTAATCCATATTGACAGCAGTAGCTGGATTTCCTGTTTCCTCTATAGACTGATCAGCCATAACATTATAACTACCTGCCTAATATTGAGTAGGTCCCCCCCACCATTGCCTCCATAACAGCAATGCACTGTGTTCTAACACCTTTCTATCACAACAAACAATAACCTTTTCATCCATTTGATCTACACTAGCGTTTGTATTGGATCAAGCTTCACTCCACATGTACATCAGTAAGCCTTGGCCACCCATGACCCCGTCGCCAGTTCACCGGTTTTCCTATCTTGGGTTACTTTTGGTTGGTCCTAATCTTTGCAGACCAGGAACATCCCACAAGAGCTGCAGTTTTGGAGTTGCTCTGACTTCAAGTCCTCTAGCCATCACAATTTGGCCCTTGTCAAAGTCACTCAGATCCAATTATTCTGCAACTCCATGAGCAACTCCAAAACTGCAATGCTGACTGAGTGGAGATAAAATTTATTCCATGGTTTTGAATACACATGACCAAGTCATGTTGAATGTTCAAAACCAATCTGTGTTAATCGAACTAAATTAATCCACATGGAACCAAAGTAGAAATCTGAATTAAATAAATTCAATAACCTTTTCCAAAAAATTTTTGATCCTTTGTTTAGTTTTTTCACAAGTTCTTCATTTGATTTAATCCCCTCCAGAATGATTATACAGTGTGACACACAAAGCATTTATCAGCTCTTCCAGCATATCCGCTGCCATAGCATAGAGGGCTAGTGGTTAGCGTCACAGAGAGCCAGGTGTGACTCTTTGCCATGTCATAACATTTTTTAAGCCACTTTTAACAAAGAAGAAAAGTAAGTGTTCTCCACTACGCAGTCTCACTTCACATTTTCTTATAGCAAAGGATCTATAGTTACCAATGTGCTCACTATCAAGCATTATGATAATGTTACAGTTGTTTCGTTACAAAAACGTCACTACATTTAAACAAGATTTTGTACTATATCAAACAAGATGTAGTTGAAATATGGGAGCTGATTGCTAAAACTTGAAGCTATATGTAAAAAGAAAAGATTTAACATACATCTGGGAACAGCATAACTATTATTGATTATAGAATCTAACACTAGGTGTGTTTACATGTTTACATGGATCCTAATAATCCACTGACAACTGGACTAATGTAAACACATCCAACCTGAGAAGAGAGGGGTTGTGTAACCCCCTTTTTTATATATAAATTCATTCTTTCTATGTATGTTTGCGGGGTTAATAGTAAGCAAGGTCATGAGATTCTGCGAGGGAAATGTTGCTTACATTCCTGATCAGTAAACTCCATAAGAACCACTCTTTTAGCCCAGTCTTTGCTTCAGACTAAAATGGACTGGGTCACTGGGGCACTGATTGGCTCTGCATTTTATAGGTAATAAAGCATCTTACCAATGACAGATGAGACAGAATTCTTGTAGCCAACCCTAACATAAAAGGTGGGATTTATTTTAAAAGATGGGAAGCCTAGCCTAACCTTAATGTTGGAAAAATTGCTCTTCCTTTTCTTCTTCTGTTATATTTCTGACAGATTAAACCCGTGAGAGTTGTGTAATCATTTTGCCCATGCCAATAAAGGTACATTCTGCTCTTTTAATCTCTACAAGGTTACATGAACTTGTAAAGTATATAAACACACCCAGTGAATGGTACATGTATTCATTCATTATTCATTTATACTGATATTCTATATTTCGGAGAATTTGTGTACCTCTGCCAGATCTGGGTGTACTTTTCAAACACTGATGCTTTGCAAATATAACTTTATATAACCATATCAGAGAGCGACTTTTAACATAAAACCCATTTATTTTATGGGGTTAATAACTGAAGTTAGAATAGATGCTAATAATTTATCAAATAGCCATTGTGTATAAATTAATTTCTATTTATTTGTTTATTCGTTTGTTTATTTACAGTACAGACCAAAAGTTTGGACACACCTTCTCATTCAAAGAGGTTGAATTTATTATGGCAAGGAAAAAGCAGCTAAGTGAAGAAAAAAACGAGTGACCATCATTACTTTAAGAAATGAAGGTCAGTCAGTCCGAAAAATTGGGTAAACTTTGAAAGTGTCCCCAAGTGCAGTCACAAAAACCATCAAGCGCTACAAAGAAACTGGCTCACATGCGGACCGCACCGGGAAAGGAAGACCAAGAGTCGCCTCTGCTGCGGAGGATAAGTTCATCCGAGTCACCAGCCTCAGAAATCGCAGGTTAACAGAAGCTCAGATCAGAGAGCAGGTCAATGCCACACAGAGTTCTAGCAGCAGACACGTCTCTAGAACAACTGTTAAGAGGAGACTGTGTGAATCAGGCCTTCATGGTAGAATATCTGCTAGGAAACCACTGCTAAGGACAGGCAACAAGCAGAAGAGACTTGTTTGGGCTAAAGAACACAATAAAGAACACAATAAAGAAAACTCTTTGAATGAGAAGGTGTGTCCAAACTTTTGGTCTGTACTGTATATAATGAATTTTGGACAAGTAAGTTTTGCTATCAGGCAAGAAAACATCTTTTAAAAAAAAGGTTTATCTCAAGTCGATGGTTAACTGGTAATAAGCTAGATTTATAATAGAGGAGTTTTAGATAGACTGTTCAGTTTAAGATTTTATAAAAGTAAACACTTGGTGTCACGTCACTGCCGGTGAGTGCCTTCTCCTCTTTGGGGCATCTAATTACAGCCAAAATGTAACAAAATTGTATAATTCCTGGAACAGGCATAGAAAACCGCATGTTCCTTTACCATTAGAATTGTTGATTAATTAATATTAAAATATTTTATTTTTTATATTTTTTATATAATTATAAATATAATTTTATCATTTTACATTTTATAATTTTTTATCCCCACTTTAACACACTTTAATTTAATTTCAGTAATCCACAAAAATGGGTTTCCTTGCTTGATGCAGGCCAATAATTTGACCTGGCCATTGACATGTTTGTTTAGATGATACTTAGGTTAGGAGAATCATTGCTAACTGAAACCAATATTAATTTGCAGTCAAATGCTCTGAAGTGTATGCTTCAAATATGCTTACTTACATTCACATGGTGACTTTTGCATTTTGAATGTATTGCATTGTGTTCTGTAAATGGACGAGTATCTATGTATTTACATAAATGCATACTGTATTATGTGTTTTTTTTTTTTTTTAGGTTTTTTGGTAGATTGTTATAATGTGTGTCTATTCTGTGTTTGCATGTATGACTGCATATATGTGTCTGTTTAGGAGGGGTTCATTGCTATCACCTCTCCTCTTTCCTTTTCTGGGTTGGTTACACAGGGGGCAGCTATAATAAGAATGGGTCCTGTCAGCCCATGATTTAACTCAGTGCCTGCATGGCCACAGGCCTGCAAGATATGGGCCAGGGAGGGGCAACTGAGTTTCTAAACTTTCACAGGGCCCAAAATAGACTTAGCATTTGTGTGTGTGTGTGTGTGTGTGTGTGTGTGTGTGTGTGTGTGTGTGTGTGTGTGTGTGTGTGTGTGTGTGTGTGTGTGTGTGTGTGTGTGTGGGTGGGTGGGTGGGTGGGTGTAAATCTGATCATTAGCTAGTTAATGATTTTGTTTTACGTGATTGATGTGTACTTTTTTCCTTCCCATTCAGCGTACCATTCATTTTCTGATCTCCAAATACAGTGCTGTGTATTTCCTTTTCCCTTAGAGATCATTATGGGAAGGTAGGGGACACAACGGTGCAAGAGAAATTTGAACAAGAGCAATACACTCAGAAGGAGACAGAAATTAAGCAAGGGTCAATAATGATGCAAGGAGAAAAAAAATGTTTAGTGTTTGAGTGGTTTCTGGGTGACAATGCTTATAATGTCATTGTGGAAAGCCTGCAGACTGCTTATGATCAGGAGGCTCTTTTATTGCTTAACCATGGCTGCATTGTCAGGATCTATAGGAGTGTTTTGCTTCATGCTTGATGGTAGAGTTGGTCCCCCAACATCCTCTCTCTCTCTCAGGACCCCTCCACACTACCCCGATCAGTGTAGCATAAAACGCACTGCCTGAATGATAACAGACCTTCAAAGGCTCCCTCGCACATGGTAGAGTGTTAATATGGTGCACTGCCTCCCCCTGTAGTGCTGCCGAACTCTGCTTACACTATAATATCATCTCATCCCTGTGGAGCAATCTTCTTTTTCACACACACACACACACACACACACACACACACACACACACACACACACACACACACACACACACACACACACACACACACACACACACACACACACTGTATATACTCTCCAACACTCTCTAAAATATTTTCATGTGCCTGTTCTGCAGATGAACCTAGAATTTTCCCTTTTATTACCATGGTATTAACAATTATCACACGATGCACACAGTCCTTTATTTTCTTTTCGTAATTTCATTGTTTGACATATTCGTAAAATTGTTAATTATATATATATACATTTGTTGAATCTATTAAAGTCATTTCCAAATTTAGCATGTTTGTTGGGTATGCTGTGTTGCAGATATACCACACCCAGGTGATGCAGTGAAGAGATGCATAATGCAGGCAAGCAGAAGCTACGTATTCTCAAATCAATTCTATACAGTACTGAAACTCCATCAGTCATCTAACAATGTCATAGTTTCGGACACAAAGTTCAAAGAGAAAGAGATTAGTTTGCTGAGAGAGATCAAATAAGAGAGATACATGAGAAAATTTGAGTATGGACACTTTTCTTTACCTTTGTGTGCTTGTATAGTAATGCTTTAAGGAGCAAGCAAGTTTAAGAGAGATTATTTGTGGTGACCTCTGAAAAGGAACAACCAAAGACAAAAAAGAGGATTCATAGCAATATGAATATATGCTATCTATCTATCTATCTATCTATCTATCTATCTATCTATCTATCTATCTATCTATCTATCTATCTAAGCCTCTCCTTCTAAGAATCTTTCCACACACTCCAAAATTCCACTTCTGCAATGCAGTAAGCATACAGAGTGCCCAGATGGAAAGTGCTGCTTACACACACACACACACACACACACACACACACACACACACACACACACACACACACACACACACACACACACACACACTTAAACACAGAGCTAGCAGTGCTTTATTAGCTGAGGAGGAATCCTATGGTCAGTACCCACACAACTGCTTGTATACAATCGCTCACACAATACGTTTAGAAATACCTAGTATAGGCAGATGCAGTGTGTATTTGTCCTGGTTATATAAATCTGACTTTTGTGTGACAAAATGCTATAACACCATCTTAAACAGTTTTGCCACAATGGATAAATCAGATTGCAGTTGTGTCAGTGGTAATTTAATTCATTTAAGCATTAAGCATCAATAACAGTTTTAGTTTTCTGGAGGCATGCATACCCCATCTCGAAACTAGCTATAAATAATTACATGATTGAGAATAATAATGAGTTTCATTAAATTAATATTTTGCTATAACATACTTTACGTGACCCCTTTGGAGGGACATTTTGAACATATATATGAGTACCTATACTGTACGTCCTTGGTCACATAAGTTTATAACTTAATCCAGAAATCTCAACGTAGAACAGAGTCTAGCAAATGCAACTGCTTCCCACACACGGCATGTACATCTCATGCAGCAATGCTTGCTTAAGTGAGCTCCTATTTTCCCAAGCTAGTGGTTTCACTTCACTGATCATGTCTTAGAAAGAAGCCATGTGATTGACTTTTCAGGACAAGTCATGTTTTGTTATAAAACACAGGCATTCTGAGGCATAGTTTGTCTAAAATGTGAACATCCAAAGCTCATAGAAGAAGCATATGTAACAGATTTTTAATGTTTGTTTGTTTTTTTGTGAAAATGCTGTTTATTACACTTTAGTGTTAAACTGTTTAAATGGCTCCAGGAAGGTTGTTGGCACAGAAATATGTTCTACTATATTGGTCAAACAGAGATGTAAACATTTGTATATAAGCAAACATGTGGGTATTAATCACATGATTCATCATCCAGCTGATAAAGTCTGACTAGCACTATGCTTAAGTGTGTGTGTGTGTGTGTGTGTGTGCGTGCGTGCGTGCGTGCGTGCGTGCGTGTGTGTGTGTGTGTGTGTTTGTTCTGCTCAGATTCAGTAAAAACGCAGCAAAATTAATAGGACACTGCTTCACCGTACAGACGGACAATAACCTGAAATATAACATAAAAGCAAAGACAAAGAAATAAAATGTTTTTACAGTCACTCGACTAACCTCAAGCCAACTGAGCGAGCATTTCACTTACTGAAGACCAAACTGAAGGTAAAAAAGACCACAAACAAGGAGCAAGTGTAGGTAGCTGCAGCAAAGATAAAGCGTCTCATGGGAGTAAATGCAGCACTTGGTGATATCCATTGGTACCTTTTGTTTCCAAGTGTGAAAATAATCCTAGTGTTTCTAATTATGCTTTGTTCAATTCAGTTTGAGCATGTAAATGCTTAAATAAATAAATAAATAAATAAATAAATAAATAAATGAATAAGTAAATTAAGGGGTGCGACCCTAGGTGGCACAGTGGCTTAGTGGTTACCCTGTTGCCTTGTCCAGGTTCGATTCCTGGCCAGGTTTAAATTCAAAATGAAATTTATAATACACAGTATGATATGAAGTGAAATGCTTATAAAAACGCTGATGACCTAAAAAATTTTAAACTAGGAAAAATAAATTCATATTGAGTTTTCAATAAGAATATAAAGTATAAAATAAGAAATAACAAATTAGTAATATAGAAACCTTTTTAGCTGTGAAAAAATGTTACATTTACATTATGCCCAAATAATAAAATAAAATAAAATAAAACACACAAAACTGTGCATAATGATGGGTAGTGAGACTGTTTTGTGTGAGAAAACAGTGTCAAGTCTTATGTGGTGTTATGACTGAGAATCTGTATAGCCTGTGGGAAGAAGCTTCTCCTCAGTCTCTCTGTATTTGCCTTCAGGGTGCGGAATCGCTTTCCTGACCGCAACAGAGAGAACAGTCCATTGTTGAGGTGGCTGAGGTCCTTCATGATCTTCCTGGCCTTGGTCCAGCACCGCTTGCTGTAGATTGAGTGCAGGTCAGGGAGCTCAGTGTGGATGATGCGCTCAGCTAATCACACCACCCTCTGTAGAGTTTGTCTGTCCTGCATGGTGCTGTTCCCAAACCAGGATGTGATGTTTCCCATCAGGGTGCTGTCTATCTCAAGCATCTGAGATGGTAGAGACGCTGCCGAGCCTTTTTACACCATGTTGTTGATGTGACAGGACCATGACAGGTCCTGGATGATGTGAACACTGAGCTATCTTAAGCTGTCCACTCTCTCCACTGGCCCCTCGTTGATCACGGGGTCTGGTAGTTCCTCTCCTGCATTGTACTAAAGTCCTCTATCAGATCCTTTATCCTGCTGACACTAAGGAGGAGGCTGTTCCACTGGCACCAGTTCTCCAGTTTTGTGTTGTCAGAGATCAGGTCCACCACAACGGTGGTGGTGGTGGAGTTGGTAGTGACCACACAGTAATAGGTGTATAGTGAGTACAGCATGGGGGCTCAGAATACAACCCTGGGGGGTTCCAGTGCTGAGAATGTGGGAGGCTGAGACATGTCTGTCTCTACTTACTGCCCTTGGTCTGCCAGTTGGAGAAGTTGGAGATCCACTCACACAGAGATGAGTGGAGGCTGAGTCCCAGGTGCTCCAGTTTGGTGGTGAGTGTAGAGGGAATTATAGTGTTAAATGCTGAGTCGACAAAGAGCATTTCAACATGATTCTCCCTCCTAGTGTCCAGGAGGGTGAGTGATGTATGAAGGAGGTGAGAAATGGCTTTTGAGAGGTTTGGACAGTAAAAACTGCCCTAAATTGCCTGTGTGTGAATAAGTGTGTACAGTGTGTGTATGCCCTGCAATGGATCGGCTCATGCCCTAAGACTCCTGGGATAGCCTCCAGGCCGCCCGCAACCCTGTATATAGGATAAGTGGTATAGACGATGAGTGTAATACCTAAATGGTTAATGCGATATTTTTTTGTTAAACCCTATTACAAATCAAACTCATTACATCTTGATTGGTTCATCTTGATTTTGTATGTGTGTGTGTGTGTGTGTGTGTGTGTGTGTGTGTGTGTGTGTGTGTGTGTGTGTGTGTGTGTGTCCTTTTCTTATTCAGCTGGGCAGAGCTACCCTTCCAAAAGGTCATGTGTAAAACAATTCCTTAGGCTCTGTGCCTCTCCCACAATGTTCTCCAACTATGAAGATCCATTCCATGCTCATTTATGTGTCAAATAAAATAAGTGTCCCACACTGTACCATTTCTCCATTCAATATACCTGCTACCTTGGCTGAGACAAGCCCTACAGTATTCCTCTCTCCTCTGTCTGATGCCAGCAGGGGCTTAATGTATGTAATCATGTTTTCAAAACCACAGCAGATGAGCAGCATCTAAGTGTGTTGGCTTCAGGATGTGCATGTCAGCAATTTTAACTACTTTTACTGCTGAAGGAGAGTTCTTTGACCCTGCTCCATATCCAGAGCCACTGCTCTTTATGCCTTGATAAAGCCATGGAAATCGTTATGTTCACTGATTTGAACAAAGATGAATCAATTCTAAAAAAATGGGGGGGGAAATGGGGTTTTAAGTGCTTCAGCATGCCAAATCATTTTGTGTATATTCCAGCTTTGTTGGCTTACTCATTCTTTCTTTAACAACATTCTTCTTTTTCATGCCATTTACTCCCATTTTTTCAACCTGGACCTGAGAGAGGAATTCACCCTGGATGAGCCACATAACAACCGTTCATGCATTATTTGACTGCATATACATCCGTGTTCCCTTAGGGTTATATCATAGTTTAGAAATCTCAGTGGAACACTGGATGTAGCAGACATAACCAGACACAGCACATTGCACAACTTTCAAATTGCATCAATGCTGGAGTAACTGCAATGGCAGTAACAGAGTACACAGTACTTTTGATAGGCTTTATCATTCTCCAAACCTTCATTAAACACATTTAGCTCACTCAACGCATTTTTTTTTACAGCAGGTAGCTTCATTTCACTGATCACATGACAGAAAGAAATGATGCCGACTTTTCATTCCATTCCTAAAACTTGGAGTTAAAGAAGGATAAAAAAAATTATTAGCTTAGAGAGAGAGAGAGAGAGAGAGAGAGAGAGAGAGAGAGAGAGAGAGAGAGAGAGAGAGAACATTTTATCAGTATCAATGTTAACAGTATACCCCAAAATTACATACTTGTGTTTTCCTCAACTATTCTTTTAATGCCATATTGTAAAACCTGAATTTTGGTCAATATTAAAGAAATATATGTGTGTGTGTGTGTGTGTGTGTGTGTGTGTGTGTGTGTGTGTGTGTGTGTGTGTGTGTGTGTAGTTTTTGACCAGTTCAGCACTGGTAATTCAGTTGTGGGCTCAGGTTCTGCGTTAATAAAAATCTGCCCATCAATAGCCCATAAATAAAATCCTTTGTTATTTGGTTTTACTTAGCTGGTCCCACAAGACTTCAGATTTTTTGTCCAGTCAGGGAGTATCCAAAGGCTTTTTCAGACATTTCCTCTCTGCCATCATTGCTCATTCCTTTCTCCCACCAGTATTAACAGCTTTTATAAGTTTGGCTTTTTTTTAAGGGACAAATCTATTCTGTATTTTGGCTGCATCAATTTTGCCCTGTGGAAAAAAATGGGAGTTGTCCTACATTGATGAAAGATCTCACTGAGAAGAGGAAGGCTGACTGATGATGCCAGATCATTTATGTGTTGTCTGCACTTCAGTCAGCTCTTACCCTTTACACCACACATGCGCTTGCTTTTTACACATTCTCTAGCTTTTATGCCTGCCTAGAATAAGTCAAAGAAGCTGTAAGGAATGTTACTTATGGGTCACTCATAAATTAGCAGCACATGGATCTTATTAATTACTGACATAATGATACTAGCTCTCTTTAATGGATTTCATGTGGTGTTGTTTATTAGTAAGTTCTATAAAACATGACATGTTCTTATATGCTTACTCCTGCATGGGATTTATTGAAGGATGAGCTGAACCATTGTACACATTTGAGGTTTACCAGAAATGAGAAAGCAGGAAGCAGGCTTGTAACAATTCATAGGGGAATTATATTTACTTGTTCTTGTGCTTTTTATTGTGGCTTTTTTTTTTTTTTGGCTTGTTTTTTTTATTTGCATGCATACATTCTCACACACACATACACACACACACACACTGAGCCTGGTGTGTTGGTTCAGCTCTCACTCTTTCCCTGCCAATGCAAAAACAAAACACAAATAAATTAGACTTGGTAATGAGCCACAGGTGGAAAACATTTTGTGTCACCACCTGGACAAACTTTGATATCTGCAAGAGTGCGATGTGGTCTCTACAGGGCACTAGGATGGATCATCCTTCTGTAATCATCTATCATCTCTTTGTGGTTTTAGGGTATTGATTTTATGTATTCTGAATGCATCACACCTGTCTTTTCTTTTGACTTTATAGTTGACTGCCCTGACTTGGTGTGTGACCTCAGCTGGCCTTGGCACGTTAAAAGCTCAGCCTATTGTAAGCATCATTATACAATCAGGATTGACATTTTTGAGCCTTTAGCAAATTCTTCTGTGTTTGTTGACCTAATGTGGACTTCTGCTCTCAGATCACAAAGGTATTGAATTTTCTCTTTGCTGTGTGAAAATCCCTCCTACCAGTGCTCACGATGAGATTATTTAGTGTTTTTCCTGAACTAGATGTCCAACTATTGGTTTATTCTGAGCTCCTTGGGACCAACATTAAGGTTATCAATTCATTTATGTTAGGCTTTCATTTAAATGTCTTGCAATATTTTAGATGCAAGATATTTAAATGAAATTGACTGGTGAGTGTTGCCTTGTGTAAAGGGAGAAAGAGTTATGTATACTTTTAACCCCAGAAATAAATATCAATTGTCAGAAGCATATACCCATAATTAGTTCTCTTATAAGCCTCACCTTCACTTTTAATAATACATTCTAGTGATTCTCAATCTTATTCCTGGTGGACCACTGTCCTGCATATTTTAGTGTTTCCCCTGATGAACCACACCCACTTTAATTAAGGAAAGGCTGTTATTTGATTAGTTAAATCAGGTGTGCTGGGAACTGAGAATGCACAAAAATGTGTACATAGGGCAGTGGTCCTCCAGGACCTGAGTTGAGAACCACTGATATATCCAATGTTTTACTTTCAATCGTGCCTGGGTGAATTACCGGAATTACTGGGTGAATATACTTACATGTATTTGGTGTTCCCATGCTAAATTGGGAAAAGTCTGTGATGCAAGGGAGTCCCATACCAATGATGGTACACATGATACTGATACTGAAAGAGCTTCATGCACTGCCAATACACCTACACATTAGCACTGAGCATCTACCTGTGGAGATACTGAGATACATCCTCCTGTCCCCAGATGCTGTGCGCTGCCAGTTAAACTGCCTCTTCCAGAATTACTTGCAATTTTTTTGCATGGTTTTCAGCACTTTGCTAATCAATTCAGTGCCAAATAAAATACACAAAACATGCCTGATTTTGCTCTGATACACCTTGGCATACAGTAGTCACACTCTTGCTGTTTTCCTACACTGCAAGAGAAACATTCACAAATAATATTAACCACACCTCTGCCACCACATAATACATTGTAACTGTAACTAGTATACCACAAATATAATAAAATACTAATTACTCTAAAAGTCAAATATTTGATTGTTAAATATCTGTCATATTAGTTTGGTTCTCAAATTAACAAAGTAAGTTAATTTCAAAATATTCATCTTTATCTGTATTTAGATGTAAACTTGTGGACAGCGTAAGCTGGAAGGCTTTATTCATTAGCAATAGTGATTACAATAAGGACTATACTTAAATACTGAAATAGTGGCTAAAAACACCAGCACTATCAGCATGGTTTATGATTTCTGGCTGTGGCAGTTCCTCAACTTTATATTACTTCCGAAATTGATTTTGTGCTATTTCTCAAAATATATAAGCTAGAAGACTAATTTAAACCACTGCAGCACTGACCAGGCAGTTCTTAAGTAATAGCACACATTTGTGTTAATGAACTTGTTCTTTGTTTGACTGTTATATTTTCAGTTCACATCCAGATATAAGTAAAAACCTTACACTCATGCAGCTATCACTGTCGGTGAGTTCCCAGTCCTGATGATCAGCTGTAGTTTCAATGAGATGCTCGGTAATTATTACTGGAACCTTTTCTAAAAGAAAAAAATAATCTTGTCTATTATTGGTGTCTGTATTTCCATCGATTTAGAGCATATTCTCTGTCCATCTGAATAATGTGTCATTCACTTTTATTCTTTATCGAGTCTCTATATACAGTAGATTCACTGAGAGGCCATATACAAAGTGAACCTTCAGGTCATCAGCTGACTTTATTTTATTGTCACATAAGGTTGCTCAGCTTTGACCAGACGAAAAGCAACCCCAGATCATGACACTGTTTCCTGAGGTTTGTATAGTGGCCACTATGTCTGATGCGTTTACCTTCTTAATCTGACTCATTGCTCTGGGGTACAGTCAATCTGAGCTCACCACATGACCTTTTTCTATTCCTCCAAAGTCCTTTTCTTTTTGCTCCATAGGAAATTCCAAGTTGTTTATCTAGTTTTCTTATGGCCACCAAGCTGTTTATCCCCAGGCCTGTGAGTTTTCATTACATTGTCTGTATGATAATCTACTTTAACTATTAAACATAGTTTTTTTTTTTTAGTTGTTGATTTTTTTTTCCCCATTCAACGTCACCAAGTGTTTAAGTGATCTGTATCCATGGCTTTTTTCACATTTCTAACAAGCTGACAGTTTGCCATTGTTTTCCAGGTTTTGATAATGTTTTGAAGAGACTTTGTTTGTTTGTTTGTTTGTTTGTTTGTTTGTTTGTTTGTTTGTTTGTTTTGGCCAGACAGTGTTGTTTGGGCCAAGACAGGAAAACCTATAACAATGCTTGCATGTACTGTAAAATTGTACAGTAAATGGTTATTACTGGACAGTTATTTGACTTAAATGAAAGCCTTGAGCTTGTTCAGAAAAATATATAATAGTGTTTTTGACAGTATTGATACAGATAATCTGTTGTACAGCCTTAAAATATTTCAAATACATAATGCAATAAGCCTGTAAACATGGCCACATGGGAAAAAAGAAGACAAAGAATGACACTGAGCAAAGCAAGTAAACACGAACAATGTATCACATGAGCTGTTGGTGGTGCGTCTGTGGCATGTGCCCTGCTGTTCATATAAACATGCATGTGAACAGCCGACGCTGAATTGATTCGATGCTCTTGTTTTTAGCTGTTTTTAGCATCTCTTGTATATTTTTCCCTTTCACACACTCACTCGCAGTCTTTAATCCTCTCTCTGCCTCTCTTTCCCTAGCTTCTCCATCTGCCACCCCTCTTCCCCATTCACTGAAGGTCAATGATTAAACCTTGTGCTGAATCTGCTAAATGCTGCCAAGAGAGGGAAAACACTGAGAGGGAGTAAGAGAAACCCAGAGACCCAGCTGCCCACTGACATCCATAAACTAAACACAGAGTGGCAGGTGTTGCCCAAAGTTTCCCTCCTTTCCTTCCCACTTGTCGTACGCTAGGATGTTGATTTAGAGTTTACTGTTCCATGTCACGTTTCAAGGTCGCTTTTAAAGCGGCCGAACAAGGCCCTTGAGTTCTGTCTGGGGACACACCTGCCTGTAAAACAGAACTGGCCTGACTGCTACTGACGTTCTCTTGCTGAAGAAGGGACTATATCTAGACTGTGGTCCCATCGAGGGCTCTCTGGTCTACATATGCAAGTGGCCTACTGCAGTATCATGTAGAACAAATGCCAGAAGAACTAGAGCAACTTGAAAGAAAAGGTCATCTCAGTGCTTGGAAATGCAGGTGCAGGTACAGGTCAGTTAGCAGCTCAGTTGACAACACTGTCATAGTCCTAGCAACATGCAGATCTGCTGAGGTAGAAACATGGAACCAAGTTAAGGTGACAAAAATTTTGGTTTGTTCGATAGTATTTCTATTGCACAAGATTAGGCAACATCTTAAAAAATGTGAAATATCATCACAAGTTGCCCATGTCCAATGGTCCTCAAGCAATACAACACTAAACGATCATGGGCATATGGGCATCTGTGAGTTCATGTATGTGGACGAGAACCATCAGAATATTTATACAGTGTATATATATATATATATATATATATATATATATATATATATATATATATATATATATATATATAGTGTGTGTGTGTGTGTGTGTGTGTGTGTGTGTGTGTGTGTGTGTGTAGGCATACGTACAGGAACATATGTACAGTATATGTTTATACTATGTTCAACATACATAAAACAATTCAGAATATGTGATAGTTGGATTCACTTTCCAGATAAACCCCTCAGTCCTGTCAGTTGTTGCATCAAGTATAAAAAGGGAGAGCTGACAGATCACCAAACTGAGGGGGGGGGGGGGGGGGGATTCTGCACATTCAAGGAAGCATTCAGCTGTTGAGTGTAAAGCAGCTGAGAGTAAAAATCAGGTCTGTTGTGCTTAAGCTTAGTTTGTCATAAAAGCTTGCTGTTTGATGATCAATCACCAACCCTCTTTTTACTTCTGGTCCTCTAGTCTAAAACTGCATGTATGTTCCACTGGACATAGAAGAAGACCTTTGCACCCAGCACCATCAGGCTCTGTGGCTGGAGATCTGGGAATCAGGGCGACCTTCTCTGCTTACTGTCACTGCGACTCCCAAACATGCAAATCAGAAATAAAGGGAAAATAAAGGAAATAAAGGAAAAATTAATGAAATGAATAACAAAGTTAGGAAAGGGTGAGGGCTTTTTACAGCCCCATCTTATCGCTAAATGTGTATCACTGAAATGACTTAAATTCTTATCCTTTTTTCATGAGTCTTGATTCCAAGTCTACCTTTATATCATGTGATAGGTTTGATTCATTTGTCATTCCATCCGATACAGCTAGATGGTTTGCAAGCAAAGCTTCCACTAAGCTGCAGGCAACAGTCGTATTGTGCAACACCGGTGGTCTGCATGAATTGTAGTCAAGTGCAGAATGGATCTATCATGGAGTCCCAGTGGGGCTTCAAACAGCTGAAACACAAATTAGCAAGACACCAGCAAGCATTGATTATATTGCTGGTGGAATGCAAATGTCACTCATTCCTCCTTCTCTCTCTCTCTCTCTCTCTCTCTCTCTCTCTCTCTCTCTCTCTCTCTCATTCTAATTAGCTTGAGGTTGGGGTTTAGATCATTCTTTAAGGAAGGTGTCCTCTGAAGTACCAGTGGTTGTATATACTGTACTGTGTGTGTGTGTGTGTGTGTGTGCGTGTGCGTGTGCGTGTGCGTGTGCGTGTGCGCGTATCTTTGTGTGTGTGCGTATGTGCATTTGTTTGAGAAAGAGAGAGAGAGAGAGAGAGAGAGAGAGAGAGAGAGAGAGAGAGGGAGAGAGAAGAAGGTGGTGGAAAGTTGAATAAAAATACAAAACTGCAACAACAAAAAAACTGCTTGCATATTGTATGACAGTAATTACATTGAAAAAGTCTTCCTTAGATAAGAAACATTCAGAAACTCCTATGAAGAAAATCTCAACGTTTGCCTTTTATAAGCCGTGTAAAGGAATTCTGCTTCTTACGTCTCCACTACAATGACGTTAGATATGAGATATATAGAGCACTGCATCTGGACCACTTGCTATTCTCTCTCTCTCTCTCTCTCTCTTTTCCTATCATGCCCTCCCTTGTTTGAAATGTGCGTGACAATAGAGTCTTACCTCAAGATTTTCAGGTCATTTTGTCCCTGAAGACTCTATATGTTCTCTCTTTCTCACTTCTCACTGTCCTCACTTTGGTTACAACATTCACATAAACGTTCCCCACAGAACGCACTGAAATCCCTCGTTCACACGCATCACAAATGTTTCGAAATTCACTGTTAACCCAAACAAGATTATCTAAATAGGACTGTATTTAAATAGGACTATTTTATTTTTATTTGCTCTACTATTCAATGCATATTTCTCCTGGAGGGAAGTAATGGAAGGGTATTGCTTAGACTTAAACCCGTTTCATTCTGTGTTTCTACTAAATACAAAATGTGGTAATCGTAACTCTTTTTCAAACCGATTAACACTAAGCTTACTGTTCTTTCACTATAATTTTTTTTTCTCATTTGAATTTTTACATGTTTAAATACTGTCTATGCTCTTGTGCTCCAATAACACAAGAATACAAACAAACTGGCTTATGAAATTTGTTACCAGTTAATAATTTGAATAGCAGCATGGTGGTGATGCAGGTCCAGTTCACTATGCAAGCCCATTCGTACAAAGCTCAAAATGCCATAAACCTCTCCTCTGGTGGAATTTGGTGGAGAGTTTTCATGCCATAGTCCCAACTTTATTCACACCAAATGTTCACTGCTCCTGATTTCTCTCCCTGTTATACGCAGAGACACTCCTGCAGCAGCTTTGCAGGACTGGCGAAATACATGAGGCAGCCCACTTTAATGCAGTAGTGGTGTGTAATGCAAACCCATAGGAGCATGCATAATTGACTTTTGGCTTGCAGCAATGCTGTTCAGTGCTGGTTTTTAAAACCAGGTTTACTACCCAACATGATGAATTAGTTTGTATTTTGTATGTTGTTGACAGAAACAAAGAGCATGTATGAGTTTAATGATTTGGCTAGCCACCCATATTACCTCAGAGAAGAGTAAGGTTAATAATAATAATAATAATAATAATAATAATAATAATAATAATAATATTATTATTATTATTATTATTATTATTACTATTATTATTATTATTAAATTAAGTTAATAGGGAATTTATATATAATTTTTTAGACAGGTATTAATTATGTCAGGCTTCAAATACACAACCTTACTGGATCATGCCATTAATGAACTGCATGCGTCTAAACAGTGAGTTTCCATAAAACATCTTCAGAGGGCAGGAGATGTCCTCATTAATTTTATACCATCAGAAAAAAAGGTATTAAAGTAATTGTTTTTGAAATATAGGTTGAGGAAATTCTGCATTTTTTTTTTGTACATGGACTATATTAGGATACACCTTTCGATTATGTGTCTCCTTTGATGTTTAATGTTGGTGAATTAGGTGTTTAATTCCATTACATGTGGTACTAATATTTAATTGCTGTCCCACTAAAACTAATTAGTCCACTAATATTTATTGACTGCAATCGCTGCTGTAAGCACATTCGCTATAAAAATAATTTATACAGTTATTTTAGGGCAACGTTATCATGAAAATTAATTGCTGGAAGCGTGATATATAGTTTCGACTGCTCCTTTGGCCGCACAGGGATTTCAGTGGACACTATATAACACATTGGGATTGCAGGTTCCATTGCAGTCAAGGACTGTTGGTGTTCCGGCCAGCACCCACTCCCCACCCACCCTACTTCTACACCCTTTTTTCTCTCTATCTCGCTCTCTCGCTCACTCTCTCTCTCTAACCCTCTTTCTTGCTCTCTCTCTCTAGGCTGGAGCTTCAAGAATCAATGCAGTGATTAAGAAAGAGGCAAAATGAGAGACGCTGTGCTAAGCTAGAGTCAGCACTCTGTCTCTCGACAGCAACCCCCTCTCTTGTTCTCTTGCGTTCCTTGTTTCAGTTCTCTGTGTCTTTCCGCTCTGCTTAATTTAGTCAAGTGTTCCACAGCTTTGATGATAACACGTCCAAATCTGAAAGTTTAACATTTTTTTCGATAAATTAATTCAAACATCATTCATTTATTAAGGGTCAATGACTCTTATAATCATTCCAATTATCCTGGCCAGGGTTGTGGTGGATCTAGGGTTTATCCAGGGAACACTGGGTATGAGGCAGGGATACAGCCTGGAGTACAGCCAGTACATTGCAAGGCACCACAAGCACACACGAACACACACACTTCTGAAGCCTGTCCCACCTAAGGGCAGTTTAATGTAGCCCGGCATGTTTTTCAGATTTGGAAAAAAATTTGAGGACCAAGAGTCAATCCACAGATGTGAGACTCGGGTGTGACCCAGCGACCACAGAACTGTGAGGCAGCAACCTTACTACGATTAGTAAAGCATATTAAAGAGGAGTAATGGACGTTGTAGAGAAACATGAAAAGAGAGCTAATAAGATGTGTGTACACTATAAACAGCAGTTTTGCCTCCTATTTTAAGTTCATTAGAATAGAAAAGAGTGTACAGATTGTTTGTAATTGTTGGTAGTCTCCCTCTACTGGCTGTCATGTGACACAGTAGTGTTGAACCAAGTCCACTCAAATCTGTAGCGGCTAATGTTAGTGTGTCTGATACATTTTTGCAGTGTGTGTGTGTGTGTCTGTGTGTGTGCAGACTCCTCATGAAATAATGTAAGTGTAAGTTCCTATTTGAGCCTCATCACATGACCTTCTATCCTGAGTGAATTATTATTAAATTATAAATATAAAGTAAGATTGTCTTTATCATATGAATTGTAGTACTGTGTTATCTCTCTCTCTCTCTCTCTCTCTCTCTCTCTCTCTCTCTCTCTCTCTCTCTCTCTGTGCGTGCATGTGTGCGTGCTTGTGTGTGTGCGTGTGTGTGTGTGCGTGTGTGTGTGCCCATGAGTGATTTACATATCAGCTCAATAGCCATGTTTTGCTCATTAGGAAGTTTTCCATTAGAGAGAAAACAATATATACATCACAATAAGTGGCCCAGTATATCCTGCTGCATTCTGATGGGAATGACTGCAGTGG
Organism: Clarias macrocephalus; assembly: GCA_011419295.1. NCBI lineage: Eukaryota > Metazoa > Chordata > Actinopteri > Siluriformes > Clariidae > Clarias > Clarias macrocephalus. The sequence goes on from JAAGKR010000279.1 coordinate 184,851, forward strand.
AGGAAACACTGCAGCAGTGCTACGTACATGCCACTTCAGCAGTAAGCTGAATTCCTGCACCGCCTATTACATTAGCCTTTAATTTAATGAATTAACCTGTATTTCATTCAGAATGCTTTTTTCATTTAGAATCCAATGAACAATGAATATTTAAGGATGTTGCATGTGGCATATACTGTATTTAAATATCAGCGCAGTAATTTATCCTGATTTAAAGAGCAATCTACCTAAAAAGAGCGAGCTGATATTTAATCTATGCTTAAACCTGAAGGCAGGTTTAACTTCAGTTACTGGACATTCCGTTTATGGAGGGCACTTTAGCTTTAAAGTACCATTGCAGTCTGTAGGTAATTGGCACATTTGCAAACACTGACACTTTTTTTTATGAATTGCATCAAAGATAAAAAACAATAATGAAAAGTTGAATACCTTTGGGAAATTATTCTCTCTCTCTCTCTCTCTCTCTCTCTCTGTAATATACAGTTCTTTTATACATGGGTCCGCAGTTTTACTGGATGTAAATAAACAAATTAACATTTTTGGTTGATCGTTTTTTGCTTTCGAGGTCTCTGTAAAAAGTCTGCCTGAAGTCTGTGACTCAAACGTATGCTCAGACATTTTATATCTTCCCTGTCATGCTCTGACAGCTCTGATTCAAGAAACAGTAGACATAAACAGTAACACTACCTGAAGGAATCAGGTGACAACACTGATAATAGGTTTGTAATGTATAAACTCAAAAACAGGGTAAGGTGGACATACATGGTGTACGCAATCACATGGAGGATATTGTCGATGTGTTATCACTGCCCTGCACAGGCAGCGATTTTCCTGCTTCAAAACACTGGATTCTTTTAATCAGCTGTGTAACAGACTTGCTGAGAGTCAGCAGATGTGTCCAAACACATGCTTTAAAGAAGGAAAATGTGCATGAATGTCTCAGAAGCACTGCTGAAGAGCTGACTATCATCTGTTACAACAGTCTAACAGTGGAAGACTAATGGAAATCAATTCACTTTGTAATCTTCTCCCACTCATTTCTAATGTTTTGTCTTCACATCCCTGTAATTGTACTGGCCTGTCTCAGGCTTCTGAAGTTCCAGGGTATAGTGTAATCTATTTAACTATACTCTAAATTTAATCCATGCACAACATGATTAGCACACTAGGGGTATACGCTAATCAGCTAATACGTTCTCTAGTTGGCACTGTAGGAATGCACTATGTTATTCTCAGGATTGTATTGAATTCTACAGTAACTATGTGAAAAAAAGCGTGCAAGGGAAAATCACATTTTAATTGTGTGTCAAATGTGCCATGTACAGTATATAGGCTATAGAAGCTTTAAAACTTGCCTGCTGGATTGTAGAAGGACAAGGCCTAGGATAGAATAAAAACAAACTGATTGTAGTCGCCACTGAGTGATAACGATCTGTTCTGAGACACATAGGGACATCAAATTCTCATTGTATATAAGAGCATGATGTATGGGCGTAGATCATGTTGGCAGATAAGTTTGTGCATAAAATTTCTCCATGCGGTAAATGTTTGCTGTTTGCTTGTTTACTTTACTCTTACCCAGTGAATGACCAAAATTCTTTGGATTTGTTGAAAGGATCTCATGTGATGATCTCAAAAACCTAATTGACAATCGAGTGTGAGAGAACCAGGTATTTACAAACTAAAGAAAAGAAAGAGTTCCTGTGGTGAAGATAACATCCAAATTATGCTTCAGAATTATGGTCCTGATACTGTAACACAAATGTGATTTTATTTTCCGTTACAAGTGCATTCAAAGCCATAGGCTGCATACCACTCTCCTAGCTTTCTCAGCTTATTTATATGAGAGAGAGAGAGAGAGAGAGAGAGAGAGAGAGAGAGAGAGAGAGAGACTAACTGATCCTCTCTGTATTTTTTCTCTAATCTAATCAAGGAAACATTAAACACACTGACTGCACAATTCAATTCACACTGTCCATTTATGTCAGAGAATGAGAAAGAAGGGAGAATGTAAACACCATGTAGAGTGTGTCCTCTAGCTGCATAAAAGCCAAAGTACAGATACTTCTTTATCCTTGGATTGCCCTAATGCATTGATTTTGCAGTGGAAAATGAATTGATTAGTAATGCCTTTAGAATGCTGTATCATCCTGTAGTGGAAATGCAGTATGTTCTTGAACTTTTTGATGTTTGGCAATCAGATGATCCATGTCCATAAAGAATGTGAAAACGTCTGTTTTGTTATGGGCCTTGTAACATCTCCTCATACTTACAATATGCATGTGACATATGCCACATGGAGTACCAGAAGTCTGGGGGTGGAGATGAACTTTACTGAACTTTTACCGTAAGCCTAACACTAATTCTAACCACTACCCCTGAGCCTACTCCTTACTCAAACTGTAACCCGTAACCCACAAGACACTGTACAATACAAAACAAATCACTTAACACTCCTTATCCAGCTCATAGCATACATCTCAACCTCCTGGATAAGTATAAGTTAGATTTGATCTGTCTACACCCAGTGGACATTTTTCTGTATTATGATGTGTTAGATGTGTTAGGAACAAGGGAGTTTGTAACATTTATTTATTTGTTTGTTTGTTTATTTATTTATTTATTTATTTATTTTATTTATTCATGCCGAACATCACTATGTATTATTTTAGAAGCTGTGAACTATTACTAGCAAGGGTTTTGCTGCATTCTGGAGCCATGATGTACATCACTGTTATATCTATGAAAGAAAATAAAATGGAGAGATAATGTAACACAACATTTCACGAATTTGCTATCTCTTTCTGTATAACAGACATACAATACAAAATAAACCTGTTGCATTTTTTCGTGTCTATTTATATTTGCTATAAATCCTGTTCTCTAATTGAAATTTCTGTCTCCTGTCTAAACAGATTTACAGATGTACTGCTGTAAGCCTTCATTGTCAACTACTGAGGTGAAACTGAAAGTGGATAAGGAGATGGTTGATACATTGTACATTGAATTTTTATTGTTTTTTAATGTTGCTCATGATAGTCAGCACTCTTTGCAATTAAACAGATTTTTGTGCAACAAAACTCAACTTTTTTCTCCTTGATCCAGTTTGTTGGCACAACTCACTACAAAGACACAAAACATTATTATAATTCAACCATTAGTAATAAACTGCATATTTACTCTTTTGTGACAAAAACTGTAGGAAGTGGATTTATAATGATTTCCAAAATGTAGCAATTTCCCACAGATTTACAAAAAAAAAAAAAAAACATTCTGGAATTTGCACTTTTTTCTCAAACTCACATTACTACCAAAATAGACTAAAGGGTAACAAAAGATGCAGCATCTACTACAGGATTGGCCAGGGGTACTGATTCTATAATTAATAGAATTTTATAATCTTACCAGAATTTTAGTGTAATGCTCATAAACATTCTAACATGTTAGTTATTTTAGCAAGTAGTTGTTTTTAGGCTAAAATTACCCATTATCTAAAAAGCATTTTAAGAAAAAAAAAATCAAGGTGTGCAAATAAACAAGTAAAATGCACTCCTACACTATACATTACAGGTCACCAAGCTTCACTTTTAGCCACATGAGTGCGCTATGGTACTGCATGTAATATTGATGTTTCATTTTTTTTTTTTTCAAAACTTAAACAAAATAGGGATTGGACCTGCATATAAAATCCAACGTACATTTCTCAACATATTGCTTATGGTGTTCTGATTCCACCATTATATGATTTCTGATTCCACCATTACCATGGACGGTAGACCTCATAACCATTAAGATGGTAAAGAGTATAAAGAGTGTCATCAATATGTTTCCAGGGAACTATGTTCCAAGGGTTCTGTATTCTCAGTGTCCTATGATCACCAATATTTATGTTACACATAATGGTAGCATGACAAAGGGTCCTATGTTGCCAGTGCTCTATATATTTTGCACCTTTTTTGACTGTTTGAAGAACTGCTGGGAAGTGTCCTCCACATACAATGATAACTATTTATTTTGGTGTTTGTAATACTGTACTTTCAAAACCTTCCTCCATTAAAATAAATTGGAAAATATTCAGGAAGTATTTTACCTTGAATGTTTGTTAAAAGAAAAATGAAACTAGAAAACATAGGTCCCTGGGAAATAAGTATGCTTCCCATATAAACTACATAATGTAGTTCTTATATTGATTATGCATCCATTAGATAATTTTATTAGTTTATTTACAATTTTATATGAAAAAGTAGTCCAAGTTTTCTAATGTGTGCTGTGTATAGCAGGGTTCCTAAACACTGGCGATGGAACAAGGTGGAGGAGTACTGCATGACCAGAGCCTCTTGATGTAGGCAAGTGCAAGCAAGATTAAAATGCACTAAAAAATCAATTACACAGTAAATATGGAATGAGTCAGCCAAGAAAGCCCTTGGGGAGCTTGGGAAAATAAAGTCCCTGACTTTGCCTGGATTAATCTGCTCTCTAAGAACGACTGACTTGTTTCACAAGAGGGGCATTGAAAAGCAAGGAATCTACCAGAAAGGGACTCTGTGATTTCTCAGCATCACTATAAATGATAAATTTGTTTATTAATTTTTTTTTCCATTTTGCTGATGGAGGAGAAAAGGCCTAGCAGTATGTATGCTTATCTCACACAACATACAGACTAATGGAATGCGTCAGCCCCTAACAAAATTTAAAAAAGGTATTAACAAGGACACTGGGGCTTTTTAAAGGAGCATTTATCTGTTAACTGGGTGGTTTTATTCTTCTCTCTTTCTTTTCCTTTCAGTTCTCTTTTGGGAGCTAGCCCCATTAACATGAAGAGCAAAGCAGCAAGGGTGAAGCAGGAAAATGAAAAGCAGGCTAAAAGACAAAACGTCCTTCGAGTAAGGTAATAATGTTTTACAAGTGTTTTTTAGCAACTGGGTATAATTAATAAACAAAAATTGTCCATAGACAAATAATAAAAAACAGCTCTGAGGTATCCTGTATTTTAAGCAAGAAAGAGCTGGCAATTGAACATCAGGCATTGATCCATGCTGCTTCAGCTTATTAGCTGAGGCACTCTGGAGTTCTAATGGGGCTTTACCTATTCCATGGCGGTTTAATTAGCCTTATGCTAAAAATGTGCTTACTGCACATTGTGCAATTGGCCTGTCAGTCACTGGGCAACTCTCCCATGTGTACATTTAGCAGAAGGTTGGGATGCATTCACAGGATCAGAACTTGTTCATTAAAAATTTAAAATTCAGGAGGTCTCAACTTAAATTGTCACCAAAATTAATTCAAATAAAGTATCTGTACTGTTTTAAAAATCTGTTGAACGGGAATTGATGATATTACTGGAAGATTTTGGATCTGTTATGGGGTTACTATTACCTACTGCTGACTGTTTTCTGTAGGATGAAGGGGACATTTTACATTAGATGGAAAATTCTGGAAAACTCTTGTCTTTTTATGCTTTTGATTGTTTTAGAGTGACTCCACCTGTCTGGATTAACTTCACCAGTGTACTTCTGTTTGTGGGTTGTTGGGCTGCACTTTCAAACTACAGTACACTTCATCCATTATTCAGACAGACAGTGGACTTATATGAGTAAGAAAGAGAGAGAGAGAGAGAGAGAGAGAGAGAGAGAGAGAGAGTGTGCAAATGTTTTTATGTATTTTTTTATTAAATGTTGCAAATGTGTTATCAAATCAAAATATTGTAATTTATATTAAGAATTTATATTAATCTATCTTAATATCAACAATGTCTATAACACAATTACAAATGTAAAATAATGCAGACATACTATACAGTAATCCCATGTTGCAGGTGTCCTACACTATATTAGGAGATCCAGTTGTATATTAATGTTCATGTGGTATGTGAAGAATAATTACATTTTATTCTTGTCTTTTTTTAAAGAGATGAAAATTGTAATACACACTTATCAGACCAAATACATTTATTGTATTGTACTGATTGTTTTTATTTTATAGTTATTAATCTGTCTGATTGTCATTCAAAAACTCAATGTCAATATATTAAAATTGTTATATTTACAGTATGTCCTATTATACTACAATTAAACCCACTGAAATCACTGAACTATTAAAGAAGTCAATGGTTAAGTAAACAGATTCATTTTCAATTCAAGCTATTATTTATAAAACAAATATTTGCCAATAGATTTAAAGATTTACTGCATGAGAAGAGAAAAAAATAATCATTAGCTGCATAATGTTTGTTGCTGAGTAACATTTAAATAACTTATAACAATTAATAGGAAAGGAAATAATTATCATTATGGGAGATATTAAATAAATTCACCCATGTTCCAGATATTTCAACAAGCTTGCTACTGCAGTGGGGATATAAAAACTAAATAAAAAATAAAAGTAAACAATATTTATTTATTTATTTATTTATTTATTTATTTATTTATTTATTTTAGGGTAAAGTAGCAACTCTACATGAAACTGTTTAAAAATTGTTTCTTTTTTTATTCATCCAGTTCTAATTAGGAAATTAATAATCAGGAATCAACGCCATAATAACTTTTTTTTGTAATAATAATAATAATAATAATAATAATAATAATAATAATAATAATAATAATAATGGATTCTGTTGGTGTTTCTACTGGATGCCAATACATACATCTGCTGGCTAAGAGAAGTCAAAATTGAAAGTTGTGACGTGTGTGTAAGTGCTTGACGCTGAAAAGATTTCCTGTCTGACAGTGAGCTTAGACCATTTAGGATGTCAGGAAACCGTTATTATCCAATGAACCTTTAATGTTTTTTTTTTCAGAGAGTAAATACTGTGAGTCCACCATCTAGTGGCACACGTGGAAATTACAGAGGAGTGAAGATCCAAACCCACTTCACTCGCTGTACAGTATATAATCATTTATAAGTAGCCGTTTCATTCTATGCTAAAGTTTAGGCCACATTACAATATAAAACAACATTTTTTATCTCAATGTTGTAACACTTATTGGTTGCAAATTATACGCACTTTTAACAACCGCCGCTGATGTTTTATTTATTTTGTTATGAAACGTCGTTCTGGTTACATAATTTTATCATGTTATAAAACGCCCCGGTTTTTGACCTAAACCTTTCAACATTTTCTCTTCTCATGAACGTACACAAGCGACATGTCAGTTAGGTGCGACGATATTTTTTATTTTTTTAAGAAAATGTAGCAACGCTTTCATTGGATACAAACAACCGTTATTTTCAATGCAGGCTTCCGGAAAACGAATCGATTTTTCAGTCATATCTGCCTTAGTAAAACAGAAGTTTAAATAAGGTAGTAAATGTTGATATACACAAAATCAATTAAAATAGTTAATTTTCGATCTGTAGACGCCTGTAAGAGAAACTGTCGCAACTCGAATTACACTTTTTTTTTCTACTGTGTATATAAAATATCTTTTCTTTGAAATCTCCGACAAAGAAATTTTTAATTAAATCGTTAAATTCATTTTTTTCTAAATCTACTTCATAACTTTTAATGCAGATCTTTTATCAGGGCATGTGTTGCATGTATACTTTATAATCATCACCACCAGGACCATAATAATAATAATAATAATAATTATTATTATTATTATTATTATTATTATTATTGTTGTTGTTGTTGTTGTTGTTGTTGTTGTTATTATTATTATTATTATTATTATTATTGTACTTGCTGTTATTGTTTTTGTTTTTGTTTTGTTAGGTTACAAACTAAATGTACGTTCATGAGTTTGTGATATATTTTGGTATTTCTGGTCATTGTTGTTATTGTGGAAACTACACAATATCACTTTTTATTTTAAATTTGTATATTGTTTTTCCTTTCTATTTTTACCATTTTATATTCGCTTCTTAAATACATCTCCAGACTCCACATGGGACTGTGGGCTAAAAGGGCAACAAAATATTTTCCACGGGTAACATTTTTACTATTTTTTATTTGCCGTAAATACGCCTACGGGATTGAGAGAATGTTGGACAGCGAATGTCAGCAACTACTAACTACACTTCCCCTTAAGTAGAAAGGTATCCCTATATAATACATTTTTCTCTGTGTAATATTTCAAACGATTCAGTCACGTGATTCATTTTAGCTGTGACTTGGTTCTGTTGTGTTTCTGGTCCTGATCAAATGATTGTAGTCTATCTACCTTTTGAAAACGCGAAGGATGCATTTAAGCGATTTATTCCTGCAGGTTATGAAAAGTTCTGAGACAAATCACTCAAAAATGGATTATTGTTAAATACTAGAAAAAGCATTACAGAGAATATTGTTTCTATCTAATATTGGAAAACCAGTGTGCAAAAACAGTAAAAATAAAAAATAAAAAAAAACCATCTACAAGCATATCTGCTCTTTTTGTTTTTCACACCATGCGTGGACGTGTATACGGTGGCATGATGGAATAGATTTTAAAAATGGTTACGCGTCAGTGCAAGAAAAAAAGACCGAAAGAAAGAATAAGTCTACTTTCTTTATATCGTTGCTGTGCAATGTTAGAATTGGTTGCAGGTTTAAACCCATTTATTAGTCTCTCCTGTTTATGCGTTGTGCAGTCGGAGGTCAGGTTTCCCCAAAAAAGTACACATACTCATGTGCAAAGCTTCTGAAAATTCTCCTGAGTGTGTGTGTGTGTGTGTGTGTGTGTGTGTGTGTGTGTGTGAGTGAGTGAGTGATAAGAACTGCCATCCCTCAGCGTAATTAGTACGGTAGAGTTGATTGAGGCAATAAGTCTTGTGTAACTTTTTTGCTAATGATTGGAAGGAGGCTCCTGCCAATAAATCAAACTCCAAATTCTTGCCTCACCCACACACTGTGTAGGCCCCAAAAGAGCCCAAGAGCCCACTTAATCTCATTTGTTTCTGTGAATTAGCACATACTGTAGAACCCCAGGGATACATCCTATATAAATTACAATAATATTTCAATATTCTGTTTCTATTAGCATTAAATGGTTAATATAAATTAATTGCCATGGTGTGTGTGTGTGTGTGTGTGTGTGTGTGTGTGTGTGTGTGTGTGTGTGTGTGCACGCATACCTTGGAATGTGGCTGTTTTTTATGTTTGTTTGAGAATTCCACAATGCTCAATGAGTCATAATTTTGAAGAGGGACATTTGTTGGACAAGTAGATAAAATACTTAAAGGTGTTTTCAACATCATTTTAAGATTTACATTCTAAAGTTCTCAGTCCTGTTGCATGATGAGGCATTGATGCTGAAAAGAAATTCTATACTTGAAGTGGAGCTAAGAAAAAATTATTATTATTATTATTATTATTATTATTATTATTATTATTATTATTAGAAATGTACTAATAGTACTTTATAAAAATTAATTTAATGAAAAAGGGAAATAAATGCATTTCTGACAATATAAAAATCAACTAAGTGACCAAAACTGTATTATAAAATGTAAATATAAATGAGGCTTTATAAATTATGCTGTTTGTGTACTGTATACTGTATACTGTGCATGTTCACAGTTTAGCCCTAGAAATCAAATAGAAATTATTTATCAATAAATATAAAAATACTTTCTCCATATATATTATTCCACTTGCATATAAATATTACTGCAACTAGGCACATTAGTTTTAGGTAAATTCCAGCCCATGATTAGACTGCTCTAAGAGTTTCCCAATCTCTAAACCCTGGTCATTCCCCTAAGCTACTTGTTAACCATATTTTCCACCTTTCTTTGTTTGTTTGTCTTGTGTGATTTCCTCTTATTGAAGTTGAAGTGGAATTTTCGCATTCAGTGTGAGCTGCTGATCTTCTTTATTGGTCATTGCAAACAGTAGTTGTAATTCATGCAATTTAATTTCTATTTGGCAAGCACTGAAGCTAACAACTGTTTCTGTTGTCCTAGAATCAATAACATACAGTATAACCATGCCTCACAAGTACCTTATCATACTGTTTTTTGTTCTAGCAAAGAAAAAAAGCACAGAAACATAAAATGAATTGGTCTGTGGAAACTTGGCCCATGGACTGTAAAACAGTTTGAACTGCCATTCATTTTTTTTCCCCGTAGACTAAACCTCATGTAGCGCTTTTAAATGTCAGCCATCATTTAAATGCATACAGCAAGTGATAATATTATACTTCTCTATCCTTTATTTTTATTATTTCCTTTATTCTAGCTGCTGCAACAAATTCTGAAAAAAAAACTGTTAGCCATGGTGATGTTATCAGATAAGCTTCCCTCATATCTATCTGTCCAAGTTTTTCCTGATACACAAAGAACAGAAACACATGCATTCAAAGAAATGGACAAAATAGTTTGACAGCTAAAAGTGGATCTCTGAAAGGACTCTTTGTGTGTGATGCATTTTTGTGACTTTCTGTGATTTTTTTTTAATGGATAATTTGATGTGAGTAATAAAATGAGGTTGTAATACATAAGGACAACATTGCACTTATTTTGGTGTTTTTTTTCCACTTGTAAAACATTTCTGCAATAGCAAGAATGGAACAATATCAATTTTCTATGCATATTTTATGCATATATAAATTATATATATTAAATGTATAAAATTGTTAAATGTGTGTTTTACTGTTACTTTTACTGTTACTAATACTGAAACTTGTAAGTTGCAAAATATGTTCTTTGCCAGGTTAAATCCTGTTGGTTTATGGCTATTGGTCATGTCAGTGTAGTTCCATGAATCCAACCTACAAACGTTCATAAAAGCTCAAAATGTTTATTTGCCTACAAAAATTTACCAACACAACAACAAATTGACTGCATAATAATCAAAACATTGAGTATGTAACAGTGTTGACCTGGTACCCGAACTAACTGGGTAACCATGCTGACTTGCTAATAGCAAGTGGGTAAATTTCAGTAACTGGGCTGACCGACAGATTTGACTAACAGAGCTGATCCAGTCCTCAACCTGTTCCTTTTCACTCTGTATTTTGCTCATTCTCATTTCTTTCTGTTTGCTGTGACTGACAAAGCTGTCAAAGGTTAGAGACCAAAGCCTGTTCACCAAGATCAATAATCCCATCGGTGAGCTGTGCACACACAATCACACACTCATAGGAGTGTTGGTCCAACAGTCACTCGACTACCCACCTTCTGTAAATAAGTAGTTTATTATTGATGAGCGGTTGGCCATTTGACAGCTGGTTTGGAACTGTGGTGTGTGTATTTGTGCAAATGTGTGTTTGTGTGTGTGTGTGTCTGTCTGGCTGTGTGGTAAATGATGTATGTAAATGGGCAATTTATGGTTCCAGAAGGGGTGATGTTTCACACCCTATTTAACTGTTCATTACTGTTGCCCACTTCAGTGGGAAGACATGGCATTTTTCCAAATGATGTGATGCAGCAAATACTAGAAATGTTAAACATCTTGAAACATGATGACTTTTCCTGTGCAAAGGCGATGAGTTCTATTATCAATCTTTTCGCTTTGATGTAGCTATATATAATAATTGTCAATAAATCATTCAGTGGTCTGTCATGTTTGATTACTATTTTCACACAGCTCTATAGATCTTACACAGTCCGTTCCAACCATCAAAGTAGTACTCCAGTGAAGTTTTAAAAATACATACAGTAAATCAACTTTTGTAATATACATTAAAATAGTTTGTTTGAAATCATATATTGATTATTATTGACCTTTTAGGTAACAGTTATTACGAGTAACCCTCTTTCTTCATCTTGAGGACAGACTCCATTTTTTCCTCTTGGGTCGGCTGTCTCTGTGCTTGACTGAATGTTTTTTCTCCTGTCATTCAAACTCTCTAGATAACTGCAGTTCCTCTACAGATCTGGTGCTCCAGACACATTCTCAGAGAACGGGAAGCACAAGGCATTCTCACAGCCTTTACATCATGTTTACAGAATGCTTTTGCACTGTCGTTGTTCATACGTTTAGTGCTATAAGATTTATTAAGATTCTTTTAAGAGTTAAATTTGTCTATAGCAGAAAATCAACAGTGATATTCAGCTGAAATCATTAATCGATTGTTCAGGCAACTGATTGATCACAGTACATAATAATGCCTTGTAAGCTTGTCATGTTGCTGAACAAATGATTAATTATGTTTATGACGATTTATATATATGTTCCTTTTTTCAGTACTACAAACCTGAATCACTACTGACATGTGCTGTTAAAATACTAAAGTAAGATTAAGTAACAACTGTGCTCAATTTCTTAAATGTGCAGAATGCTTCAGATCCTCAGGATAATGCCAGATTTCAGTGTAATCGCTTTTTTATGATGACATAAGAAGCACTATAGACAATAATTATTTTATGCATCCGCATGCCTAGTCCAAATAATATATGTTTGATTTTGACATATCCTTGTCATTAGTCGTAGTTTATTAGTAGTAACAGTAGTAAAGAATGTATTTTCTCAGGATTTGGCAAGACTCAGGAGTCTCGGCTGTTACAGAAGCCATATTCGACTTGTGTTGAACGTTAAATGTGTTAAACTTTAACTCTGACGGCTTATGAAAACACATTTAGAGACAGGCACAGCTTGTACACTGCTCACAAAACCCTGCAGATATGCAGCATATGCCTCATGTTCACACACCCACACACACTCAAAAACACAGACCTTGATCATTTATAAACTGTATATCACTAACTCACTATAAATAGTGTCAACCTGACCCTACTGACTGCCACCTCTCCACATTCTATGTTCCCACCACACATTCTAAGGTGTGTGTGTGTGTGTGTGTGTGTGTGTGTGTGTGTGTGTGTGTGTGTGTGTGTGTGTGTGTGTGTGTGTGTGTGTGTGAGTATGTCGCATACCTGTCACCTGTGCTATACCAGCTACCTGCCATTGACACGCCTGTCATTAACCCCAGGTCTGCTCTACTGTGGCTAATCCTTTAAACCCAGTTTCTAAATTTGTTGAGACATTTGTGAAAGTACCACTAATTTGGATTTAATCCTGCCAACTGAGAAACAATTTCAATCCACTCAAGATTACACAATATCCTAGTAAACTCTGCTCTATTTTGCTAAAATGCCCTGTCCAAGCATATTATAAAACCTTCTGTCACTCTTGTGCATTGCCTGGAGACTTACATCTCTTTCTTTGCCTTTCACTGTATTATGCGAGCCTCTGCTTAGATGCGTTCCCTATCCACAGTCAATAAATAATATAAAGTATTTTATAAATAATAATAAATAAAGGTCACAGTCAAATTCTGTAAAAAATAAGAGTAACTAATGAATTTACTTGGATTTACATATGTGCATCTTTACAACAAATAACATATCAACAAACTTTTTATTTTTAATCGAATTTATTTTGTGAATAATTGCATTATTATATAAAATATTATATAAAATATTATTTTGCTCCATGTCTTAGCTCAAATTAAATGCCAGAATGGAGAGGAGGCTTTGCATCTGTAAGTGTAATTAGTTGCTGTTATCATGACACAATATAGTAAAATGTCACTTCATAATATTATCCAAAATAGCATAATTTTAAGGTTTAGGGGAAATAATACAACTGTAATGGTTCTTGTTTTTATTGATGTGAATATAATGTAAAGAATTTAAATCATAAAATCATTTTTGCAAAGCATCACATGCATACATAAACATGATGGTTCCACAAAATCAGATCATTCAAAACTGAGTGATTAGAATCCACAGACATTCTAAAACAAAATTGGGTTATTTGAGTTGTTTTTCTTACAGATGTTACAAGAAAAACTACAGTCAAACCTTTTCAATACACTAATCATCCTACCCACCCTCATGTTTCATATGTGATGACTAGCCCCTTTCTAATAGCCACTGCAGGTGGTGCTTTTCACACATTATTCCCACAGTACTGAACTTGTGCTTTCCGTGCCTGTATTCACACATACCCTTTCTATTGCTTGTGTATTGGGCTCTGTGTTAGTGTTGGGAATAGAAAATTGTGTTGAAGAATTTTAAATATGAAGTGGCATGCAAGTGTGTGTGTGTGTGTGTGTGTGTGTGTGTGTGTGTGTGTGTGTGTGTGTGTGTGTGTGTGTGTAGCTGTATCCCTGCTGTGCCCCAGTGCAGGAGCAAAGATAGGGAGTGAGGGGGTGAGAACTGAGAGCACAGATAGGGCTGCGGCAGACAGGCAGACTGCTCAGTCAGATTAGCCTGACTCCAACACTGCATTCCCCAGCCTGCTTCTGCTGCTCCATGAAGCAACAGGCTTCTGGAATACACCACACACACACACACACACACACACACACACACACACACACACACACACACACACACACAAACACAGAGAGAGAGAGAGAGAGAGAGAGAGAGAGAGAGAGAGAGAGAGAGAGAGAATAAAAGAATTACAAAAAAACAGGGGGAAAAATGCATTCATATCTGCCCTGTACTCAAGGCCAGGATGAATGTACTATTATATTATATGCTGAACACAGTGTATTCTAAATTAAGAAATTAAGCACAATGCATATGGTTTTCTTGTAAAGTAATTGCATCAAGACAAGAATCATTGCACAATCTAATAAGGAAACAAATAAAAGATCATATGTAGTGACATAATGACATTGATTGCACTTGGGAAACAAAAAAGTTCATACAATCCTCCAAACAGGATAACATTTCTAGTTATCCATGTGTTTGAAGTATAGCCAAATCAAAAAGAAAAAAGGAAGAAGAAACAACTTCAGACAGATTAGTTTTAAAGTAAGACTAAAGAAGATAAAAGTTCTTAAAGTAAAAAGTTAAGAAAGCACACAGGTTATGAAAGAATTCTATAAACTCTAATTGTACATTCCTGAAATCATTTGCTTATCCTTAAGAGACTGCTGCAAAATTCTGACATAATGTCCCCACACAAGTACCACGCAGATACTTCATACATAAAATCATAACAACAATAACGCTGGTTAAATGAATGAATGAATGAATGAATGAATGAATGAATGAATAAGTAACTAACTAAATAAATAAACAAACAAACAGTATGTCTTATACCATAATGACTTCAACACTATGCTCAATATATAAACTCTTTATGTATAAATAATTGCATAATCTATTGTTTGCGTTGTGGAAGAGTTTATGCATGTATGTTTTTGCTGGTTCAGTTTCCACACTTCCATCCTGTTTTTCTAACTAAACTGTGTCTCTAACCGTGCTAGCCATTGGCATCAACATCATCTGTTTTTTCCATATTTCGATATTAAAAACGCGCTACATGCTACGGTGGTATTTCTGGGTAGAGTGTTTTTAAAAATGTCCTATCTGACTATTTAGAAATACATCAATTATAGCAAGGAGATTTACAATCCACGGTGATTTAAAAGTTATTTACTTAACCAGACTGTGAACCGGAGAAGCGCGCGCTGAGCGTGACAGACAGCGCGATGAGGCGCGCGCGGGGAAAGGCCTCGCGACACACACCTCATCCATAAGCGCGGTTATCAGCCTTCATCCAGCTAAAGAATGGATACTGTATACAGCAGACAAACGTACAGAGTCTCAATATATAGAATTGAATGCATAGAATTTTGATAAGATATTTTATTATTGTACGTATATACTTTTAATAAGCTATTTTATTATTACACCATTTACTTAATAAATAAATTCACTGACTTTCAGACTCCTCTTTTTACGATCACCTACATAATTTTCGGGGGGTTTTTTTTATTATTATTTGTTCAGGTTACATAGTACTTGTGTGAATAGCCAACCTGTTCCAGGACTATTCATGAGGTTTAATCATTTAGACCTGTATAAAAAGAAATTAATTTGTGATTCAATATCTATACTATATATAGATGTATTAAATCTGCAGCATGCATTATAATTATTAAGGATTAGACTATAATTCTGTCTGTTTTATATAAACCAAAAAACCTATTGCATACTTTCAATACTTCCGTCAGGGATGCTGTTTGTTCAGAGCCTCATGCTGTTCTCATATCTTGTACTGTTTGGTGCATAATCACCAATTTATGACACGATTTTTATCTTAATAGCTTTGATATCTTACTAGTTTATGTACACTAAAATAGAAAGGAATAATATCAATTAAAATCAAATGTGTTTGAGGTTGTTATCGTCGTTGCTTTTATTAATTTACATAAACCTTGATTTATTTTTATTATTTATTTATTTATTTAATTTTTTTTTTTTTTTTTGCGATTTTTAACAAACAAACTAAAAAAAGAATCGATCATTTGGTTAGTCTCAGTATGCGCTGGTGGGTTATAATAGCGTGCCTGCTGTTATCTGTGGGTTGGCTTATACGCCTAATTTGCTGTCCTTCAAAAAACGTAAATTGTTTTATCACCTATAGCTACCCTCACTTTCTAAGTCTTGTTTTTTGATTAATTGGCTGCAAAAAAGGGTCTTTTTGACCCAGTTGTATGTATAAAGTCAATGTAGGGCAGAGTTATAAATAATACATTCGAACACAGGGCTGTTGCAAAATCAAACAAATAAAACATAGATAGATAGATTATTATTGATGTTTTAAAATGGAATCACTTACCAACTTCTGTTAATTATTCTCAGCAGTAGTAGGTTGTGAAACACACTGATGCATTAAGAAAGTTATAGTTTGGGAGATTTCGAAGAATTTACGGAGTTTTCATTTTGAGTAACTATGAATTAGAATTACATTTTTCATTTACTTATTGGAATTCCGGCTTACTTTTTTCAATATGCTATACTTTTGACCAGAATTGAAATAATAAACGTTATTTTTGCCTGTCTGATAAATTGCTTGATTATATCATAAGGCGTCGTGTAAATATGGAGATAAACATAAGACTCATTCCTCAAGACTCAAGACTTCCCATTAAGACTTTAAATATAATTAGCCAGCATGATTTGGCGCCCGCGTGCTTTAATTTAATCAAATTAGGAGTATAATTGATCTTTTCATCCGGCGTTAAACATTAATAATTTTGTATGTTGCCTGCATTTGTTTGTTTGTTTGTTTGTTTGTTTGTTTGTTTGTTTGTTTGTTTGTTTGTTTGTTTGCTGGCTTGCTTGCTTGTTTATGAATGACTCGATTTAATTGACAAAACGCTATAATAACTGCAGTGTCGGTTTATAAGCAACACCTTCAAGATAATAACATTTAAATCTGTGATGATAATTGTATCTCCTTGTTAAAGCTGTCACTCGTATCTTCCTTATCTGCCTGCTGCTTTTATAGAGAACTCATCCAGATTTAACGGGCCATAAAAGCGATCCCATGGCTCTCGTACGGACGCCGAGATTATTTTACTGCAACGATTTTTATTTTTACAAGACTGCTCAGTTGTAATCCCTGCCAATATGCTACCAGGACAAGAGTGCGCTTTGTTGATTTCAACTTTTCACCTTCTAAAGTTTAATTCACGTTCTGGAGTTTTATTTTCGCCACACCACAAAAGTTCTTAAATGTTTACTTGCACACGGACTGATTTGATTATTCGGGTTAAATTCTCGAAATCTTCTCCTAAAATGTAACAAATTAAACTGAAAACAAATGTATCAAATTTCGGACTGAATGAGAACATAGTTCACTGATTTCATTATTCCCTGCTACGCTTTGATCAACCACTTAAATGCATACTTCCTTGCTAAATAGTATGCCAGATAATCGACCCTAGGTAGCGTACTATTCTGACATAAGTTGCTATTTAGTGTGGTAGTTTGCGCTTGTTGGCCATAGCCCGAGTCCGCCTCTCCTCTTCTGCTATGGGCCCTACCTTCGGGTGCTGTGTCACGTGACTTGGCTTTCGCTGTGAAGTATAGAGGGCGAATCGGGGAACGGTTATATGAGGCGCTATCAGCCTGTGATACAGAGTCGCGACGCGCAAGGAGAACATTTTACGCCTTTTAAATACAAGTTTCTACATTTACGACGACAAATTCTGCATTCTTTCCAATTAATAGAGGACAGTGAGAAGAGGAGCATTTGGCTGGGGTGCTTCTCGATTTGGGGGCATAAAGGGAGCCTAACTTTATCGCCCTGCGCCCTTATCTGGTAAGATAATGTGACGAGAGCTCTAGGATAAAACTGTATTAGCGCTGCGCGCGACTATTATCTGTTTTATGCGTTTCCATTGATAAAATATATGTATCAAGAGATTGTGTCTTGGTTATCTCAATGGTTCTTGATTTGCTCCAACTGGTTGTGTTTCATTGACCTGTTCGAGTAGTAGAGACATTTGACAGGTTTAGTCTTATTCCAATATCTGCACGTTCCAAAGATACTAAGACTATTTAATGTCATTTCCGTTCATGAAACATCTGCAAAAAATGGAGTATTAACGAAGATGCATTTAAAAAATACCCTAATGCAATTTTACTTTAAACGTATTATACACTCGATGCTTTCTTTACACATTGGCTCTGCAGTGTATTTCATGGTTTTTGCATATTACTGGAAAAATAACTGGTAGTTTATCTAAAAGGTAAGACAGCTGCAATCTCACCATGTGGCTCTGATTATTATCCGCTGTCAAGACCGAGAAGCTGCCTCAGTCCAGACTTTGTCTCCTTGTTTTTTTAGATGCTAATTAAGACGGATAGTGACATGTAGGCTACTTTGTTTTCGGAGACATATTTAATTCTTTTTCCTTTTTTCCCTTTTGTTGCCAGGAGCGGAGTCTTGTCTGGCCGAACTTACCGGAGTGGAGCTTTTGGACGAACTTCCATTTTACTGATTTTTATTTTCTTGTTTTTCTTTTATATATTTCTTCATTTATTTTCTCGAGACATTACTTTTTTTACGAAGAATTTAGGAGATTTGCTCGTGCAACATGTACTCCAGCTTGGCCATACCTTCCAACCCATCCCCGTACGGGCACGACTCCGGGAACTACGTGCATGCACCGACCAGCTCGCCCGTATACGTGCCGAGCACGCGGGTGCCCGCCGCAGTGTTGCAGACGCTGCCTTACTTGCAGCCGTGCGAACCGACGCACCAGACACACGCGCTCGCGGGTCATCATCACGCATGGCCTCCGCAGTCTGCTACTGACGGCTCGTCATTTGGCGCTGGAAGCCCGCACGGTCACGCGCCCTCAGCACCTTTCTCCTACACACACAGTCCTCCCGGTACCGGCGGCGGTGGCAGCTGTGGAGTTCGTGACACTGCGTCCTATCAGAGTCCGCTAGCTCTGAGCGGCGGCGCGCGCGGCCCCGACCAGTACGGTGGTGCTCTGGTGCGTTCCGTGGGCGCGTCTTATTCAAGCCCGTACGCGTACATGGGCCCCGACGTGAGCGGATCATGGGCGCCTGGTCATTTCGACAGCGGTATGATCGGACTCCAGGGACGCCAGGGAACGCTTACTGGAAGAAGAACCGGTTTAGGTGCGTATCTCTAACGATCTGTATTAAAGGGAAAAAAAAGGAAAAACATTTTAATGACACACATTTCATCAACATCAAATTATTTAAATACATTAATTTATTAGGCATATATTTTTATTTAGCAACATTTTGTTTTGCAAACATATGCACTGCACTTGGTCCACTGAGTTCGTTACTGAGATCAGGAAATCATATCTGAACTCAAGATTGTATTATATCCTTCTGAGATCCCCCATTCACAAATTAAATTGTCTCTACAATAACACAAAGTATTTCCTGTGAATTAGTTACAATACACGTGCAGAGAAAATCAACTGCGGGCTACTCATAACAGTATACAGTGAAGAAATCAAAATGCATACAACAACATTCTGTCACATACTGGCCTATATATAGTAACATACGGTAAATAAATTTTGTATAGTAGAAATAGCTACAGTATGCAAACAGTAAATAGTAAAAGAAAATACTTTTACTTAAATAATAATAATAATAATAATAACAATAATAATAATAATAATAATAATAATAAAAATTTATTATTATTATTATTATTATTATTATTATTATTATTATTTACCCAAATATCGATTAAACAAATATAGTTTTATTTTTAAGTTATGAGTGTAATATCGTGTGCGTATTTATGTAAGTATGTATGGCTGGATAGATAGATAGATAGATAGATAGATAGATAGATAGATAGATAGATAGATAGATAGATAGATCAAACACTATCAAACATTGTCCTCACTCCACTCGTTGTACCCTACAAATTCACGGAAACAAAGCTGCGACTATACTCTGATATGATTTGTAATGTGATCCCCCTATTTTTCTCAAGTGAGTAAGCAAAAATGTTGGGAATTAAAGGGAGGGGTCTCGTTTGATGTTGCGATCTCACGTTTATTGCAGTTGTTTAATGACAGTTGAATAGGATTTAGGCTTTGTCTATTGGATAAAGGACCACAAGAATGGCAAGCTATTGTGATTGTGTCAGTCTGTTGATGCTATGCAGTAACATGGTTATTCCTCTTAATCAAACCTAAAAGCTGTGCTTTCAACTAATACACATATACTCCTAATACACTTTAGATGCTAATTAAACCGCTAAACACCGATTGAGTGTGAATTGATGAAAGGGCTATGAGTTCAGACTTCTTAGCATTGACAATTGCCTTATTGCCACCTTGATCAGACTTAGCTAAATAAATAATTAAGAGTGCATTGGCTGATACACATAATGCAACAGGAGCCTATGAGCTATAGCACCCTTCTAAAATATGCACATGTCATGTAATTTGGTACGCAGCTTGTCATAACAGACTGCTGGATTCATTCACTTTGTCGTAATGTTATCTTTGAGAGAACACCTCGCCTACAAGCTATATTGCCCTATAAATTTCCCGAGCTTGTTTATTTATGTCCATAATGTCATATAAATTCCCATATAGTAACAACTGAAAGTCTTAAAGAACAGTTCTGAAGGGGTAATCCCATAGCTCTATTATTATTATTATTATTATTATTATTATTATTATTATTATTATTATTATATCTGTTTGTTTATTTATTTATTTATTTTCCTCTTGAAATTGAAATTAGTTTGTCTAATTCTTTCCAATGTGGAATTCCAGCCATTAAATTCAGGAGGGCGTCGCGTGTCATTTGGTCTGATTGATTGGAGACTCCTGGATCTTTAACACTGATAAGAGCCCCATAGCCATTCGACCTGGCCTTGTCAGACACACACACACACACACACACAGAGAGAGAGAGCGAGAGAGAGAGAACTAACCCCCACTGTCCCCTGTATTGATACATCCCGCATGTTGTCTCATCGGTCCGCGCGCGCCTCTTAATTCCACCAGCGCGAGGCCAAACGGACACATTCATCACACACAGCTAATCAAGACTCACCACTAATTTAATACAAACCCGAAATAAAGAAAGCAGGGCAACACACACTGCGGTGCATTTAACCATTACCTACACGTTGACGCTGTTTAGTTGATTTCCTCCACCTCTACAATATTCATTGCGCAGTATAATATTTTTCAGATCTTGTTTGTTAAGAAGATCTAACTGTGCATATTTAAAATAATTGGTGTATTAGTTATTATTATATTTTTTTCTTATAGATATATTGTTTATTTGAGCAGGAAATAGCTAAATTGTTTCTAGGTCATCTGCAAAGCCATTTTGGTTTCATGCAAACATTGGCTGTTTTTTCTTCGTACACCAAGTGGACACAGTATTTGTTTTTATTTATTTATATGCACACATTTACACACATAAAATAAGAATACTTGTAAGATATAAACATGAATACTTGTACACTACTTAGCCCTATACTTTAATAGTTTTAAAGCCTTTGGAATTGTGTTAGCCTGTGTAATATTAAAAATACTAGATTTTTACCAATAGAGTTATTAGAACCATGTGAAAGTGAATTAGGCATGAAGCAAAAAGTGCGATCAATGAAACGCATTCATTAGAAATGAGAAATCTTTGCGTTTGTTCGGTTAGATATGTTGGATGAGATGGCGGTAGAAGGACGGGAGTGTGTGAACTGCGGCTCTATCTCTACTCCGCTGTGGAGGCGCGACGGAACCGGCCATTACCTGTGCAACGCCTGCGGCCTCTACCACAAGATGAACGGCATCAACCGGCCTCTCATCAAACCCCAGAAACGACTGGTAAGTGCCCCAAGGTTAGGGCTGCAAGATACAGTGTT
This sequence comes from Clarias macrocephalus, assembly GCA_011419295.1. Taxonomy (NCBI): domain Eukaryota; kingdom Metazoa; phylum Chordata; class Actinopteri; order Siluriformes; family Clariidae; genus Clarias; species Clarias macrocephalus. The sequence goes on from JAAGKR010000279.1 coordinate 206,911, forward strand.
ATTACTGCGGCACTGAAACAATAGTACCATTTCAGATCAATGAATTTCACAGTTATGCAATAGACGACATTTATAAACAACAAAAATGTACGTTTAAAAAAAAGACAATACTAGTGTTTAGTCGAATATGTTTCAGAGTATATAGATTTTAAAATATGTCGAAATCGAAATGGGTTATTTTGTCCAGGTCATGGAACTCGTGGTGGTATTTTATCTTTAAAGATATCCAAACCCTAAAGATAATAAAGTTGAACAACATTTAGTGTGGGATTTAATAAGTAGACAAACAATTAGTTTCATATATTGGGGTGCTATTCTGATCTTGAATTATAAATAATACAAGAAGCAAAAGAAAAAGAGAAACAATATATATTTGAAAAGAAGAGAAATGGAAAGAGTGCTTATCTCAGGGACACTTGTAGGAGGTCACAGAGGTAGAGAGACCTTCACTGCTGTCTTGCTTCCCAAGAGCTCTCGCTCTCTCTCTGTATGTGTGTGTGTGTGTCTGCAGCTGTGAATTAGTACACTTAGCACACCCTTTCCACATCTCTGTTTTTATTTGCAGTTTAGTGACCTTGTCCTTGAGTCTGTCCGCATTTAGAACGCGACTCAGAACTCTCATGTAGTAGCTACTGTGTGCACGAGTAAGGAAATCTCTATCCTTAAGCACACTGGATTGCAGGAAAAGACTATAAGTTTCCTTGTTTGTAACACCGGAGCAAATGTTTTGCATGTTATAATAAAAATTAAGCCATTACTTGTTACCATGGCATATAATCAAATACTGTGTGTATGGAGATGATGTGTGAATACAGTTTATTTGTTTTGTTTCTTAGTAATAGTCTGTGGAAACATAGCTTGGGATAAATATGATGCATAACATGTCTTATAATTGGCAGAGTGCAGACTGTTGATACAACACTAATGAACCATTCTGCTTTGAGAAATGAATTGTTAAGAAAGTCGCGTTTTCCAAAAACGATCTATTCCAATTAGGCCACAGTTTTCCTTTGCTCCTGCCTTTTGCTCAATAGCTTTGATTCACTGAATGCACACAAAGACACACACACAAAAACAACCCTTTTGTTACACACTAGGTGATATTTTGTGGTCTATATGAACTCTTTGTGTGTATCTGTAGCAGACTACGTCCAGAAGAGCAGGCCTGTGTTGTACTAACTGTCATACCAGCACTACCACCCTGTGGAGGAGAAATGCAGAGGGCGAGCCTGTGTGTAATGCCTGTGGCCTCTACATGAAGCTTCACGGGGTCAGTATCAAGGCTCATGTAATTTGCTGGAACTTATTCTAATACATTCATGCAGAAATGTGTTCCCCATACATTTTAGTCCGAGAGACTGTAAGGAATAAATCATTCTAATGCTCTTTCAAACAAATCATAAGCATTCTTAGAATAAACGCTCAGTGAGCCAATAATAACTTTTACAATATTGGCAGTTTGCTACATTATGATGATGATGATGATGATGATGATGCAAGCACATGTATGACATATGACATGACATGTATGACATATGACATTTTTCACCCAAAAGGTTTTGTTATGGCATGCAGGTTCTTGATATGAAACTGATTCTTTATATGATTATAAATTAAGTGTAATTGCATTCAGTTGCAATATTAAAATCTGCAACTGTTATAACTGTTTAACTGTATATATTTTCTTACAAGATCTTAAACAGCTTTTTGTCATTCTATAGGTACCCAGGCCACTAGCTATGAAAAAAGAAAGCATTCAAACGAGGAAACGCAAACCTAAGATACCTAAAACCAAAGCTTCCTCAGGTGAGAGATGTTGTTGTACATATTTAATGTACAATAACGCACAATATGAACCAAACTTAATGCAAATATTTGGTTTAAATTTACAGTCTAGATATAGATACGTCTACTGTGATTAATATGACCATCTGTTCTCATTAATCATCAGTTTGAGTCTTGCTTTTTAATGAAATATTGACTCATCAGTCATCAGTATGCAGTCTCTTGATATGTGCACTGATAAATAATAAATATTCTGACTGTATCACACTATCAAAGATTTGACGCGCCTTTAGTGAAAGTGGTGTGAGAGGATGTGAAACGAAGGGCCAATTCATTTTTGAGAGACAGTTAAGATGAGTGATTGGGATGAAAGAGAGGGAGAGGGGATTGCGAGAATGTGTGGAGAGACATATGGGGTGTGTGAAAGAATGGAAGAAGCTAAACTGAGTGAGAGGGGGAATGTGAGCATCTAGTTACACTATTTCTTTTGGATTTAATGGATTTGTGGTAAAAGAAACAAACAGTGTCTACAGAGAGACATCGGGTCGTCTTTTAATATGTATTATTAGAATATCTAAAAACTACTAATTTTGTCATGTCTCTTATTGGGTTTGCTTAATGAATTATTTCTATTTTTTTGTTGTTCTTCTTTAAGGGTCTTCTGTATCCGGCACTACCTCTCCTACCTCCCATCCCATTTCAGAGAATGCTTCAACAATAAAAAGCGAACCCAACATTGCTGCCTCACCATATGCTGGTCAAACAGTTGTGTCTGTCACACAGGTATTCATTAATGCTAAGCCGATTAACACTTACAGATAAATCACATCATATAGTACCTGATTAATTGATTGCACTGCTCAATCAATAGAACCGCTAAAGGATTGAATATTTTCAGTATGAGCGCATTATGTGTATAGTAGGCCTAAGAAAAAGGCATAACTAAAATTGATTTCTTGCAAATAAAGTCATTAAAAAGCTCTGACTTTTCACTATGACCTTAATTATTTGTAACTAGTCAAGTGTGAATGTTTCAACCTCAAGAAAGGGAAATAATATGGTCAAAATTAACAGTTTTAACTTAAACAGACTGCAAGGCTGTGTAGAATAACCCATGCTTCTATTCTTGCCTCTCCATCATAAGGCTTCCACGCAGTTAAGCAGCACAAGCTCAGGCCATGTGGACATCAAATACGAAGATTACCCATTCACCCCGACACCCATCGCCCCACAGAACACCTGGTGCGCACTATCCCAAGCATGATGCAGGATCAGAAACTGCCTTTTCTGAATATCTCCCCAGTGCAATCTAGGAAAAAGACTTTATGACGAAAACTACCTATTAAACAGCCGACTCTAACAAGCAAAATGGATCCTGGTGGATGCCAGCTGATGGAAAAATATATTTTCATATTACACTTTGTACAGATGGTAACCAATGCTTCTGTGTCTTGTTTTTCAGTGACACAATAAGTTTTTTTTTGTCTTAGAACCAAAATGAAGGACAAAATGAAATGCACATAAAAAAACACAACATTTCATGATATGATATGCTTCTTCACACATGATGAATTTTTAAATACATTATTTATGTTGCGATAGGAACAGTCCAAAACAACTGTGTTATTCAATATATTCTTTCTTTTTCCTGGCAGGGAATATATTTTATGGTCATAATGACATTCAAACACATACACACACACATGTTTAAAGTTTCCTCATTGCTTCTACTGATTCATAAAGCTGTTTGTTAATCTGAAGTGCAATGACTCACTTTTCCAAAACTTTTAAAAAGGGACACAATTGTTTTAATTATTTTAGAGTTTTTTGTTCTCTTCAAATATATTAACATTAATTTTATTTTTTGTTGATATATAATGGAATTATGTCTTTGTTTCATTGAATATAAAGCTCAGTTTAAAATATCGTCCCTGTGTATTTGTCCAGACTGTTGATGACTGTTTCAAATCAAGCAAGATTTCTTAACAGTAGTCTAGATGAAACACTAGATATCAATATTTACAACAAAATACTTTTATGATGAAATGTTATTTTAGTCTATATAAAAAAATGCAAAGCTTGTGAATTTAGAGAGAAAACATGAAGCGATTTATTGATTTGGTCTACGTTCTGTGTTTAATGTAAAGGTCCTTGTGGTGTTTAAAAAAAAGAAGAAAATCAAACATATTTTCGATAGATAGATTCGACAGACACTTTAGATAGATTGTTGTTTCTAGAGTAACACATACCTATTTATGCTTCACCCCCATGGTGATTTTAAACTTTCAACTTTTTAGGGGGGGGGGGGGCGGTGTTGTTGTTTGATAGGAATTTATTTATTTATTTATTTATTTAATCTTGCAGATTAATTCCACTGCGACTTAAAAAAAAAAATGAAAGTGTTATCCAAGACAGAAAAAAATGATCTATATGCTTGCTGGACTTTCTGTATGTGTAGCTTACATACAAATTAATTGTCTTTATATCTGTTTCTCTCTCTCTCTTTCTCTCTCTTGTGTTGGCGATCAAAGGTTGACTTCCAGCATGGCTTTATGGTGCTGAGGGTTCGACACAGGCTGGCACGAGTCAGTTTGTGGCGACACAGAGGCTCCACACACCACCTTTATTGCTATTGGTCAAATTAGCCTCTCTTATCTGCTGCTGTCATGGTTTCTGTTGCCCCAGCAATGAGTTGCAGGACTTGGCCTTATGGGAAATTGTATGTATTGTACCTCTAAGCCCTATTGCCTCTGCTCCATGAGCAATTGCTTTGTAAGCTGAAATAATTATCTTTAATGTTCTGAAATGTCCGGGTTTGGCATATCTCTTATAATGCTATTCTAATATTAAAAGAACAAACCTACTAGGTAATTACTCCCTTAAACAATATAAATAATATATATATATATATATGTGTGTGTGTGTGTGTGTGTGTGTGTGTGTGTGTGTGTGTACGGTACATATTGTGTTAATAAATGACACAATATTATATACACAATAATTTTTTTAAATAAAACAAATATATTGTATGGATTACATCATAGTTTAGCACTTTGTCTAACTAAAACAATTATTAATATCAATTAAGGGCAGAACAAAAAAGTTGAAGGAATAAAGTAACAGTTAAGTTAAACTAAATAGTCATGGTCAATGATGATACATTTATAATATTATGTTTTATGATAAACTCCTTTAACCGAATTAACTACATTTACAAGCTTAATTGATATAAATCAATATAAAAACATCAATATGTACAGTATAAATAAAAACTGCATGAGCTGCATTACTTTTTTGAGTGTAACAAATAATTTAGCAGCTGTACCAACACCATTGTGTTACATCACTATATGCCAAAAATACTGAAAAATGGAGATTGTAAATTTAATATGTTTTGATCTAAAAAATTCTGTATTTTACCTCACTGTAGATTGTGAAAGACTAAAAGGTTAGTCTGCATTTAAAAAATATCCCACTGTCACACCACACTTCTCATTTCCTAAATATCCAAAATGGTACTCGAGTGGAATTTCCAGCCTCATTCCACTCATCCTCACTTCACACACTGATCCTTGTGTCCTTTCTGCAGTAAGTGGCTCTATTGTCCTTGTGTACGCGTGGCTTCAAAGAGCAGCAGGAGTCACGCCAGGGAGCACGACCCTCGTGCCCATGTTTACGTACCATTGTACTGCATCAAGGGCCACGCATTAGAAGCTTGATGCTATAAAATGGCAAGAGTGTTTCTTTGTGTTTTAGCCCAGGTGTTTGCACGAAGGTAAGTATATGTGAGTGTGTGTGTGTGTATGTGAGTGTGTCTTTGGGTGAAGGGTCATGATCCCCTATTATCTTTAAATGGACTTGTCCTGAAGTATTCGGGACTGGAGGTTTTTGAGGTCAGTGCGGTGTCAAGGTTACTGCTGTGTTAAACATTTTAAACTTTTTCTATGCTGTCCTTCGATCATTCTATTCCCCTCCACCTACTCACCTCCTCCCAACCTCCCTCTGAGTGATAGCCTTTCCTTAGCAGAGACTTTTCCCAGGGTCAGCGTCTATGCAGTCCTCGTTCAGTCATTTGTCCTCTCTCTCTCTCTGCTACAGAAAACAGGATACTGTGTTTTAAATGTGGATGGAGTGATCCTGACACAGGGGAAGTTATGTCCCGCTGAGGTGGGAAGGTGGAGGAGGGTAACATGGGGACATTTATTCAGCTAATATTCAGCCCCATTAAATCAAAACTTCCGTGTGTTGTCTCTGCAGCTATTCCCCATGCACCCGATAAATCATTCTGAGTTACAGGGAACAGGGGAACAACGTGCTTCCATATGTGTGGGAGTGTACATGCGTGCAGAATTAGTATGTTATAGTCAAACAGTAAAAGCAATTGGACAACAAGTAGCTTGTTGCTGGCATGCAGAGAGCGGAATATTTAAACTGGGATACTGTGAAGTGGAGATGCCCAGAACCCAGACAGCAGAGATAAAACTGCCCCCCACACACATACACACACATGCAGCCATCAAATGAATTGTGTGTGTTTCATGTGCCCTGTACTTGATGGTCTTTCACAGTGGATATAAATCATTTTAAGAGGACTGTACTACAGTACTTAAATAAATGATGTGACTGTATAAAGAGTTCTGACATAAGATATTAAACAACAAAATAAAAAAAATTAAAAAATTAAATTAAAGTTTCCAATTTTACATTGTGAAGCCATAGTTTAATTTCAAATTGTTGTTAAATGTTTGGAAAAACAGAGCCAAAGTAAGTCTATTTTTAGAGTACATTATAATATTGTATGGTCAAAGACTTTTAACTCTATGAAAATTCAAACAAATACAACACCTTTATTCAAATATCATGCCACAATCATGCCTTAAGAAAGAGAGTGAGCAGCATGACTGACAGACCAAATGCTTTCTTGTCATAAATGATTGGACATCAGTGCTCCACACTGCCTTCAGTATAACCGTGTTAAACATGCAGATTTTTTTTAATGTATAAATATATGTTAATCTAGCAGGTAGGCATTTTAAGACTGCTAGATGCATTTTTAGAAAGCTGTGAAAACTCAAGCTAGACAGAAAGTAACTTTTACTTAAAAGGTGAGGTGCATTTCAAATAGCATCCAGATTTAAGAAAATAATATAAGGCTATAGAAAAGAGATATGAAGGAAAAAATAAAAATTTTCTCCAAATTTTGACTTTAATACTAGATAAAAACCTATGATTCATGTATTTCTTTATTTGTTTATCTATTTATTGTATTTTTATTACAATAGTCAAAAATGTGAGCCATGCATTTATCTAAATTGTGCAATATGAACATAATACAGGTATGTCAACACTGGAACCTTTTGGGGAAATTTTTGAAAATTGCTTTTTGGGGAACACATTTTTGCAGGAACTGGTCTGGCTGTTCACATGTAGCTATTTAAGAAGGTGATAGTTGATTTCACTCCATGTCAACTGAAAAAACTTTTCAGTCAGCATTTTCTGAGGAAGAGTTTAAAGTTTCAAAAGATAAATTAATCATATCAATAATTAATAAAGTATTTAAAAATGTTTATTAGGTATGAATTGAATTCCTTACTTAATAACAATAAATAAATAAGATCCATAATTGATTAAACAAATCATGAAAAATTCTATAATATATGATATTCTATGATATTCAATAATTACTTAGATATACTGTATGTTATTTGATATCATTTCCAAATCAGGACAGATTCATTAGAGAAGGTATGTTACATGGAAATCCTATAATTAAATCTTTCGTAGGGGCCTCCCACCACCACCCCCATACACAAGCACACAAACATGCATACACAACCTGACTCAGTACCTCATTTGACCGTAGCACCATGCTGGGTTACTGGCTTATTCACCCCCCACAGGTTAAAACAACACACATTGCCTCACACATACACACACTCTCACTCACACTTGTGTGTTGTGTTAGTAGCCATGGGGGTCCTCCCCAGGAGTGCCATTATATTTTGATTTGCTATTCTATTCCTAAATGTCGCTGAGAATTTAGGCCAGGCACAATAAAGGGGCAAATGGTAGTGCTTGACAATTCCAAAAAAGGATGAAGAATCACTGTGTGCATCTATGACATGGCTCCTAAAGAGCTTTTTACCAAACTTGTTTATTAAGTATATAGGATTTGTACAGGATGTGACAGTGTCGTAGTTTTCATTAATTTGTTAAACTTTCTAGTTTCTAGTTAAACTTTCTAGTTTAACTTTTTTTTTCTGCAACTTTATCTGTAGCAGACACTGATGTGTTCAATGTCTTATGTAGACTTGGACTGAAGGTGTCCATCTCACTTTGGATGCAACAACAAGTGTCAGAAAGGCCTCGCCTGTCCAAAGGTCAAGGTGTGTTGAGGGCAAACGTGACTAAAGCACTGTAAACCAAAGTGCATCCTCATGCAGACTGCTGAGTAAATGAAATCAAAACACGTGCAAAATTGCACATTTAATACTCAGGAGACACGTGCTCTTTTGCTTTATTAAACACACACATACACAGACACACACACACACACTGTACTTAGTTAAATAGCTTATGCGTGTATGCATCTAATCTAGTGTACCTAAAAAAATAGTAACTAGATGTATATCAGCAACTTTAAGAACCTGTAAACTGAACTGAACAAAAATAGATGCATTTAGGATTAATAGCTAATAACTATTTATAGGTGGCGCAGTGGCTTAGTGGTTAGCACTGTCGCCTTGCACCTCCAGGTTCTGGGTTTGATTCCCGGCTTAAATCTTCGTGCATGGATTTGGCATGTTTCCCACATGCTTGGTGGGTTTCCTCCATGTCCTCTAGTTTCTTCCCACAATTCAAAGACGTGAGGAATAGTAGCTAATTTGGCTTCCAAATAGCCCATGAAGTGTGTGTGTGTGCTTGGATTGGCACCCTGTCCAGGGTGTAGCCTGCCTCATGCCCAAGTCCCATAGACTCCAGGCCTCCTGGGACCCTGTACAGGATAAGCGGTATAGAGAATGAGTGCGTGAGAGAGAAACAATTTATAATACTGAATCTAGCGAAGTTTTACTGCCGCGTCTCACGCACGCATTCACGCAAACCAAAACACACACACACACACACACACACACACACAAGTGTTTGTGACTTAGTTGTAGACATGGCATTAGTTAGCATTAGGCATTAATACTATCTCTGGAATGTCCTCACAAGTATAGTAAAACAAGTGTGTGTATTGGCTGTCATGTAAGTTAATGATGGATATAATTAGCAGGAAGCCTAACAAACTTAGGCTCATTCTTTTGGGTTATTTTCCCCCATGTGAAGAAAAAAACAACCTAAAGAAAGTACACGGGGGGGGGGGTGGCCAGAAATACGATGGGTGAAAAATAGCATTGTGAACGACAGAACAGAGAACGATGACTTCCGCAGGCGCGCGAGTTAGATTGTTTCTTTACCGGGGAAAAGGAACAGGAAAGCAAAATCGCGAAAGATAGATTTAAAAAAAAAAAAAGAAAGAAAAGAAAGAAAGAAAGAAAGAAACCTCGAAAAGAAAATTACACTCAGTACCCGCCTTCCATTCTCAACCCCGCGGTCTCCTGTCTCCACTGTAGCGCTGAGACTCGTTTGCTTCACACCTTGCTGTAAAGCGCCGCTACTGCGCCAGTGTTATTTAGTTACTGTGTCGCGCAGCTCGTGGGGAGCGCAGGTAGATCACACGCGCGCGCACGCACTCACGCGCACGCACTCACACTCGCGCGCATGCACGCAGAAGCACATCCTGCGCAATAACACAAAATGCGGCATTAGAAATAGGCAGTACAAAATCTTGTTGCTTTCCACCATCATCGTTCAAGCTGTTAACAGTGTCTGTCTGTCTGTGTATTTGTTTGTTTGTGAAATATCTGACACTTCAAACTTATGGAATGGATGCATCACCCAGCCTGCACTGCGGCTGAGTGGTTAACACTGTCGCCTCGCACCTTCAATTCGCACCTCTGGTCTGTGTCTTTCCTCCCACAGTCCAAATACATACGGATTAGGCTAACTGGTGTTTCCCAAACTGCCTGTAGTGTGTGAATGCGTGAGTGTGTGTGTGTGTGTGGCACCCAGTCCAGGGTGTACCCTGCCTTGTGCCCTAAATCTCCTGGAATAGATTTTATACAGGACTAACAGAGTATAGATTATAAGTGAGTGAATGCACCAACCAAAGATATATCATAAGGCCAAATTAACAATTAACCTTTCACTTAACTGTACACTTGCCTTAAACAATAGGGCTAAACATTTTCTTGTAGCTTCGCCTTTGTAAATTTTAAAATGCATCTTATGAATATACATTATCTTAAAAATAATTTAAGGCAAAAATTGTCTTTGAAGCTCTAAAGATGCACTTCATTACATACACTAGAAAAGGGGTAGGTTACTTTACCATCCCAGTAACAATAAAAAATACAAATTAGTACCTTTTTTTTTTTTTTTTGAGAGTGTAGCATCAGGAAACGTCAAAGTTATTTATGTAAAAGACTGCAATGCATTTTGTTACTGAGCATAGCCCTATAAAATTAGACACATTATTGAAATGTGCACCATAATATACTGTTTGTTTTCAGTTATTTAGGTTTGGATTAACCTCATTTAATTCACGGACCATTCGAAGAAATAGGGGAATCTAGCAGCATGGGAAGTCCACTACTGTCCACATGTACAAGATGCTGGCCAGTGTATAGACTACTTACTTTCTTTTCGGCATACATGATTTGTGTGTGTGTGTGTGTGTGTGTGTGTGTGTGTGTGTGTGTGTGTGTGTGTGTGTGTGTGTGTGTGTGTGTGTGAGTGACTGTCTGTCATCACAGAGGCTTGGTTAGGAGACTTGTTGGAGCCCAGAACTCAGGGGTCAAGTCCAGGTTTTTGCATCCCCCATTTCACCATCCCCACCTTGCTCTCTTCATGAGAGATGGACAGAGTGAAGGAAAGAGAAGGATAAGAAGACATGAGGACAGAGGGAAGAGAGTTGAAGAACAATGATAAGAGATTGGATATTTTAAAAGCAGTAGCTAATGTTTTAGATTCTATACATATTTTTACTCCATTTATATTGCAATGCAGTGTCAGTTTCTACTTAGTAAAAAGTATGACATCCTTTATGTCTTATGTGTATGATGGTAGATATGTTGGATAAAAGTGGATTGCAATTGTATGGAATAGTCACAAATGTTCTGTAACAGTTTTTAAAAAATCTTCGTGCTGTGCTGTTGAACACATCAGGTGATGGGTTCCATAATTTCTATAACAACGGTGGTTTTACAGGGCTGGGTTGCTAGCCTGACACCTAACCTCCACCTTTCTTATCTAGGCTTTGGCAACAGCAGAGCAACAAGCGAGTGATTTTGCATGGGCATAGGTTTAAGGGCCTCGCCAAAGCACCCAACAGGTGGCAACCTGGCGGTGGGAGGGCTTGAACCCCCCAGCCATCCAATCAGCAACCCAGATCGTCAAGCACCTGAGCCAAGACTTCACATTGCAAATTCATTACTTAAAAAAAGGACATGCAAAAAATTTAATCTAAGTCTGCACATAAAAAAAGATTTATGTGCTTGATAGTTTTGCCTTTCAATATTATAACATGCTACAGATATTCTGTCACATCCCACTCTGTCACACTCAGTGGTATTTTATTTTTGTTGAAGTTTCCATTAATCCTTCAGTCAGCTCCCTGGCGCCTACGTGACACTCTAATTGAGGAGGTGGAAAGGTGTGGATGGTGTTGGCCAGCAGGAGAGCTTCTCTCTGGTGTAGAGTGATGGCGAGCAGGACTGAGCATCGAGAGCTGTTTCACTTCAGCACTGAACCGATTGATGGTTCCACTGGGATCAGTTATTCTACTGTCATTCACAAACATCCTTCCATACACAAACACAAACATACACACAACAGCCTGTGTTAGGTTTTCCCTCGGTGTATACAGTATATCAACCATTTTTACTAAAACACAGACATACAGTACATTTTTATCACACGACGAACGTCTTTAGTGTGAGTACTCTGAGCCACACATTGGTTCCTGATTTATTTGTTTTGTCTTTCTGTTGTGTAGGTGATTATTACACACTTTAATCACACTTTGTTTTTAGCACTGGACATTTGAAAAGCAGAACTGACCCAAACAAGGACCATAACTGGCATGTATAATAGAGATAAATAAATAAAAAACCTACATCATCGTGTTGGAATGCAGTGACACCACTGTTAAGTGCAGCATATGAGGAGCGTTCAAGTAAAACTGGGACTTTTGATTGTGCAGAATAACAGAACACAGTTATGAGAGTCAAAACTCAATTTAATCTAATGCATTTCACTAGTGCCTGCATACCAGCAAGGTAAAAAGTTTTCTGAGTATGCCAGAGCCGTGATCAGACTGCTTGCTTTACGTCTAAGGTGTTGGCCTCTTATGAACTCCTTTAAAGACCCAAACATGCAGAAACAGCTTATAACGATCTCAGAACTATACAGAGGATGTGGCAATAACTCTCATTCGAGTTCCTGTAATGTGGAAGTGCTGCTTGTGAATGATTGTGTGTACAAGGCATCTCTTCCACAAGTTGGTGTCAAGTAATTCACTGATTTTCTGAAATCAGAAGTTCTAAGAGCCGCCTTGGCCACGATTGTCATTTACGGACATACAGCCTTCTTTAAGACATTTGTACCATTCAAATGATTTACTGCAAGAAGTCTCATCACTGTATTGCGCTTGAGGTCTTCTGTAAATGTCAGTTTTCTGACCAGAAATTTTGCATCAAGAAGTCCTGGTTTGACTTGAACACATTATAGAATACTCGCTCCTCAGCAAGAATATGAAAAAGGTGACAAGGTGAAAAATTATTTTAATTTCAGCTGAACATTATGAAAAGTAAATACATTTAAAAACACTATAATAAATATAATAAATGTTAGGAAGATTGTATTTCTGTTCAGCTGTGCTGTATTTGTACCAGAAAATTGTTTGTGCGTTTTGTTGTTTTGGTAGGAATTTAAATATTGTTCACAAATTCACTAAATAAAATTGCATAATAATAATAATAATAATAATAATAATAATAATAATAATAATAACTATTATTATTATTATTATTATTATTATTATTATTATATTAAACATTATCAAAATTTGATTCAAAAAATAATCACAAATGAAGGAAATACTACTGTGATGCAGCTAATCAGGAGCAACAGTACTGCTTGACCATGGTTGTTAGACCAATACTGTAAATACTTACAGTGTAAGATATATTTGTGTTACATGTGATGTTATTCTGAGGCCTGACTGACTGACTGACTGATTTATGATTTATGTTTCATTTTTATGTATACTCATCACTGACACTATATTCAGTACAATACTGCTTAAGCAAACAGTGCCTGCCTCTATGTAAGTAAGGTAACTTGTTATGTAATGGGGCATCTGTGAATTTTTTCTCTGTAGCAAAAGTTAATTAATCCAGTGGTATCTGTGTACTCGTCCTAAAATTTTAAATTCTACTACTAGTAGTAGTAGTAGTAGTAGTAGTAGTATTAAATAAAATTCTTGACTTGATAAAACATCATTGGATCCTTTACCACATGGATATGGGTAGTTAGTGGGATTCTGTGCTCTCAAAAGTTTTAAGGCACTCTCCATAATAAAGACATTGTTGTATATGAGATAAATATATCATGCAATCACAAATTTGCTGGTTGTTTTTTTAAATCAGTTTAAGTAAAATCAGCTGCTGGGGGTGGGATCAACTACGTTGAGATATCACTTTTTTTCGGTTCCAAAATGAGGTGAGTAATTTAACCTTCACTTCTAGTTATGTTCGCATTGTGCATCAAAGCCAGAAAGATTGTACTAAATATGACAGGAGAAAACCAAAATCACAGGGATGTGGACAACATGCTGGAAATAAGCATAAGTTATGATTGTATATACTGCATCGTGCAAATATCTTTATAAAACTATTACAACAAATGCTAATAGTAAATCTCACTGAACTATTCTCTGCTCTGATTCTGATTCCCAGCATGCATATGAAGGGTAATTTTTTTTTTGGCAAGTAATCGCATTCCATTAGCAGGGCTTTGTGAGTGGGATGAACTTTGACCCTGCCTCAGTCATCTGAACTTTAGCCTGCTCATTAATTTATAGACTCCGTACCATCTGATTGGTGCTTTGCTGATGATGTCACCCCAGAAACAGCAGCACTAAATTATAATCATGGCCATCGTAAAGACAAGGCCCTGCTTCACATGTGGAATTCTTCTCTCTCTCTCTCTCTCTCTCTCTCTCTCTCTCTCTCTCTCACCTTTTCTGTTCTTTTTCCATATTATTTCTCTTCTCCTAAGAGTGTCCACTCAGGATTTGATTTGTATGATTGTCCGTCCATCTCATTCGTTCTTTCCGTTAATTTCTCATACCCTCACTTTGTCTAAAAAACACACATATGCAGACGCTGTCTCTCTCTCACACATCCTCTCTCTCCTTTTTTCTCTCCCAGCTTCTGAACATGCACTTTGGATAACCCTGCTCACTGACCCCTCAGTGCTCTCTTTAGATAGATGCACCCGATTTATTTTACTGTAAGAACACCGAAGACATAGAAGAAGAAAAGTAAAAATTCTTTCTAGTGGGTTAAGTCCAACTGTGTGTGTGTGTGTGTGTGTGTGTGTGTGTGTGTGTGTGTGTGTGTGTGTGTGTGTGTGTGTGCAAGAGAGCTTTTTAGATTTATAGAAGTGACGCCAGACCCAGAAATCCAGACCTGTGATTTTTAATGGTGATTTGTTTGATTATGCAGGGGAGTACAAGGAGAACTGGAAGTACTTTAATATTACATTTGTGCATCCCTCCACCACGTCTGTCACATACTACCACATCCATAAAGTCACCACACCACTTGTCTCTGCTACAAATATATACACACATTTTTATTTATATAACCCACTATTATATATGTTTAAAGGTTACTTTAGCTATTAAATTCATAAAGCTCAAATGTAGAATTAATGTGCATAAAAACGATATAAACACAAATAACACAATAGATAGTAATATTAATGGAAAAATCAGGCGGAAACCAATCACATCTGATTGTCATATATCTATGTTGACTCTGTTGGTGACCTTGAATTATTTTTTTGAAAAAAAAAAATAATAATAATAATCCATGAAGGGACAAATTGTCCTGCTTACCAAATCTATCACACAAAATGCATTCTGCAAAAAGAAAGCGTTCCCACAGCATTCCTTGCATATCCATTAAAAAAGTGTTTTTTTTTTAATTAAAATATTATATAACAAAATGTTGCTCATTCTCTCATTTACTCAATTTACAAATTTACAAAGGGCTGCACAAAGCCCCCTCATCAGCCCACAGACGCGAGGATGCATTCCCACAGACAGTGACAGATTACAGCATTCTTCTACAAAACACAGATAACACTTGGTATTTATGGTATAAGCGGTTATTCTCTAGCTATAGCAGAGAAAGCCCCTAAGCCTTACAGGGTAGAAAACGTAGATAGATACTTGATTACTACAGTACATGTTTAACGACACTTACAAAGTTTACTCAGTCAGCTGATATGTGTGGCTTGATAAGCATTGACATTTCCAATTCTGACCAATGTGGATCAAGTGGAGGAGAGGATTCCAAAAACGAGGTTGAAAGGTTTGATTGTTTTGATCATTCAGCTTTATCAGGAAGGAGAATAGAAAAAGAAGAGAAACAGTGATCAGACACAGGAAGAAGGGAGAGCATGTGATGCTCCAAAGATCTCATCATGACTTGAGGGATACATACATAAGAATAGGGTGGAGCCTTTAGCGTAGTGTGTGTGTGTGTGTGTGTGTGTGTGTGTGTGTGTGTGTGTGTGTGTGTGTGTGTGTGTGTGTGTGTGTGCGTGTGTGTGTGAATATGTGAGTGTATCATTATAGCGGACTGCCCTGTTGGGATTCCTCAGCCTGTGTCTCATTGTCCTGAGCGTCATAAGACAAAGGGTTAAGTAAATGTTTGGGGAAGATAAGGCCACTAACACTGACAGCATGCAGACTCCACTGACCAGGCCTCACTGTAGCCAGATACATTACACACCACACACACAGACACACACAAATTCCTTGCATCTCCCTCCTTGTGGATCAGTCTTTTTATGTTCATAGCTCTAGTGTGTGTGTGTGTGTGTGTGTGTGTGTGTGTGTGTGTGTGTGTGTGTGTGTGTGTGTGTGTGTGTGTGTTAGATAAGTATAAGCTGTAGGCAGAGGTACCAGTGATTTTAGGTTGAGTGAAGGCGTAGGGAGGGAGATGGGGCAGGTTTGCTTAGCACGCCTGTTCCAGTTGCTATCTGCACCAGCAAGACTGAAAGTCTGGCCAGGAAAACTCACTCAAACATGAACACACACACACACACACGCACACACACAGTCTAGTTTATTTGCTTTAATATGCTCTGTTCCTTTTTTCCATTCTTAAAACAAGCTATGTCACAGCATCCCCTGATACCTGATAAGAAGGAGGGATCTGCAGAATGAAAACATGTGATCACATCTTCATACACTTAGTTTATCTTCAACACTCACATCCTTCAGAATTATGACTCGCAGTTTCCCCAAATAGGTGCCAATAAATTAGACGAGCAACCCAGCGTGGTGTTACCACTGAGAGATTTGTGCCAAACCAGGGAGAGTTTTTACTGACACATTCAGACATTTTGTTTTCCTCCTCAGTCAAGTGCTGAGGTAAACAATTGACTTTTAGACCACAGATGTCAAACATTTTACCTCAGTTTACCAGAATGGTCAAGCTAGGATGGCCTGGTGTAGCAAGGAGCTAATAATATACATACAACATTTGAACAGGGTGAATGCAAAAAGAGATAACTCCATGTTTGCACTTGTGAGATAAGTTTGCCGTTTGCTTAAAAAGAGGCACAAAATTGATATTAATTTATATTAAAACGAATATTAAGAAACTGAGAACATTTTCCGCATGTTTTCTTTGAGTCAGCAGAAATGTTTAGGATTATGTCAAAAATACTTTGTTATATGATTGTGGATTTTGTATGATTTCAGCCTAGATTAGATTAGATTCAACCGTGACAACGCAGTGGCTAAGTGGTTAGCACTGTCGCCTTGCACCTCCAAGTACTGGTGTTTGCATATTCTCGCCATGCTTGGTGGGTTTTCTCAGGGTTCTAGGGTTTCCTCCGACAGTCAAAGACATGCAGATTAGGCCAAGTGGCTTTCCCAAATTGCCCGTAGTGTGCTCCCACAGTCGTAAAAAATGGGTATAAATACAATGGTCACCATTGGCCTATTAGTTGGATTACAGAGGTTCCTAGTTTTGTTGTACTATATAAATCAAAATGTAGGCGGGAAAAAAACTATAGTGAGTGGTGAGTTAGAAGCTAGAAGTTTTAAAATTCTTCCCTATATATCCTATTCCCCCTAAATATTCTTCCCTATTTAGAAAAAAAAAAAGTCAAAGAGAATAACCCAAGTGGAGAACAGTCCTGTAAATCTCCTTTTACTTTTTATGTCTTCGTGCCCAGGAATGTTTGCCCCCCACCCACAACCTCCACCACTCCCACATTGCCCAGCATTCACATTTAGTTTGTTCCCCTTTCCGGGGCACACGTGCTTATTTACACTCTCCGATACAGCAGATGGCAGTATGCACCTACTTGGTTTGTAAACCGCCATTAAACACAAGAAGATAAGAGAATAAGGAAGTTAACTTTTATGCTATGGCTAATATAAAAAAATAAGTAACGCCTTTCTACTTCTTCAGCTATGAATGTGTAGGTCAAAGAGTAAGATGGTCATGAGCTATGCAGACACAAAGATTGTGATGAAGACAGACTGCATCGATGATGTCACATCTAAACAGCAATATACTCTCCCTTCTCATGTACAATTAGTTTCCCATTCTGATGCAGATTAAGTGCGCCTTTTCCAGCCAAAACTATCTTTTGCAGCAGACTTGGGCATGGTTCCCAAGTGTGGAACAACTGAGTTGGGACCAATCAAAATGAACCAGACTTTTGGGTCGAATGTTTCAGGTTGTTCTTGGAAATGATCCTGGGGCACTAATGTGAAAGTGCCCTAACTGTTCTGGGGTTGAATCCCAAATAACATATAGCAGAAAGCTAGCACTTTCTTTAGCGTTTAGAATTCCTTGTTCCCACACAAGTAGTGCCCTTGATTAGGAGTTAGAGAGGGATTTAGGATTCAGACTTTTTTTTAGAATCTACTAAGCTTTGTAGCTTGAGTTAACCATGAACAAACAAGATTAGTCAATACCTGTCAGTGTATTAGAAGCTTGCGCTCATGTTAACTAGCAGAAATGAAATTTTAAATACAACACAGACAGCTCAGAAGCAATTTAGAACACAAAACCCTTTTAATTACAAAGAGGTGTAAAGATTAGGAGAAAGATTAAAAACAATACAAAAAATTTTTTTCCAGCATCATCAACCTCATCCTTTACCAGTTGCTTTTCTTATACTTTACTAGTTTTCATGACTTATCATAGTACAAGTGGACCACATAACATCTGATTGGGCATCATTTGATCGCATGCACATCCCATGATGTTATAACAAAGATAAAAAATCGCAGTTAGAGAATGGGAAGTTAAAGAAAGTATGCACAGTATACACAGACACATATCTCATGTCTCTTTTTCATTTGAGAGTATATCTTTACTTAATTTAAGTGGGAGGAAACCAGTGTACCTGGAACAAAAAACCCACCAAGCACAAGGAGAAGATGTAAACTCCCAACATACACACATGCACTATCCTTGAGGTGTGAAGCAACAGCGCTAACCAGCAAGCCACCACCTTCTCCAAATGTTTATCTTATTATAGCCTAATTATTTAGCTTTCGGCTAATAAGAGCTATTCTCTTTTAAAACCCCAAATTACCCTTTAGCTTATTATTATTTACAAGTTTATAACTAGAATCTAGTTGTTTTGTACCTAGTAGCTAATAATTGGAGCAGCTGATAATAAAAGCTATATGTCCATCCCATCAAAGTGCAAAAACAGCCTTCAGCTATTTATTATCAATCATTTAGCTAGCATTATATGTAGTAGCTAATTATATAAGCAGTAAATAATGATAAGATCCCATCTCTAAAGCTAAACAATCTTCAAGAATCCAGCTAACGTTATTCAGTGTAAACCACCAGCTTTGTATCCACCAGCTACATATTAGCAAAACTAATATGAAGAGATAATTCCTAACATTAGGGATGTTGAATGCTGTTTACGGGTCAGTTGTATCATATTTAGCACCTACTAGCAAGCAGTAAATCCTATCAATGTGTGGAAAGACTACCTGACTTATGATCAGGTTGGCAGTGAGAACCTATAAATTCATCCCACCTATCAGTCCATGTACTGCACTCTCACATACCAAAAATACATCATGTTTCACTGCTTGAGCACCCCACCCATTAATCCATGCTACTGCTCCCATCGACGTGTGGGTTCATGCTCAATATTGATTTTTTATTTAATTGTTTGTTTATTTGTTTTATTAATAATAGTAAAACTTTAGCAAATGTTACCTCTGATAAAGTACTATATATTTTTAAGATGTTTAGACCATTCGAAACTATAGGTAGGAAATATTTAAAAAGTTATCACTAGGAAATCCTGGCAGTGTCTGGAAAAAAAAAAAGATAAAACACCGGTTTCATTTTAATATTTAATATTAAATGACTTCCTGTTTACTTCTAGTTACAGTGAAAGCAATCATAGTATTTGCTTGAAAGTTGAATTATATCTCTTTGAAAATGAGACTGCGGGTGCATCCTCCGTCACGTAGCCTTAACTTAGTTAGACAGCTGTGGCAAAACAGGGGGGGTTCATTCATGAACTTGGAAATTAGGCTGTGCACTTTGGATCGTCTCCACACACGGGAGGAGCTGCAATACAAAAACACACTCCCGAACTTTGTCTCCCCTACTGCTCCCACTTGCTCTCTCTCTCTCTCTCTCTCTCTCTCACTCTCTCTCCTGCTGGTTTTATCTTTGGTCCTGCTCAGTGTCCTACTGTCATGTCTTGATGTGATTTATGTCATGGGCTGTGAAGCTTACTTATCTCCTCTCCATCCACACACACACACACACACACACACACACACACACGCACACACACACACACACACACACACACACACACACACACACACACACACACACACACACACACACACACACACACACACATTTACACACAGGGGGGTGGCTCCCTGCATCTGAGGCTCAGCCAGCCTGGCTCCTCTGGCCCAGCACCCAGACCACGTGTGTGTGTGTGTGTGTGTGTGTGTGTGTGTGTGTGTGTGTGTGTGTGTGTGTGTGTGTGTGTGTGTGTGTGTGTGTGTGTGTGTGTGTGTGCTCATGTGTGCACGCGTGTGTGTGTGTGTGAAAGGAGGTGATGTTGGCAGTAAAATGATACTCAAGTCCAATCTTGTCATTGTCAATGTTTTCTTTATTTATAATCAAAGCCTAACTTGTTCTCTTCTGATCTCACCCATTCTCTCCTTGTCTTAGCTTTTGTCTTCCTTTCTCTGAGTTGCATGTAGAAACCTACAGCAAATTGTTATCCATTCAGATAATTCTAACCAATTTTAATGCTGGAACCATTAACCATTCACCTCTTATCTGAGAGTGTAGGGCTCTCTCTGCTTCACTTTCTCACCTATGAGTTAAAGAGAAGCCAGCATAGCTAGTCGCCCTTTCCACTAAAGAGGTCAGAGAAGAGACATACTGCATTATGTGACCCAGATCATCAGGCATCACATGTCTCATCCATCCGTCCTCCATATATAGCTTTATATAGTCATTTAGAGTAGCAACGGCCCCATTAAAATGACACAGTTCTCCCTTTTCCTCTCAAATACTTTCATCCGAGATGGCTGGAGTTATACTGGTTTGCGTTATTTGTGGGGTGCATATGTGATTTGTGTTGCTCGTGTGTCTGAGTGTGTTGGAGAGGTCGCCCGCGTTTCTCATCTGGCCGGCTCTTAGTCCAAGCCCTTTGATGTGCTTTTAGAATGGCCGGAGAGCTTTCTGCTTTCCCTCTCACTTGACAATTGTTTATTAGTTTTGAAACTGCTTTAGTGGACATTGGGACTGTCTGGGCAACTAGCGATTCAGACACACACTCTCCTTCCCAGAGAGAGTGGAGAATTTAACATGGATGCACTTCCTGGAAGGGGATTCTGGGGGCTGCGGTCCGAGCTGGCTTCTGGAGTTGGTGGACAGCATAAAGGAGGAAGAACAGATCAGCTAATGACCTAAGATGCAAGGTTCAAAGAAAACAGAGAAGGAGAGGAACAGAGAAAGAGAGATCCAGAGAGAGAGAGAGAGAGAGAGAGAGAGACCACCCAAGTATACAGAGAATCATAGTGTGAAAGATTTATGGTTACAATGAGCATTGTGAGAATGTTGTTTTAGCATTGAATTAACATGTTTAAGTATTATAGAAGTGTTGCCACACACCTTAATCTAAGTATCTGGCTGCATGCCCACAGAGAAAAATCTAATCATTATTTTGATGCTTTACCCAGATGAACTTGACTGCACAAAACGATGTTGTTTTGATTGCATGAAATGTTTAATACATGTTTCTATCAGTTGGTGAGATGCATGTCTTCCTTTCCTTTTTTTTTTTTTTTTTTTTTTGTATATGAACAAAGATGACTTGCAATTATAGAGTCATGTTGGACACTTTATTGGGAACACCTGTAAACCTGCTCATTTCTGCAATTATCCGATGAACTAATCAGGTGGCAGTAGTGGCATTGGATAAAATTGCACAGATTCACATCAAGACCTTCAGTTCATGTTCACATCCAATAAAAAAAAACATACCTTGATATCCGTATGGCTCCTAGTCTGACTACTTTCAAATCCCTTTTAAAAACCCATTTGTTTTCACTGGCCTACTAGGCTTTACTGTTCTTATTAAGCTTCTGTGTTTATTTATTTATTTATTTATTTTATTTTTCCCTCTTTCTTAGGCTGTAGTTGTGTACTTTTATTCTTTTATGATGTTTATGTGGATGTACAGCACTTTGGTCAGTCTTGTGGCTGTAGTAAATGTGGTATATAAATAATCTAAACTAAACTAAACTAAACTAAACTTACCTGGCATAGTTGTTGGTTGGTGCAAGTAAGTAATATTTCAGAAACTGCTGGAGTCATTATTTAGTATTTTAAACAAACCAGCTTTTAGAGTGGTGTGAAAAGAAAAAAAATTTAAATGCATGAAAAAAATCCTGAAATTTGCTACATCTCTAAGGACAGCATGGTTTCTAATAAACACTGTGAGGCACATATACTGTGTAATGTCATTTAACAATACCATTCGGCCTCACCGCTATTCAAGTGCAATATTGTTAACTGTATTATTTGTCAAATGCTCTTTGCTTTTTTCTTTTTCCCTTCCAAGTGGAATTTATGTCAATTCAGTCAAGACTCACATGCTGTGCTTTCCTATTAGCACAATACATAATTTACCATTTACTGTTTTTTAAATAGGTTTTTTTCCCTCTAGGATTAATAAAGTTCTTTGAATCTTGAATCTCGAATCTTATATATTCATTTCATTTATATTTCAGCTTTTTGAAAGTTGGGTTCAGAGCACAGGGTTATCCATAGAGCGAAAAGGAATTCTGCGCCTTACTCAATCCCACTGAGACACCTTGGAGGTACTGGTGCCTCGGCTTGAACTCGAGACCTTCCAGTTAGTAGCCAAGAAGTTTTAGGTCTAAGTATTACACTATCAGTAAGTCATAGCCATAACATGGACCATCACTGAAATGAGGTGGCAGTAACATGCATGCTTAACATTTGCATCACATGACAAACAAATGAACAAGTCCTAAATGAATAATAATAATAATAATAATAATAATAATAATAATAATAATAATTTCAAGCATAAAATCTAGTTTTTCAATGTTTTTTAAAGTAGTAACAAAACTTGTCTTTTGTCAAAACCAAGCAATGTTGACAAAAGGACCAGTAGATTTCAAAGTGCAGCTTTTTTTCCTCCTTTATAAGAACTCACATCATGCTCAACATTTCATCATTAGATTAATAATTCAGTACTAGAATATTAAACATTTCCCAAAGATCTTACATAAATGGGGCATTTCTATGACAATGTGTAGTGCGGAAGTTTAACCTCATCACGTGCTGTGGCAAATGCTTTATATGATGAACCACATTTCCTCATAATTTTAGATTAATACTGCTTACACTTTCCCTGCCGTATTTCAATACATCACCTCACTCTCCTCATGTCTCTGTCTCTGAGCTGGAGAGTTATTCAGAGTTCAGTTCATTTGTCTTATCCTAAATAAAGACAGACTCCCTGAGAATACACTTCTAATCTTCTCCACGGCTGTCATACCCATCACTTTTCTCTCTTTCGCTCTTACTGCCACATGATCTGTTCCCTCCTTCCCTCATTTCTCTAGGCTTATCGCTGAGGATAGATACTAAGAAAACATGCCAATGTGGTCTTTCTAATAGGCTGGTGTGGTGTAATTGGCTAATTGCTTTATTTTGCCATAGAGGGTTCTGCTTTGCATCAACCCAGCAGGAGAACAGAAACACCTAGAAACATCTCTTTAACTGTCAGAGCTACTCAACTTGTTACTGGCTGTGGCATGAACAGGATTCATCTGCCATTGGCTAGACTGAGGATGGATGCTTCTGCTGACAACCAATGGGGCCAGACGAGGGTGAGCTGTGTGAGGTATGGGACGCCACATTCTTTAGTGCTAATCAAATCTTATGAGCTTTCACTGACGGGTATGCGTGAGTGTGTCTGGTGTGTGCTGTGTAGTAGGATGATGCTATAGGGGCCATGACTCGCTCTCATAAGCCAGACTAGTCATGGAATAAGCTCAGCTCATCAATAAAACACACACACACACACACACACACACACACACACACACACACACACACACACACACACACACACACACATATTACGTTTGGCCTTTGAATACCTATGGCTTTAACCAACACAAGAAGAATAAATGTGTAAGATAATGAGATAGATTTAAAAGAAAGGGTTTTAAACTAGCGAGTAGGGGCTTCCACACACAGTAGTGTGGGAGATTGGACTACAGAGGGTCCAGGGTCGAATGTCAAACTGCACCCTCTACAAACCCTTCATCCACCCTCTCCATCTACTGCATAGGCAGAGACCCCTCCCCTCTCCCCCTCAGCTCATCAGCCCGTCTCTCTGTCTCTATTAATCCAAATAATAATGCACACACAATACACCCTCTCTCTTGTCTCATTCATATTGCAAAGTTATTTATGCATGCTTAGGGTTTATTTTGGGGATGGGTGGAGACTGAGTGACTAAGTTTAGCTTGTCTTTAACTTCCTTCTCACCCCCACATCTGTCCAGCAGAATATTTCCCTTTTTTTTTCGTCATGTTTATTACTTCTTTCATTCCATTACAGATTACACAAGGATTGTAGCAGCCCTTCTATCCAAAAATATGACTTTTAGCACACAATGTTCACAAAGAAAATCTCAACATTATTATACATTTACACACAGAATGTGTATGGTTGGTATGGTTGATTTTCTTTTTTAGTTTAGCTTTGTTTTTGCTAATTTCCTCTTCATGCCACCAGACTTCCTGTGACCTTTCCTTTAAAAAAAAAAGATGCCTACCTGCCCTTCCTTTGAGTACCGTGAGCCCCTGTCAAGTCTCCCTGTGATTCATTTCCAGTGCTACAGCACTGCATTTTGACTTACTGAAAATGTCTTTATTACACCCCCACCCTGCAGCCCCCACTTTTTTCTCTTTGCTTTATTTTTGGGTTGGCAGGTCATGCTTATCTGTATACACACAGGTGACAAATGAAAGGAAAAAAACAGGATCTCTTGCATTCTGTGGAAGGCATTTAATTCTCTGGTTTGGTTTTAGTCTACTTGGTCTCCTTGAAGAGGCGGTGGGGGGGGGGGGCGGGGGACACTGCAAATGAATACAAAGGTGCCACGATTTACGACTGCAATACACTTTTCAGTCACACGGGGGAGTGGGTAGTAGATAAGGCGTCTATACCTCTTTAGCCTGTATAGCAGGTTTTCAGGGGTGTTGAAACCATCCCAGTAGACTTAGGGCACGAGGCATGATACACCTTGGATGGGGTGCCAATCCATCACAGGACACACATACTTATTCACACACTACAGGCAATTAGTTAATGCCAGGTAGCCTAATCTGCATGTCTTTGGACTGTGGGAGGAAAATGGAGTACTCGGAGGAAACTCACCAAGCACAGGGAAAACACTGAACACGGACCTGCAAGGCCAGCTGCCTACTTTTATTGTTGGCTTTTAAAATTAAGATGTTTTCAATAAAACCAATCTCAGAAATGGC
The DNA here is from genome assembly GCA_011419295.1 of Clarias macrocephalus. NCBI lineage: Eukaryota > Metazoa > Chordata > Actinopteri > Siluriformes > Clariidae > Clarias > Clarias macrocephalus. The sequence goes on from JAAGKR010000279.1 coordinate 232,163, forward strand.
TGGGTTACCTTTCATGGAAATAAAGTAATGTTTTATAAAGTGGATACCTAGAAAAAAAGTTTGGGAAACACTGGTGTATTAGACACTGTTCTCTAACAGCATTTCTCTATTTTAGCCATGAATGGGGTCACATCCATACAGTTCAATTCCAAAGACTTGATGGATCAATCAAAGTGCATGGAAGCTGTTCTGGTCACATAATATTTGCTGTTTTGTAATAAAAGATAAAAGTGCATCATAAGTAGATGTAACTACCTATCTAGCACAATACTACTGTTGCTGAATTGGAGACCAAATTCAATTAAATTCGATAAAATTTTATTCGTATAGTGCTTTTAACAATTGTCATTGTCGCAAAGCAGCTTTACACAATCAAAAGAAATTATTTAAATTATTATTTAAATTAAAAAAATTTATGAAACGTGAATCTGTATGAATCAAAATGATAAGCTTGTGCCTCATGAGCAAGCCAGGGGCGATGGGCAGACTCAACAGGGAACCCATCCTCATTTGGGAGATAACGGAAAGCATGGATTGATCTGCAGTCAGTGTTAGGAGGCTTGAAGTTCAATATAACAGTTGATGTCTTAAAGTTTAAATGGAGTCCAGTTTGTTGTTGGAGGCTCAGGTAGACTTGTAGGAAATTCCAGTCCTGAACTATCGATTGACTGCAGTCACAAGTTCTCAGAGAACAGCTGTCAACATCAGTCGAGGCCAGGACCATCTTCGTGGTAGGGTGGAATCGTCCCGAGTCACCACACGCATCCCAGACAGACCACATGAGGCATTCATGCAACAAGATCTCCAACCAGAAGCGGGGCACCAGGAGCCAGAGCGATTCTCAGCATACTATAGTCTATATCTCATTAACAGAGTTGACATTTGTGCTCTTTCATAGATGAAACAACAATATATTAGTGCCCAAATTCCCGTTGGATATGCTCCAGGCCCTACCGCAAACCTGAACAGAATAAGCAGTATAGAGAGTGAGTGAGTAAATAAGAGTAAGCTATTCAATACATGATTTCATACAGATGGTTTGCATACATGTCCAGGATAAATGTTGCCTATTTGCATCACCTTATCCAGTAGAAAAAATCTCCATTTTACAAAAGTACTAGTAAGTGTTTTAAATATTAAAAAAGACTTTTCATATATTTTATATTTCAAGAGGTTTAAGTTCATTAACATGAAAAATTCCGTTCTATCTACAAAAACTCTAACTCTGTTTTGTTAACCTTATTAACATTCTTGTGTGTGTGTGTGTGTGTGTGTGTGTGTGTGTGTGTGTGTGTGTGTGTGTGTGTGTGTGTGTGCATGAGAGAAAGTCTAAAAATTGTATTCTCCTGCTACAATAGTATATACCCCTGAGCAGATCAGTATTTATCTACAGGGTGGAGCTGGCAATAATATTGGTCACTTCAGTATGGCGCAGATAGAGGTTAGGGTACCACTATATCACAAGCTGGGCAAACATTCTTTCCACCCACACATATTCTCGCATAAGAATCAAGTACAGTCTGCACCACTTAAACTAAAGAGCAAACAAAAAATGAATCAGTCCAATCGTGACCGCTCAAAGTTTCTCCCACCATTCTCTAAATGAGTTTAAACCCTGCTCTGGGGACTTTTTTTTAAAAGAAGTAGGTTACTAGATTACATTTTAATTATATATAAAGTATATTAAACAAACATATTTTTCCATCAATGTCAATATGTTGAAGCTGTTTTGCATGTTCGTATCATTTCCCTAGGTTAGGCAAGACGGTTCGTGGGCTTGAACTGACTGCCTGTTTCATCATGGTCAGTTCTGGCTGTGCTGCGCTCACTCAACCAGTCAGGTGGATAAAATCCCCAACACATAGAAACCAGAATCTAGACAGTTATACTGTAAGTGTTTTATTTTAGTGTTTACTGGAGTGTTTAACATTCCTTGACTGCCTCGTGACATGAGTTACAGTACAGACCAAATGTTTGGACACACCTTCTCATTCAAAGAGGTCGAATTTGTATTATGGCAAGGAAAAAGCAGCTAAGTAAAGAAAAATGAGTCGCCATCATTACTTTAAGAAATGAAGGTCAGTCAGTCTGAAAAATTGGGAAAACATTGAAAGTGTCCCCAAGTGCAGTCACAAAAACCATCAAGCGCTACAAAGAAACTTGCGGACCGCATGCGGTCACATGCGGACCGCCCCAGGAAAGGAAGACCAAGAGTCGCCTCAGTGCCACATTGTGAGGTTTGAAATACAATTTAAGCAGGTAGAGAATCCAAACTGAGACTCCATATCTTTAGGAATCCAATTTAGAATCTGATTTCAATCCACCTCTAAATGTGGTTAAAATCAAATTTGTAAAAATCAGATTACATTTTTTCATTTTTATTGGCCAGACTACATGAAAGCTGATCCCAAACTGATTCTAATCTGCCTGGGTTGGCAATCTGAACAAGGCTTTCATCATCTCAGTTTTAATGCTACGGTATGTCTGGTGCCGAAAATACCAGGGTGAATGTGTTTGGTTAATAAAGAAGATACTCTCAATTTTTTAAAACACAAGTCAGGATGATAGGTGCAAGTCACAAAACATTATCATAAAACAAGACCATTTCTAAAAACCCTGTTGATTGCAACATATTTTAAGTGGGTGAGATTAAGTTTCTTGCAAACTAAATGTTAATACTGTATAATTGGCACATTGTCTGTGTGCACACTGTGCGTGGTATTCCTTTGTCTGTGAGGGTTTCCTCTGAATTCTTCAGTTTCCTTCAACCTGCCAAAACATGCAGTGAACCAGCCTTTTATTCAGAGCGTAGAATATTCTTACATGGCTAAATCCCCGGTGTTAATTTAACACTTTCAGAGATTATTCGAGTCCAGTTGAAGTTAATGAAATATAGGGAATTTACTGTGTACCTTGAACCCAGTGTTCCCAGGATAGACTCCATATGCACCA
>JAAGKR010000280.1:0-235104 GCA_011419295.1 Clarias macrocephalus
CAGCTTTCAAACAATCACTGTGGCCAGACATATGGGATGGTAAAAAAAAAAAAAAAAAAAAAAAAAAAACCACAAGAAAACGAGTAAATGAACAAAAATCCCAGGCAGCCCATGCCAGCACTACTTCCCCACCCGGTTTTTGTTAAGCCCAGAGGTTCTCCTCTCAAACCCAGCCACTGGTGAGTTTGTAGAACATTTCCTCATCAAGAGACTCGTTCTGGTCCTTCGCCCTCGTGGACAGGAAAATGTAGCCACCAATGAACTCGTGCACCACCTTACAGTCCACCTCAGCGCAGGTGAACGCCAGACTGGGCTCATCAGCAAACTCCACTGTAACCTAGAGGAGAAAATATCGAGGACTGATTTTCATAATATGACTGGTGTGGAACAGATCTCCATGAAGACATGTTTTGGCATTTTCAACATAATCCTTATCTTCTACACACACACACACACACACACACACACACACACACACACACACACACACACACACACACACAAATAAATTTTTTAAAATCATTTTGGAAGGGTTGATTTATTGACCCACATCAAGCAAACTTGATTACTGAAATTTTGTTTGGAACTGTATAACACATTATTAATTATTACAACCTGGAAGGATAGTTCTGAACCATTAACTCAGCACAAGAAAAAACAGACAAACAAAAAAAACTCAAAATAACAGATTGTAGATCACTTACTGTAAGCTCTTGGTGAAGTTGCATCATTAAAACAATCGACAGTGGAAATGTTTAATAGTAAAAATAAGAACATTTTTATACACACGATGTGAAGAGATGTGAAAAAAATTGGGACTAAACAGCTGTGTGGCCTTGAGAAAACCACTTGTTTGTGAGACTAACAAAAAAAGGCAGTATTATGATTTGGGGTTCCTTCAGTTGTTCAGGTCTAGACACAGCAACGTTATGTGGCAATAAAATGAAGTCAGCTGCCGACCTGAATGTAGTGAATGACCAGGCTATCGCATCTATGCCTTTTTTCTTTCATTCCTTGATGATACTGGCATATTAACAAGATGACAATACCAAAACTAGTCAGACTCAAATTTTCAAAGAGCACATGAGAAACTGGCCAACATACATAGTGTCATAATCAAAGCTAAAGGTTGCTCTTAAAAAAAAAAATTTAAAAAAAAAGGAATATGTGCATCAAAACGGAGCTAAAAGGAGCATGGGTAACCAATGGGCAGTACTTTGGAAGACATGAAGCAGAGCAGCTTTTTGGCAGCATGTCTAATTTGACATCCTATGCTTACATTGGCACCACCCTCTGGATGGCGCTCAAGGATTCTGCATATATACAGAATGCTTGCATGAACACATTTTGATGCATAAAACCTCATTCTCAATTCCAATGTCTCTGTTACAGCATTATGCTTGTTTTATTTGATCTATTAAAAACACTATTCATGTCTGCTGTAAAAAAATAAATAATAAAATTAAAAAAACCTGGTCTTTTCAACTGTCCTATAAATTCATTTATAGTATGCATGTTGTATTTTATATACACTATACAATGTATTGTGGACAAAAAGCCTAGGTTTAGGTAAAGTAAGACACCTTACCATCTTGATCTCCCAGTTGACGTTCCACTGTTTCATGTTGGCGAAGCGCCAGGTCTTAATGGCGTCTCTGCTGCTGGCATCTATGCGGATCAATCTGTTGTAGGTGATACCAATCAACTCCTCTCTCTTACTGCCTTGGAACCTTAGAATGATATAAAAATAAAAAAACTAATTTACAGAACTTGACACACAACATTACTATATGTTTTGAGTGCAGCTTGTTATGCTTTACGTAATTTACATTTGATCTAAAATGGAAAATAATAAATAATAAAATGGGTATGTCTGTTTTGTCTGACTCATTGGCAGGAATCAAAGAGTTTAGAGACTTGAGAAAAATGATTAACAAGATTATGCACAACACACTCACTTGGCCAAAAAGTGAGTGATCCCAAACTCTGGCAGCGACTGCCAGGCCTGGATGAAGCGCATCTTGGCCTCTATGAGACTCATCTGGGCCACATTCTGATGGGCCTCTAGGATACGAGCAGAGATCTAAAAAATAAATAAATAAAAAAGGAATTTACTGAATAATAATGATAAAAACCCAACACAAAACACATTCAACACAGATGTTCGTCTAGTCTCTCCCTCCATAACACACACAAACCAACATACAGACCAACACTAAGTAATAGAGATCATGAATCATCATGCTGTTAAAAAAAACCCGTCACGACACAGGAAGTGAATGCAGCCAAGTGGGAGAAGTGATGAAGCAGAGAGGCTCTCCTTCTCAGGGAGAGCGCTCAGTGGTGGGGTTCAGTCACTTCTAACCACAGTAAAGTGCTGTTTTAGGCCCATGACTGACCAGACAGTGCAAGAAACGAGATCTATCTGCTTTGAAAAACCATTCTTTCCTGTTTTAGATTTGTAACATACAGTTCTGACACCACCACCATTAAATTTCTAAAAATGTTTATATGGGTTAGTAGGAAAAAGCAAAGAAACCCAAGAAACCAACCAAGCAAGCTAGTGAGATTTAAATTAGGGCCCAAACAAAATATCCCTATGCTGACAAAATGATAGTGGAGATTATTTGAACAACAGCCAAACATACTGGGATTCTTACATTTTAATGGGGCAAACTAGGTACTTTGCACTTAAATGAAGTATTTCTTCAGACAGATATTAGAGTGATTTTAATGCAGACAGTTTCATATGATATGGGTTCATTACATATGACACCATACTAAACAACATACATACTAAACATACAGTTTCCCCATTTACTAAATCCTAAGTTGGGTTAAGAATAGATTTTTCCAATTAAACACCGCTTTTATTTTTTATATATATTTTTGCAACATTACCTGACTTGTTTTCCCTAACATTATTATTTAGCCAAATAGGAATTATTATATATTATTTATATTCTTTATTTAGCCACTAATGTGTCAGGTCCCAATATTAGCTGTATTTTTGTAACAAAAAGTATACACAAAGTAACAAAAAGGGTTAGGTCATTTATTTCATATATTATTTATATTGATTTTATTTTATTTCCATATCGAGTTTTTTTTTTTTTTAATCAATGGGCCCTACTTTAAACTACCAAATTAGTTAGAATATATCTAGTACTGTATATCTAGCAAGAAAAAAACAAAAACAAAAAGACATCACTGCAAAAGCAACTGACTTACCAGGTCCCTGATATAGCCTGGCTGAGAAGGTCAGGGGCAGGAGAAGTGCAAAAGAAGGAAAACAGGTAAAAATGTAAAAAATAAATAAAGCAGGTGAGAGAGTAACAAGTAAGCAGACAAGGTCAAAACAAAACAAAGTAGCCTTTATCAATCAGTGCAAAAAAATGCTAAACAAAAGGTTAGCGCATGACAGGCGAAGCTCATGCTGTAGTCTCGAGCTGAAAACACAAGATAAAAGGGAGGTGTGTGACAAGCAGTGCGCAGCATATTAACAAACAAACAAAAACAGTGAGAAAAACATTTTAGAAGAAGATGCACAAATTTAATCATTACCTGCTTAAAGACTGAACTGGAAATTATTTGATAATACAAACTGGTTGCTTTTAGTAAACCTTAGATTAATGTAAAACATGGAATACCTACAGACAAAATGTGACAATATATAATGCTGTATGCATACATACATGCATGCATCATGCATGCATGCATATCCACACACTCATACTGTACATAGAAATTACCCTTGTCTCAACTAATAGATACTCTACATTTCCACAAGAGGGAGCTACCTCCCAAATTAAATCTGATGTTTTGTTGGATAATGGTCACAGCATAAATAAAAGCAAATAGTTAATTCCTAGTTAAAATTCTGATAATTAAAACATTTTCCCATTAAAGATAAAAGTGAGGAAATGTAGGGCTTGTTGGTGAAGGAAAGGCTGGAGTAAGCAAAAAGTAAACCCAGCTTCTCCAGCACAGCTGACACCACTGGCTGTGTTTGTCCTAAGCTACAGTACGTTCACAGGCGGCTCTCATTTCCTGCTGCTTTCCCGCCTGTTTCGCATGTCCCCACCCCCCTCAATTCCAAACACAGACTCGGGGGATCAGATGGCTTGTAGCTTTGATGTAGTGACGACAGGGTGCAGAGCAGCTGGGAAGAGCTGGTCATATTACAAGCCACTACCCCTCCAAACATTGCAATCTCTGAACTTCAGCCAGAACCACTGCCCCTTACTACCACCACGCGCACACGCACACACACAGTAGCGGCCTCACTCATGGCCATCTGTGTCCTAAACCATCTTCCTGTTACTTAATGGATTTTAAAATAATGGAGAATATCATTTAAACAACAACACTGTGCACTTAGTTTTTCCATTCACCGTTTCCTAAGCTCTGGTGCTGGGTCGTGAGTGTGTATTGCGCACTTGTATCAAACTGCTACGATGCACGCCCTACCTTTTTAATAAGGCATTTCCTGGCATTTCCTGCGCTGCTAATTTACAGCCTTCTCAGCAGGGCGGGGAGAAGCTGGCCACTAGGAGTACACACCACACTACATCTGGCTTACTCCCATACCCTGCACATTTCTGACTCATCATTTAAAGCAGCTACACCTCCTCATTCGAACACCACCTCCCACCTTCTAATCACTTACACACTGGGCACATTCCAACAGTCACACACTAACAGCCAAAATATACCCACATGTGCTACGCTACAGTTTAATCTCTTGCACATGATGTTCCATGCACAAGTCTCCGCTATACGATTCAGCGCGAATACTCATGTTTACACTAATCAGAAGTGCTACACGTTGCTCCACATGTCAGGCTTATATGGGCAAAAAACCTCTTCCCCAGTGCAGGGTTAAGGAGTTCTGAGAACAGGTGCTGATGAGTGAGGAGGAATGGGGTATAGTTACCCCAAAGGTGTTCATGGGGTTGAGGTCAGGGCTTTTTGTTTAGGACCACTCCAACAATGGCAAGCCATGTCTTCCCTTCATTTTGCTGGAACAGGTTCAGTCGTCTTAGTTCAAGTGAAAAATAACTGCAATGCTGCATCATCCAAAGACAATACACAATTGTGAGCTTCCAACTAAGTGGCAACACTTTATGGGAAGCATCATACAGTATATGGATGTAATGGTCACATATCCACACAATGTTTGCCATATAGTGCATTAGTTACTGGTATTGACAAAGAATTGCCAACAATGTAAAATGACAATTGTGTTTATAATCAGTCTGAGAAAGCAAGACATTCTCACATTGAACAGCCAACTGAGGGAAATGAACTTCTGAAAAAGTACACAGGAACTGAACAGTGAGCAGGAAAGCAGCCAGGCAAAAATGCACTGATGAACCGTGTTAGCAGCTAACAAGCTGTTACTATTTATCTTTTTAAAAAAATTAAAAAGTATCCATTCATCCATCATCGACAAGAGCAAGACCCATCCCCAGTGGTATGGCAAAATAGGGTCTTGGCATTTATACTTGATGGTTGTGGTGGAGCAGGTCCTTCAGCCATCTTCTGTAAGGTTTTCTGGCTACTTGACATCAGTTGATAAAGTGAGCATTTATAAACAATTTAACTGGACAAACCACAATTTGAATGCCAATTTGTAATAAAAAAATTAATTGGTTATTTCTTTCATTTTAAATATACTGTCAGATTAGTGAAAAAAAATTCATCTTGCCAACAGTCAGCATCATGAACAGTAGAAGTACGCTGGTACCTAAACTCTATCCAAACTTTCCAAATCTTCCATATTGCCAGGCGACAAATGAGGAACAAAAACTACCGCTTTTATTACATACACGGAAAGCAGTTGTTGACTCACTTCCTATCGTTTTATTAGGCATGTCTTAGGCCAGATTTAGCAGCACAACAAAGGGAAAGAAGAAAATTGTTTGCATGGGTGTGCACTGGTGTGATGAGGTGTGGTCAGGGTCTCGCTGCACTGCAGTAGGCTTTGAAGGAAGAGGTGTGAGATAGATGAGTGGGGCAGATCCACGCATTCTTCGGAAGCACACTCTGGTGCCAGGAGGCCATTTGGGAGGACTCTCACTCTGTACACTGGCGAGTATATCGGACGCCAACTCCCCCTCTTTAAGGCCCTTTCACTCTGTTACACTCATTCTTTATCTCTATTTTATCTGTATCTTCCTGTCTTTGTTGGGCTCTAACCCATTTCATAACATGGATGAGCTAGATTAATAATAACTGCAAAAGTAGATTAGAAGGTTTAAGCGCGTAATCTTCACATTTCTTTGACAATTTTTTCTGGGCTGCAACATGTTCGAACCACCTTTTCTCCAGTTACCTGCTTGTTCTTGTATTTCTTCAGATATCTTGGTGAGACGAGACATTCTGGGTTGATATCTGTGGTGATTGGTTCAATAATCTGGGGATCAGGGTTCATGTGCTGCATCTTTAAGAAGGACAGAATGTTCTGGACCTCCAGGTTATAGGAGCTATCTGCCATGGTCTTCCCTTTGGAGGCCAGACGACAAGCAGCCATCCACTGTGCGTACTGCTTCTCCTAAACACGAGCGAATAAAAACTTCAGCTATTTTATGCAGTGAGATGTATGATTCAAAGTTGTATTTACTGAACGTTTGTTTAGCCGTTGGCAGGATGAGGTTATTTGCTCACAGAGTCGCATCGCAGCCAGATCTCGTTCATGCCATCCGCGACTGGGATTAACAACTTGATGTTAAATTTCTGACCAGAAATATTTACATCTGGTGTAACCTCACAGCCTGCGGGGGGAGGAAAGAAAAAACAGCACAAGAGTGGACCACGTCAGCTTTTAATACATCATGGATTAATTCTAGAAAACTGATCCGAAAGTAGTCCTCACCTCTCAGGTTCATCTGGTGGGCCGGTATGCCGTGGGCCTCCTCACGACTCTTGTAGCAGGAGATTGTGATGTCCTTAAATGTGCACCAGTACTGCTTCGGTCCTTTTAGTGTCAGTTTCTTCGGCCTGAGAAGGGAAGCAAATATCAGTATGGAGAATTAAGTAAACATGACCAAACACGTAACTGATTTACACAACTAAGAACATTGATTACATGGAACAAGACAAAAACAGTTTAAATTGTTTGTTAATATTTACTTATGATTTTGTATACATTTTCATTGTCTGCTTGTTTTCCGACAATGTTTGTGAGAATTTATGCCTTGCATCAGTTCCCAAGCCTACTCAAAACAAAGCTTCTGCTGAACATGCCAAACACAACATTTGTATAAAATATTCAAGCTCACAAAATCTATACATAGATAAATAATAAATAAATAAAGCAGAACATTGAGAAGCTGTGCTGTGGGTAACTCACTTGAAAACTTTCACATAATCAGCCAGTTCAGGGATGGATGTGATGTCACCCTGGGAATGAAGATGGAACAAAGATACATCTGAGGACTAGCTGAAGGGTTCGTTCAACACACACACACACACACACACACACACACACACACACACACACACACACACACACACACACAGCAGAACCTTGGCATACAAATGTATGAATGTCCTCCCTTACAAGTTTTTGAGTTAAACATGTAAATTTTGTGAGACATTCGCATCGGCACATGAAGTATTTCGGGCATACAAACGAACCTAACGCCAGCCAAGTTGCATGTACGTCCGGGAGCCGATCAAAACTTGTTTGCGCCAAGTGAAGTGAGTTTATGAATTTTAATAGATTTTTTTGTTGCCATTTTGCGCCAGATTTTATGAAAATCACAGCACTATGGGTCCCAGCAGTCAAGGATGGTAGCAAGAAGAAAAGGGAGGGGGAAAATGTTAATAAGAAGCAGCCGGTGCCAAGTTGAATCTTAAATTGATGTTTAATGTCTATTTATTTCATATTTTACTTAATTTACATGTCTTGATTATAGTTTTGGAAATTGGTAATATTGGTAATATTTTTGGGTGGTTAGAACAGATTATCTGCATTTGCATTATCTCTTATGGGAAAATTTCTATCACAAGTTTCGCCTTATGAACTCACCTCAAGAACAAATTAAATTTGTATGACCAAGATGACACATACGCACACATTTATATATGTATACACACACACATCAATGGCAAAACAATGCATCAGAGACATCAGACCCACGAGTGTGTGTATGTGTGTGCGCGCATGGGTGTGAGGCTACCAGTGTGTTAGAGGTCTTTCCACCCTCCAGGGTAATCTCCAGGTCTGAGAGTGCAGCATCAACTTCATCCACCTCCTTCTCACTGTTGTTCATGTGATTGTCTGAAGACATGATGGACAGCTTGTTGATGTGATACTGCAAACGAAACAAGTAATTCAGAATCAGAACCGGTTCAACAGTACTAAAAATTGTATTTTATTCTTACTAATCATTTTCCACATTGCTTCCTCATAACTGTGCATGAGCACTACTTTTTGTAAGTCATAAGGCTATGGTGAGGATGACAATGGAGACTCAGCACTAAATACAACATGCTGACAAGTGATCACACAGCTGCCCTCACTCAGACTTGCATGCAAATCCGAGGCCGGTCTAAGAGGTTAAGTGTATTTTTAAAGTCACCTTGTCGCTCTCTTTTCAATTAAAAACCTTGAGATTAATAGATCCCACTACACTGTGATAACTCAAGATGAAGGCCATAGGAACTCTGACATCTTCCCAAGCCAGCCTGAAACCCAATCCCAATAATAACCAGCAGCCCAGCCAACCAAACCCAGCTCTGACGTAGCGGCAGTCTGGACTAATTTAAACTCGGCACAGCTAGCATCTCTGGGCAGGAAACACTAGACCCCGGATACAACTCAATAAATCCCATGGTGAAAAACTAACACCTCTTAAGTACGACTGCTGGAGATGGATGAATGTTAGGCTGGGTGGTCCTACAACCCATTCAGCTGGTACCCACTCTCTATATATACACACGAGGGTGAAGACAGTTTGGCGTCCCCGGGTCTTGTCACCCAGGTTTAACGATGGTCTGAAATAGCAACGCCCCCAAAGGCGAAGGGCCTTCCAAAGGGGGTTCAAATCACACCTAGAACTTTAAATACCTTCTCAAGTCTCCTTGTTACATCCTGGGCCAAACTGCCCTGGTGCACAAGCTTAGTGCAGCTTAGAGGCTTTCACATTCATTTGCAAGTTAAATGAGTATTTTACATCTTCTTGTCTGGTTCAACGATTCACACCTGAAATTCTGATATGCAAATAAACAGAGACAAGCAAATAGACAAACTGCCACTTTAAGCAGAGAGTCTGTGTTAATGTTTGTATGTACAGAATTGTAAATTGTGTATCCACATTCTGATCTAAAACCTGTATAGTCTTAAGCTTGGACAAGCAAATATCTTGTAAACTGTACTGTATATAAACTCTTAAGTTAAAAAAAAAAGTTTGAAAAGCCCTGAATGTCACAATACAGCAAAAAGGAGCTGTATTATCTGTGGACAGACGTTAACCTAGCCAACTACAGGCACATAGCCTTGTCAATCCATTAACAGCGCAGGAGGGTAGGGAGCCCAACATAAACACCGTATGCACTCTCTCATCACTGGCTTAGTAAGCAATCCCGCTGCCTAATATGGCCTTGGAGATGCACCTCCCACTCACATGCATGCATGCAAGCAAGCACACACCAGCTTTCGCTCTTATTTACCTGGAGAGCCGCAAACATCATCATCTCTTCCTCAGTACACTCGATTTCCTCCAGCAGGATGGCCCATTTGGCTTGCTCGTAGAGCTGGTTAACCCGGATAGCATCGTACTGTTTGGGGGGGGGGGAGGGGGGGGAATGGGAGACAACACAGCTTGTTCATCCCAGCTGAGCAAACAGGACATGTCTGAAAGCCACTTCCTCCATCTAACACCCACTGTGCCAGCTGCAGCAACTACCTGGCTGCAAAGAATTCAGCCCAGGAGACTACAGAACATCAATGTGTCAAGAATGTAAAAAAAAAAAAGTTTTTCAGCATTGCATCATTGTTAAAACAAAAAAATAATTCAGGTACAGCAGTGTACTCTAGGAAACAACTTCTACTGTAAAAGTACAAAATTAAGCCACAGATGCTAACCTTGGGGTTGAGATCAAAAAAGCTATGATATTTGAACCGCAAAAGAAGAACTTCGTTCTCCTTAACGTCCTGCTCCATAAGAGACCTGGAGGAGTCCAGCCACCTTCAGAACATACACACAAGATCGCCGAATTACAACCCAATCCAACATGAACAAAAAATCCCAAATCGTTATAGACGTGTTTCTGGACTTACCCCTGATTTATTTTGGCTTTATCGAGGAGGGAGGGCGGTTTGTAGAGCTTAATCAGTATGTCAGGCGAGGCGATAGGCTGACTCACAGCGAGGATGCTGGGATTACCTTCAGACAGCGGACTGTCTCCAAACCAGGCTGAGGTGGGGGAAAGGGGGCTGCCATCTCGAGAGTCGTAGGTGGGAGTCATTGTCTTACTGTAGAGGCCAGGACTCGAATATATACTCCCTGAAAAATAAGGATGTACATCAACATTCTGCTTTTTAATTTAATTTCAATTTTAATGATTTTGGTGCATGCCCTTTAACATACTAGATACTTCTGCACTTTAACATTAGTCAAGGACTACAGATTTAGGAAACTTAATACCATTTTGTGGTAGAACACCACTACGTAACAGTGCACATTTAGAACACAATTTATAATAAATACATAAAAAACTAACTTTTGAAACACTTCACACGCAATTAATGATGTGATGCCTTAAATGCATGACAACCGTAGGCAATATAAGGCAACATGCTGATGCACATTAATACATACTCTTCAACACATGGGGTGCAAAACACAGCAAACAGCACAACCAGAAGCACGAGGGTTTCTGGAGCTCAGGCTGTGACAGCCAGCATGGCTTACAGTACAGTGGGAGAAAATAAATAAATAAATAAATAAAGCTAAAAAAAACTATTGTGCCAACATGTTAAGTTGGGGGAAAAAAAATTAAAATAAATAATTTAAAAAATGTTATTCGAAACTTATATACATTGATGCATTTCTTTGATAATTATAACTTCACAAAAAAATCTCAATTTTCCTCAACCACATTCAATAAATAATCAGAAGACTAACAAAAAAAAAAAAAAAAAGAGAGGCCAATTTGCAGTTTTTTTGACCCTCCTCCTTCTGGATAAAAAAAACAACCCCCCCAAAAAAAAAGCAATGCAAAGTGACCACATTTACACACACATTTATATATTTTTGTAAGACTTGTAAATGCGCAGCAAATATGAAAATAATTTTATGATACTTATTATGGTTATGAACAACTCGTAAATGAATTAGCCTTATTTTTTAACATTCTTGGTTTATTTTTTGGCATGTAGAGCTTGTAACTCAAATTTGATTCAGAATTATTTCACTTAAAATCACTGGATTTACCCTTAAAACATAATGAACTGGTAGTTCTCTTGTGACCAGAACCGAAATGGATCAAAATGACAACATGCATGTAAACGTGGTCAGGGTAACCCATTACCACCCCATGTGAATCATTTCATTTGCTATGAATATCATTAGAAAATACAAATTTCATAGCCCACATTATCATTATTATTTTAAGTTTACTGCTTAAAGGAGAAGGAACATCGTAGCCCTTTGACTGAGGTGCGGGCACGCCAAGCTGCCAGCATAGCAGTGTGAAGCCACAGGCAGGAAATGACTTGTGGAAAGGGGGGGGGAGAGGTCATGAGAAAAACTGGGATATCCAAAGGGCCAATGCATCCTTGGGCCTATGGGGAGAGCTTATGGTGGTTCTCATAAACTAAGAAGGAGGTCACAAGGGTTTTCCGCTCCCTGAAGGAATGCTAAACTCGCAGAGAAAGCTGATAAGGACGGCAGCTCTGGTGGAGAGAGCGGCAGGTCGGTGTGTTTATTTTACCCAGTTTACGGTTTGAAGATGGTCAACGTATCCTGGCCCTAGGAATGTTTACATCTTAAATCCTCACCACACACACTGAGACATGGGTGGGATTCCTTTGCAAATGAATAGATGTACTCAATATATAGGGGTCCTGATCCTCTTCTGTGAACCAAAGCTTTTTATGTTCAGGTGAGTAAATAGTATTTTGGAAGTCATGACCTAGGAGCATTAAAAGATCCTTTAAAATAAAGAAATAAAATGATTAAAAGATACAGGCTAATCCTGGGCCTCCTCTGATTTCTTAACACTCACTCCGTTATCCTGACCTCGCAGTTCATAACAGTCAGGGAAATGAACTCTGTAGGATTATCAAGGGGATTAGTGAGGGAAAGGGAAAAGCAAAACAAAATGCACTATGAGAAATAAATTTTTTTCTCCCTGATCCATTATCAGTTTCTGAGATTCTGAAGACCCAAGCTGGGAGCTCGTCTGCACACCAGCCTGCAGGCATAGGCTCCAGTGCTATAATGGGGGAGACGTGGAAAAAGCGGTGCAGAGAGGCACAGACAAACAGTCTTACCTTTAACCGGTCCGATGTATATTACCTCAGAAGCTAAGGGAGAGGGACGAGGACAAAGCAGAAGAAAGGGAGAAATGAGAAGAGGATTGGACAGAATAAAGAGATTAACAGACAGGAAAAAAAGGAAAATGTTAAAAGTACATGGAGGAGGAGGAGAACAGCCTACTGATGGAAATCAGTATCAAACGTCAGATTGTGACTCATTTTGGCCTTGACTGGCTGCAAGACAGAGAGAGGATGTCGTACGAATACGTATACTGTACACAGTGCTAGTCACCCTCTATGGTTAATGATTCAGTTTGAGGAGTACAGTACATCAGCCAGACTAGGTTGAGCTTCGTCATTTTTGCCAACACACTCAGCACTAGGGTGGTGCTCCACTCCCAGCTTCAACCTACCAGGCTAGGTATATCATTGCACAATTCCGTCCATTACCCCTTATTTTGCAGAGGTTATCTTTACTTGCAAAGGCTTACTTTCGGCACACAATCTATAAGGAAAACACATTTACACATTAATACCTCCAAGACATCAGTGTATTAGAAAGGTAGTGTAAGCAAATCTTCCTCCTGATAAATGAAGAGAGCCCACTCCATCTTGATTGCACCGCAGTTGTTCTTATCTGCTCAGACCCTTCCTGGTGGGCGATAAACAGTAGTGAACTCGTTTCCTGTTGTGGAGCAATGGCCCTCAGCAGCTTGTGCATGAAAGGGTAGAATTACATCCACTCAGTTCTCAAAAAAGAGCTTTTGTAGTGTGAAACATGGAGATCTCTTATACACACCATGCAGGACCCCCGCTCTATTCTAATAAGGGTCAGCCATGGGTTAAATGCTAATAATGAAAGAACAAGGGCAGGATTGACAGTGAAGGTCTGAGATCAGAAACAGTAACCCTGCACACTGGGCCTCTGCGACCCCTCTGCTTCGTGTCCTAGGCCTGTAGGCTGAATCTGTGTGGGTGATTGCTGTTCTGGGGCCCTGGGTGGGGCATGGGTGGGACAATGAGCTCCATTCATGGATTCTTGGCAACCAGCTCTGTCTAGAGATAGTGGCTTGCCACAGTGGCTCTTAAAATGGGTTTACTTCATCGCCATGGGCCGTTGCATGATGGCTGCCCAGTCTGTTTCAAAATGGCAGTGTGACCAAGTATGTGCGGAATCTTAAGCATTTGGTCACAACAGCCAAAGCCCATGCATTATGATTGCAAATCAAATGCTTGTTCCATGCCCACGTTTTTATTCCAGCACAGTCAGAATAATATCGCTTTTGTTCCACTGTAATTTAACCAAACACTCTAAAAACATCTTTCCCTATAAGAACATACTGTATATTACATAGTACATCACTAAGCCAAAACAAATCTAGTTTGGGCAGACCATGAATGTAGCCTACGGGTCTGGTACATTCTGGACTAGAATGTACGCAGTGTCTGAGAATTACCATTAAAATGAACTTTTTAGGAGCAAATACATTCTTAGTTAAAAGCTAAAAAAGTATGTCAAAAATATCAGAAAAACAAGCAGTAAGAGCTGAATCAAGACCATAAACAGTTAAAAAATTAACTAAACATAAAACCTTTCCACAATACAAATGCTAAAGAAGTAGGCTTTATGAAATTTCTCATGATTACAAAGCAGCCATCATCTTCATCATCGTCGTAATCATCATCGTATTAATGTTTTATATGCATGTTTGGTTGAAAAAACAATTCCAAGCTCAATGACAACAGAGTAATTTCCATGTTCAACAACATCTTCAACAGGGTCGAGAGAGCGACATGGGCTCTACAGGCTGAGGTGCTGTATACCAATACACCATAGATAAGCATAAAAAGCTTCTGTTAGACTTCAAGTGGCTTGATTATGCTCTATTCTATTACACTGGCATGTACCTGATCCAGGAGTAAGCAGAGGGCCTTCCAGCTCCAGGGCCTCCTCTTCAAACTCCTCCAGCTTTTTCTTCTTCTTTTTGGGGTCACGGGGCTTGCGCAGCAGAGACAGCTCCTCAGGATGGCGGATATCTGCAAAACAAAATGGAAAAACATTTTCTTTTTTTCCCCTTGATATACAGTACAGCGGGCGTGTCATTTGTGTGTAATGGCGGCACACTGAGATGGTTAAGTGTAGAATCACAATAAAGCTTAGCTTACCGTGAAAGGAAAAAGAAAAGAAAGACAAAGACATTTTTGAAGATCAATCAAAGCACTGTTCCCAAAAAAGGGAAGAGAATATTAACTTTCAGAATTCAGCTCCAGATTGGGCAAATTGGTAATCCAGATAACTAATTCCCTGTGCTTGTTCTAGCTTTTTTTTTTTTTTTTTTAACAGATAGCTATTAAGCAGACGAGTAGACTTAGCAGGCTAATGGTGACTGGCATTTTCTCTCTCCTATCTAAAACACGGACAAAGAAAAACCCTAGCCCTTATATACTTGCTAAAATTAAAGATAGTTTCATTTCATGTTACACAATAAATTAAAATCAGGATTGTTTCAATCAAGTGATTGAGGGCCAGTGTTCAGGAAAGTTTGGTGATTTTCTTCTCTTCTGCTAAATGCCAGATTCAAGTGTTTGTGAATTACAAATTGTGGCAGACACTGACCCTCCAGAACTGGCATTGAACAAAGCTGGTATAATTAAGCGATAGTACCCACAAGATCGTGCTGTTGTACTGAATATCAGCGTCGTCTGAATGATGAAGATATCACGGTTGTGCTGATATTCAGTACAACAGCATGACCTTGAGCGTGAAATTGCTTTTATGCAACAGTCCCACAAACATAATTTATCATCAACAGATGATGATTTCTTTGTTTACTTAACCAGTTATTTTGCTCTGCCAACACACATCATTTCACAATTGGCGGAACTAGCATTCAGCAAACCAGCTGTTCTAAGCAAATAACATCCAATGGGAAACTAGTGCACTATTTAGGGTGTACACTTCCTTGTTCCACACACCAAGCAGCATCCTTGTTCAGGGGTTAATGATTATATAGTCATATACAGTAGTTGAACATCCCAGAGCTGTGGTGTTTTATGCCTCTCGTCCAATCAAATAGCTTGGTCAACTTAACTAGTTTGTCATGCTTTACTATATTAGGTTATCTATTTGTATAATAGACTAATAAGTACCTGGGTAACCAAAAACAAACGAGAAAAAAATAAAACAATAGATCAGTCATTTCCTCAGTGGGCTAGCTAATAATTTTTTTTTTTTTTGCAGACAACTTTTTTGGAGAACATAAGCTAAAAACATTACAGGTTAAGATACAGTACTCCTTTTTCAAGGCCTGTAAATGGCTTTAATTTTTACTTAAGGTTATTATTGCATTATAAATCAGCAGCATATTGTGTAAAACAAACAGCCCATGAAACTATAATTTGCAATATATATGGCATCTTCTTAAAACATACTTGTTTCAGAAAGAAAGCATTTACAGGCCATCTGTAATCCTATTGCATCAGAAATCTGCACATTTGGGCCACATAAAAATGCGGCAGCACCTCCCTGCCTGAGGATATTCTGGCTCCATTACTGATTACAAAACACAAATCAGAAACCCCTGCTCATACAACCTTTTTACAGACTCTTCTAAGCCATAGTTTGTTCTGTATGAAGCCTTAAAAGCAATCCTCTTTTTATGCTCTGAGGTTCTTTGAAGGAGCCGAGCGGAAGAACAGAAGACGAGCGCTCCCCATGCCATGTGATCGCTCCAGCACAGCTGATCCTCTCCTTCTCTCAGTTCAGCCAGCAGGAGAATAGATATTAGTGTGCTTTCTGACATACAAGAATGCTTTTCAAGTCGGGTAGAACAAAGATTTAAAAAAAAAACTAAGAAAAACAAACAAACAATAAATAAAAATCTATTGTCTACAAGTCCTGCTAAGAGATTCCCTGAAAATATTTGTAGAATTTGAAGTACAATTTTATCGACTGGTGCCCTCTGTCTTCTAAAATGTTTTGTTCTATATTAGTTTGCGTTAAAAGCACGTTTGCAAGATGGCCTGAACTCCCCCTCACTTTTCCACAGCCAGACATCCAGGGAGGAGAACGATTGTGTGTCAGGGGGAGGAGAGACGTCTTGGCTTGGCGCGAAATGCTTGTTTAGTTTGTGTTACTAAAGCAAAAGCATTCCAGAGGTTTTAAGGACTACCAGATGGTAGTATTCTCTCTCACGCTGTACTCACTCTGGCCTTATACAGCCATGTGAGCAAGCAAGGCTGTGACAAGCATGCTGACTGGAGGAGGGAGGAAGATGTTTGGTCACAGCTAAGGCTGGTGTCTTGCAATTAAAGCTCACGTAGAAGTTTTGAAATTACATGGGAATTGAAAAAGCAGTAGTGACGTTGCACGGGTTGATAACACGTAAACATTCCGGGAGCAGAACAAATAACCTCCTGGCTACCCTCTTGCATTCAAAGCAGAAGCACCTGTTTGAGCAGCAGCCAGTCTGATGGGAGTAGTTTTCTCCACACTTTTCTGGAAGACTGTAAGGGGGTAAATAATTCACAGAAAGAAATTCTTTTCATCTATCGTATGATGCTGGGAGACAGCAACAGTCATGACAAGAACGCAGAATGTAATACAGCCTGACTAAAAGCACAGCCCGGAGCACCTGGTAACTGACAAACTGAGGTTATGCAACGGTTTTTAAGCCCTAGGCAGGTCATTGGATTAGAGAGTATGGAAAGTAGACAATAAATTCCATCTCAAGATTCATTATTATAAATTAAAGTCAGCTTTTATAGTCCTGCAAGCCAGACTTCAAGTTTTTAACCACAGGGACTAAAGGTGGCCATGAACCACATGCCTTCACTGGAACAAGTTGTCCTGCTGCTGTTGCAAACGGCTGACCACACTTGCTTACCACCAACGGCAACGCTCCGAAATTCTTGCTCCAAAAAGCTCCTTGTGTCACTATGTTCAAGAGCTGGATTGCGTTCCTGTTGGAAACTGGTGCACAGGAGTGCATATTCATGGAGGTGAAGAGAGCTTTGTGACGCTCATGACCACCTAAGAGTAAAAAGATATCAGTCACTTAAGGTGTTTTCACATGAGGCACGATTCATTTGCAATGGGGGCAAATGATGGGGGAATGATTGCTGCCCCCCTCCCTGCTTCCCCACTCGCCAGCGTTCTCATTGTTTTTTGTTCTCTGTTCTCCCCAACACTTGGTTTTTCACCCTCAGCAGTTTGCACTTTTTTGGTTTCTGAGCCACCATTAAACACACATGAAGGACAGAACAACAAAGTTTGATCAAAGTTGTTCCAATATTATAGAAAATTTTTTTCAAACGCAGCGTTCTCATGTGCCTTCACACTGATGACGTTGTGCATGGCCTGATGTCCATGATGCTGCATCTAAACAGCAATCTACTTACATTCTCAGGTACACCTGGCCTTCATATCTGTATCATTCTCCATTCTTCGTTACATTTTTGCATTTGGCAGATCCAGAGCAACTTACACAAGTGCATTGAGGTTTCTGTCATTGGGTAGATCCAATTACCATCAGTCAATCAAACACTGTTTGCAAGGTGTTATTTTTTTTCTTTTTTGGTGCACGTGTGCGCCAATATCTAAGAAACCGACTTTTTAGTCGTCGCTTAAACACTGACAGTGCCAATTCCCCAATGCGAAATGATTGTGTTCTCATTGATCAAAATGAACCAGACTTTGAGGTCAAGTGTTCTCTGAAACGATCCCGGGGCCCTAATGTGAAACCGACCCTTAGTGAAACCTAGCTGTTAGGGATGGGAATCACCCAGTACAATATTATTGCGATATCTAGATGCCGATTTGATCTGTATTGCTTGTATTCTGTTAGTATCACATTTTATAAAACATCCTGATTCAATATTTATACATTTTTTAGACAATTATAAACAAACTGCATGTTGTGCTGCCTGCCGATGTGTCAATACGTTAGAATGCACCACTTGCAAATGCAAACAAAATTTTTTTATAAAAATGCCCATACATGAATACACAAAAGAATGATGATACATCGCATAATAATTCTCTCCTCCAATCTCTAATAGCTGTAGACTAGATTTCACTGGATAACGTCATCTTCCTATGTGTATTATTGTGCTGGAATTCCTAATGGAGTAATAAATCCCAGCCAAACCCATTGATCCAATTCCACTCTCTACTTAATTATTATTAAGGAAACTGCTCATTTACACCAATAAAAAAGTTTATTCCAGTTTATGTCATTTCAATGCTTTGTTTAAAATATCACTGGAAATAAGCAAAGTTCCATCATAATCTTCTTAGAACTCAATGAGGCTTCTGAAACTAGTCCAAGACTCATTTATACTGATCATAATTTAGCATATTAGTGGATAATTTAAGAGAACTCTGACCTGAACGGCATCTCGACTGAAATTCCAAAACATCCGAGTGTGCAACACTCAGACCGAGCTTTTCTTTAAAACAGCATGATTAAAAAATAAATACAATAATAGTCACTAGACAGCAGGACCTCCTGGAGCCATTAAGTAAACCAGCATGACCGACATTAAGGACAAACATCCTGTAAGCTAATATATCTTTGAAACAGGACAATAAGAGCTGCTCTGTTGTGGTGTGCTTGTGGCTCCCAGCTCTACTAAGTCATGCACAAGTCATTGGCTGCGGCAGTGCCCCCAATTTACAGTGTCCTCACACAGAAAAACAGCTGCAAGAAAGAGTGACTGAGCATCTCAAAAAGCAGCCAAAGTGCCTTATAGTCAGGTTTCCACAACTACCTATAAACAAATAAGTAAACAAGCGAACGCTAATGACACCAACATTGACTCAAACATGTCATTGAGTTATACTTTTAGTCTTTACTTTTAATTGTATTTTTCTCCCCACAAAAATACACAAAAGCTGCTTAAATAGTTGTACTTCAATAAATATGCTGATTTTTAGCTATACTACACCCTTTAAAATGAAATTCCTCTGTCCTTTTTTTGTATAGACAATAAGGGACTTGATACTGATTGATGAGAGTGCGAGGAATGTCGTCTTTCCCACCCAGAGAGCAGACTGAATTATGTTCTCCTGGATGGCTGACTGCTGAAGGCTGTGGCATCATTGGGATTTAAGCTCACGACCCAACAATAGGCCAAATTCTTTAACCACTTGGGAGCCTGATAATTTACTAAAAGAAGACTCCTAACAGCTGTAAAAGTGCCCGTTTCAATAATGAGACATTTTTAGTTCCACTTGCCTTAGAATTCAACGGTTCAAATCAGGCCATGTTACAGTAAGTGTGCCAGTGCCTGAAAACGGAGATTACTTTAGATTTAAAAAACATCTGAGTCAAGGACATGGTAGACTTGTGGCACATTCAATCAAAACTACAAGTGATCCATTAATAATTCCAGCAAAAGACTGAACTCTGGGAATCTGCTGCTGCATGACCAATTGATTTAAAGCACTAGACATTTCTCAGGAAAATTAATCACTAGGTGTGGAGGAGGAGCCTGAGAGACCACAAGACGGAATGGTGACTGTCTAACACACAGCTGCAAGAAGACTCCACCATTCTGTCTGTCTGTCTGTCTGTCTGTCTGGAGCTGCGGCCAGTTGGAGGCTGTAAACTTCCTGTCCACATCCCGTTTGTAAAACTGGGCAACACAGCAAGAAACAGGCAAAAGAACAGGAAACTGTCAAACCTGCTTACTTTTAGGGAGGGGAAAAGCCAAAACTTTAGAACGACAACTTTTAATCTTCACTGTGCAGAATGAAGAGTAAAAGAATGAAACTGCTGCCATTTAGGGAGATGATCCTAAAAAAAGACTCAAGGTAAGAGTATAAGCACCTCCATCTATAGTGCACAGATGTACAACCTCACCAGCCATTGTAAGTTACAGCATGTCACTCAGTCATGTGTAAAGTCAGCCAAGAGCAATTTGTCCTGAATCACGCTGTGGCTAAAATAAGATTTGTTATGGCAGAGACAGAGGCATGCCAAACTTGGAAAAGGACATGGACAACCCAATATTATATCCATGCTATCTTAGCAGGTGCATAAATGAGTAAATAAAAATAAAGCAAGAAAAATAAATTCCTAACACTACTCTGTACAACTGAAGCACATGTAGACAATGTGTACCGTATTAATGAAAATATTTAGGATCCCTTATTTGAATAGATTTACTGACAGAGGAAAACCAGGCTTAATACACCATAAATACCACAATCACTCATGCTTACATTACATATACACTTGCATACACACCTTGTTTGAAGAAACATGTTAGCATCATTATGTACAGGTAATTGTTCATATTTTCATGTATACCTACTTTGTGCCCAGTGCTCCTGGGATAAACCCCGTATCCATCATGACTCCAACCAGAATATAGCAGTTATTGAGAGTGAGTGAGTGAATATTTACACCTTAACCCCAGAGTTCAATTAGTAGTCAATTCAAGTGTATTAACACTTAAATGCTCGTTAACATTAAATAATTACTATTTTTAACACTAATGTACAATGTCAATTAAGGGAACCTTAAACAAAAGCATTACATGATGGTTTTAACCCTAACAAATGTACATCCTGAAGAAAAGAAAAATTTTAACTGACTAGAAGACACACCCTGTGTAAAGCAAGGTAGTTTTAGTCAACATTTAGTATTTGCCTTTTGACCCCATGTCCAGCAGATTTAGATTTCTGACACAGATGGATATTGATAGAGCCTACATTTGACCTCTGACCTCTAGGCATGGGCTAAATATGGACAGTGTAATATAGACCAATAGCATGCTGCATTGGCAAGCAGACATTCTTTGCAAAACAGAACTTAGATCAGCATTAAACAGCTGTTGAAGGACAGATCAAACCTTCAAAACTAATGCAACACCAGAGGCAGGCTGTGAACAAAAACAAGATTGTAAAGCAGCTGGTATAAATTTTTAGAAATAAATGGGGAGTGAGCAGGAATGATTCCACGTACATGTTTGCTACATATGCCTACATATTAAAAAAATAAATAAATAAATAAAAAAAGTACCAACTTCACTTACTGAAGGTTTTGCAGATGTCCGACACAGCCTTGAAGACACGATCTGAGAAGTTCACTTTGACCTTCATGTGCTTCATGTTGGGCAGCTGCAGGCGCAGCAGCTTGTGCTGGGGCGTGAAGAGTAGCCTGGCATCGGCCTGGATGCCGTACTTATCCAGGGTCCAGTGCGTCTTCAGCAGCCACGTTTTCTTCTTCTCCCACCACAGTGCATGGTCTGACCAGTCCTTTTTGACATCTACACACAAAATGCACATCAAATATGAGAATAGGCCGGAGAGGAACATCACAAATTGAAACAAAATTTATAAAAATGAAAAAGATGCATTACAGCAATACTGAATGCTGAACTGGGTTGTGAGAAATACCAGTCATATTTACAGTAAATAGCTTGATGGCTCAGCTAGATTTTTAACTAATTCAAATTAAACAAAAAAATAAAAATTAAAAAAATCATAGGATGCTGCTATTAAACATAATTTGATGTATGTAATAATAGATTTAAAATAAAGTGATTTTCCTATAGCTCGATATCAGGTTTCATTCCTTTTTCCCCCAGCGATTTTTCCAGATTTCAAAATTTACTATCCAATATCAGCAAAATGAGGATGGCTTCTCTGATGAGTCTGTTTCCTCTGAAGGTTTCTTCCTATTGCCATCTCAGGGAGTTTTTCCTTGCCACATTCGGCCGCGGAACTAACTGATAATTACAGTCTACACCTTTTTACATACTGTATATACTTTACATTTTTTTTATTCTGTAAAGCAGATTCGCAACAATGATTGGTGTTAAAAGTGCTATACAAATAAAACTGAATTGACCAACGTTTATTTGTTAAAGATTATCGTTGTCATTATCCATTTACTTACATTCATTTTTGCTTAACAAGCTAGGTCCTTTAAGTATGTACACAATGTATAAATCCGATTATAAACACAAAAGACGCCAATCAAATGTGTCAGCCATAATTAATTATCAAGCTAATACAAGGGGAAAAAAAGAAAGAAAGAAAAAATTGTGTGTGTGTGTGTGTGTGTGTGTGTGTGTGTGTGTGTGTGATCTGAATTCTTATTGTACATTCTACAGGCTAGCTTATGGCACAACAGGTGTAAAAATGGATTGCATGTTCCATAACATGTGACGTCATAAGACTAAAACTCAGATGAGCTGATGGATACGATGACCACTGAAGTAACATTAGCTAGCTGTTATGTCTGAAGAGTAGTCATGAGCATGTCACGGTTATGTTAACGCCGCGACACTAGTCGATGCTTCTTGCAAGTGTAACATTTAGTTCAGGCTACGTGCATCTCACACACGGATATTTTTAACTGAGTGTTTAAGCATTATGATAAAAGGGTCTGAATTTCTCCAGCCTGGTGACAATGTCTGTATGATAATACAGTCAGTGTGGCGGGAAAAGGTCAGTGGGTAAATGGCAGTGATATATGAGCCAACGATCATGCCATTAGTATAGCACAAAGGTCCGTGGTTTTAATGACAGGGGTGTGACGCTGCATTTTGTGGGGATTACTTTGTGCCCCGAGGGAACTCTCATCAAGCATGACATAAACAGGACAGAATCCACGGGACAGAGCCGAGCTAAGACTTAGTACCAAATCATGCAGAATGCAAGGGTGGGGGTGAAATAAAAGAGGCTGGGGTGAAGTAAATGTTTCAACAGGAGAGAAAGGGGGGGGGGGGGGGGACTGTTGCTCGCGTGACAGAACGAGGAGATCAGGTTCAAGCTTTCCCTTTGTTCCATAACCTATGTGTATCAGTGATGTCTCATTCACAGCTGTAGGCCAACAATAGAAGAACAGGGTGTGTATGTGTGTATATAACATAGCAGTGACCCTCTGACTATAAAGGTAAACCAGTGATTGAATAGGAATCCAAAAACTTCAACAGATCTAAAAGGAACTGTTCAGTGTGTGATGTGTTTTGCAGGTCTGCTACACTAGAAACTGATCCCCTTCCTCTGCACTGCAAAAGAATGAAGAGTGTGGGTGTAATCATGATATAAAAAAAAAATATTTCATAGCATATCATATTAGTGTTAATGACCATTACAGACCCTTTTGCATTAATAAAAATGTACAGCCAGACAATGCAGTAGACATCCGGAAAAGCGGATGTTCCTGCTCCAGCAGTGATGTCAGAACTCAGGCATGCTTCCAGCACAGGGACTAGGCACTTCCCTCAGCAGTGTCCAGTTTCCTCACTGCCTTTGCAAGCTTGTCTCTCTCTCTCTCTCTCTCTCTCTCTCTCTCTCTCTACTCTACCATACAAGTGACTCCAAACACACTGACTCAGAGTTTCTCTCATGCTGCTTGCTTTCCATCCTTCTAAATTGGGGCTCCCTAAACCGCAATGTTTCCATTTAAACTCCAGCCTCTTATTCTCTGGGCAGCCTGTGGCAGAAACTGCTAGCGCTGATTTAAATCTCATACCACATATACCTTTATAAAAAATAAAAATTATAAAGGCAGAAGAAAAAATATGCTGGAGAATAAAATGATTATATAACGAGTATGGACTTTGTGACTTTTGTAATTCCCAAAAATCATTCTGTGAATACATGTCTACATTTGCCAGTGCGATGGAAGACCAAGAAGGAAAACTCTACACACACCACCTCAGTTTACAATAATCTCTCTCCAAAGTGTCACTTAACTACGTCGATCAACGGTCTGATGCCAAGCAACGGTGTTTTGAGAAACCGTCTAATCTGCAAAACAGCAGCGGTTCAGTACAACTTTTCCGCTAGCTTGACCTAACCCTCAAAAATCTTCTAGCGCCCTGCATGTGAAGAGGAAAAAAAATCTGGTTTTGATTTGCTGTCCAAAAACGGAGAGAGAGGGTGTGTCGTGTGGTAGCTAGGCTGTGTGTGATTTCACCGTTGTGTGAACGAATACAGGGGTTATAACGACAGGATAAGGACACCGGGATACGATGCGGAGGAATATTATTTAGTGAAACATTACATCATCATGACTACAAAGAGTTTAAATGATGTAATAACTACAAAATCACGTTATAAGCTTCCTGCAGCACATCGAGAATGTAGTTCCTTAAAAGGGGGAACAGTCATGATAAAATCATCAGTTCCCATATTTGTCCTGAGCATCTTTAAAACTGAAAAGTAAATGTTGCACCACATCTTATGGCAAAGCTTAAACTGGGCTGGGCTTAAAAAAGAGAAGGAAAAAACTAAACAAAAAGCATGTGGTAAAGATAAGCATTTCATCAAATCCTTGTGACAGAATGAGTTGCATCAGCTGTATAAAGCAAACCCTTCTATGTATTCAACCCCTGTCCTATTCCCACTTTCAATCTGTATCTGAACAGCTGTGGGCGGGGGGGTCTAACGGTCATCTATCACATGGCCTGTATAAAGGCTGGTAATTCAATCTCCTCCTGGCCAATGGTTTCTCCTGGCTAAAAATATAAACTGCCAGAGGATGATGTAATGTTGTAGCTAAACGAAAGCAGGGCTAAGTAATTGGGTGCACTGAATGCAAAGTAGAGGTCTCTGGAGCTGCAGGGGGAATGAGGGTTTTATCATTTAGGAAGACGTGCAGGAAGACTGGTCTACAGGAAAGACAACGTCGATTTAATCCACTGCTTAAGTACTAATGAGTCCACCCGTAAGCACGACCATCATCATCTCTCGTTCGGTT
This sequence comes from Clarias macrocephalus, assembly GCA_011419295.1. Taxonomy (NCBI): domain Eukaryota; kingdom Metazoa; phylum Chordata; class Actinopteri; order Siluriformes; family Clariidae; genus Clarias; species Clarias macrocephalus. Next base: position 25,213 of record JAAGKR010000280.1, read on the forward strand.
TATTTGAAACCATATTTGGGAGGCTAAACTGCCCAATTATAGCCATTATAAGCAATAATCTCAATCTAGGTCGCATCTCATTTCACAATATGAAGTGATCATGTGAACCGTTTTAATAGCTCTAAGAATGTAAAATGCAAAGTGAATAAAATTCAAATAAAAGCACATTCAAGCACGCTATAAAACACGGTGATGAGATTTTCCTTGAACGCTTGGAGAGATTAATAAATGAGTGTCATTTATATTGTGGAATACATTTGGAGAAGCTAGGCTGCCTACATGCCTCCTGTATACATACTGTACAGTACACAGACACACCCAAACGTTGTCTCTTCACTGACTTGTGTTTATAAAAGGCAAGCTTTGGAGAGGAGTCGAGTATAAATCACAACCTAAAAGCCACTGAGCTGAGAATTACTAACACTAATGGCATCCCAAAAGTGATGTTCGCTCGATGTTTTTAAAAGTCCAAGTACAGAAAGAGAACAACCGCTCAAAAGGCACACGCAATTATGGATTGAGGAATCGACCGAAAGCACCGGTGATGCACTCAGGTTCTGATGACTTCCCAAATGCACGCTGCGTTGTCTGGAACAGGTATGATGATATTGAGCTACTTATCTAAGCAGATCAATAGTGAATGTGACGAGTAGCGACAGATATCAGGAGGAAGTACGCAGACGAGCAGCAACACTGATATTGCAAGCCTCAATGATTGGATCATGTGCTGTTGCTTCTTCTTATCAATCATTTCTCTTCTCTTACAGATGCACTCGAATGCATTAGGCTTGTATCAGTCTGCCACACACACAGCCTCAGGGGGAGGTTAAAGGTTGAGGTAATCTGTTGATTTTGAGTAGCTCTGTTTTAAAGAAAAGTCCAGCCAGAATTCATGAATTATCAGATTCCAAAAACCTACAGCTGATCATTTTAGGAACAGTAAAATGTACTCATAATCGGATGGCCAGTTTCCACAGGATGCAACATGTCACCAATAAGGTGTGGTCAATGAATGCCTCCAAGAGCATGATGGCAAACTTAGATCTTCTATCCAAGATCTCAACCATAGAGGGTTTTTTTTTTTTTAGGATGAAGTGGAAAGAGTTGTTTAGAGCAAGAAAACCAGTCCAGCAATGTAGCTGGCAGCAATTTCAAACTGCAATAATTTCCACATGCCTGCAAAATACATCCAAGCCTCTAGTAGAATCCATGTCGAGGAAAATCTGTGTTAGTCTGAAAGCCAGTGCTCTACTAGATTAGTGTATTTAATAAACTGGCCACTCGGGATATGCAGACTTGTGGATTTGTACTGTGATGGATCTTTAATGTCTTTCGAAGACATTGTCATAAAATATAAGCTGCCCCGATCTAACTTCTTTCGGTTTCTTCAAATTAGGAATTATATTTTTAAAAGTACTACTCTTGTCACCAACTCTTCTATATCGGTCATTGAGAAAATCCTGTTGAATCCCCCACTGCGTAAGCAGATCTCTCACTTCTATAATGCCCTCTGTTCATATGAAGTGGTAAACACCCAGGACCTTAGATGTTTATGGGAGGAGGAGCTGCATTCAACTATCACAGAGGAGGAGTGGGAACAAGTCTGGAGGCAGGCAAACAAGATCTCCATCTGCAATAGGGCCAAAGCTATTCAACTCAGGATTCTGCACAGATTGCATATTACACCTCTTCTCAGAAGCAAATTTGACTCAAGAAATTCTCCACTATGTCTCAAACGTAATGTAGAAGTGGGAGATAGTATTCATCTTGTATGGAATTGTTCCGTTATAAGTGCTTATTGGTCAAAAGTTGTGGGTTGTATGAGCCGTATTTTTAAATCTGAGATATTGCTGAACCCCTTGTCTTCGATTCTCGGTCTCCCAGTTGGACAACTGCAGAACAAATTCAATGAACGCTTATTTCAGATTTTAGCTTTTGCTGCTAGGAAAAAGATATTGTTGAACTGGATTAGTGACAAACCCCCCATCTTTGAAAGGATGGTACAAAAGATCATTAGAGAAATGAATCCATTGGAATTTTTAACTTGTGTTGCTCATATGTCCACTGAAGCTTTTCTTAAAATATGGTCTCCATACTTAGATTTTATTGATGTATCTTTAAGTAATATTCTGAGCATTGGTATGTCATAATGCATTATTATTTCTGTATACTTTTAATTTATTATGATTATTGCTATTTATTTTATTTTGGTTATTTTGTTAATTATTTTTATTTTTCTGTCTCTGTCATTTGTATTGTAAAGATGGGCAGGGTATGTGGATTTGTTTGAGTGCTTGTTATGAGTGTTTAAAATGTCAATAAGAAGAAATTTACAAAAAAATTATAAACTGGCCACTCAACATAGTGCACAGTTATCACTATGATCCTATCTGATCCAAGTTTTTTTTTGTTTTTTGTAAACACTGATTGAACAAAACAGGGTTTAATAAATAGAAGATAAAGATCTGAAATTCAGGTTTCATATCCCGATATTTACATATTGATGTGTTAAACCACCTTTGGTTTGAAACCACTAATTGTTCAAGTGATCAGAAATATTGTAATACATCAATAACAGATGTTTCTTGTTGCCCAGGTGTATCCTGTTACACGGATCATTTAAACAATAGCTTCAATGAAATCTGCATGTGGTGTTAAAACAAACAAAGAAAAAAGACCAGAGAGCTGCCTATGGGAGTAAAGCAAACCATTTTAAAGCTTAAAAAAAGAAAAAAAAATCTATCAGAATCATTGCACAAGCGTAAGGTACGATCAATCCATTTTGGAATGTCCTGAAAAAGAAAGAAACCGCTCGTGTACTAACGGACATTGAACAGGTTAGCCAAGGGAAACAACAACAGCGGGTGTATAAATAAATATTGTGAGATCTGCGACCAACAATGGGGTGAACATATCAGACGTCCAAATAAGACTTCACAAGCAGAAATCTCGAGGTCAAACCACAAGATGCAAACCATTCATAAGCACCAGAAGGGCAGACTGGAATTCACAGAGAAATACAGAGACTAGCCAGAAACATTCTTAAGTCAAGATTAACTTCAACCAAGGTAATGAAAAGGCCAGAGAGTGGAGAAAGAAACGATCTGCTTATAATCTGAAACATACAAGCTCATCGGTCACGAACAGTAGAGGTAGTGTCATGGCTTGGGCTTGCACGGCTGCTTCTGGAACAGGCTCGTTAATCTTTGTTGATGATGTAATGTTTGCCATGATGGTAAAAGCAAAATTTATTCAGAAGTCTAAAGAAACATTTCGCCGGGCAAATTTAATGGGGAATGGAAATTAATTTAATTAGAAGGAACTTCATCAAGCAGCAAAAACAAAAACGCTGCTAACAAAGAACTACATCGAGGGGAGGGGGGGTGTAAGGCTTTAGACTGGCCAGGTCAATCAGAAGACCTTAACCCAACTGAGCATGCATTTCACGTGCTGAAGAGGAGACACAAAATCGCATCAAAATCGGAATCAAGATGTGGACCTGTGAAATTATTTAATACGCATAGTTTAATTACATATGTAAGGTTTTAAGAATGTGTTAAATTTCCTCATTTATTCATTTATTTTATTTTGCCTTATTTGTTTACTTAAATAAATAGATTTGACTACAAAATGGTACATTTAATAGTTAAATATTGCAAATGTCTCAATGTGTGTCAAAATAATCACAATTGTAATGTCTTCAAATCGTGTAGCCTTACTAGAGGAGGAAAAAAAAAAAAAGCAACAGAAGGGTGATGTCAGCGTGTCACCGACTTGATGAACGCAAAGGATATGCAACCAAATAAAGTGATATTTACTTCAAGAATATCTTTGCTCAACTTAAGATCGCCAGCCATATTCTAAATTGTTTAATATGCAAAGAATTGGGCTTGCCCTTCTATCACTGTCAGAAGGGACTGTATACTGGAAAATGTTTGTGGACAACTAACCATAACAGACCTACGTGCTTCTTGAACATGCAGTCATTCATGACTTTCACTCTTCTGGAAAGGCGTTTTACTACATTTTGAGAGTATGAGGCCAGGGTCACACATGGCATGAATGGATTGATCAGATCCCACGTGATCAGTACAGGGTACAAACCTGAACGAGGTCATATGCATCTCAAAGATGCATCGTGATCTAATCACTCAAACCACACTTGCAGTGGGACAGATATGACAACAAATCTGTAGTATGAACATGAACGCATCTGGGTGCATCACAAAACAGTCATTATGAGAATGTAATTAAAAAGCACAACCTATAGAATTATTGTTGGATAATTCTGAAACTTCCCAATGGAAGACTAATGGACATGCATGCTCTAAGAGCAGAAAACGAAAGCAGCTGTGCAGTCCTCGAGTTCCTCCACCCCAACCTTGGGTAACCATGTCTTTATAAAGCTTGCATTCACTCGGACACCGTCATGCTGGAACAGGCTTGAGCCTTTTCACTCAAGTGAAGGGAATTTATCATACTACAGCATATAAAAGATGTTCTAGACAATGGCTGACCGTTGATTCCAACTTTGTGACAATGGTCTGTAATGGGTGTGACAGCCAGGCGTCCGTATAGGTTTGACAATACAGTGTATAGTAGATGTCCATTCCAGGTTTCTAAGAGTTCTACAATGCCAGCAAGAAAATAAGTATCTTTCAAAAAAGCCACTATGATGAACCCCAGTAATCTAAATACACTCCAAAGCACAAACATACCCAATCTTACTAATGACATTTTAAGTATCTACAGGAACAATGGATCAGAGTCATTGCTGCATTCTAGTCAAGTCAGATTTCTGGCCCCTACATACAGAAAAAAGGAGCTCTCATTCAAGTCCCCCCAGGCCAGAACATCAGCAGACACCCCAAAGCTCAAGTTTCTCGTTCCATATGCAAGCTTTCTTCCCATATGCTGACGCCTAAACACAAAGATCAATTGTTGCTGAATCAAAGAGACCAAAATTCCTAACACACTGCCAATAAATGTTTGTCCTTGTTTTGTTAGTGCACTACTTCGGCAATCTATTATACATCTTAAGATTAAAATTTCATGATCCATCAAATGCCAAAATCAATCGTTCAAATGCTGATCTTGAGTGAACACAAAGGCACGTTTGAGATTCTTTCGTTTAAAAATCACAAGAGAGGCGAATATTAAAGAAAAAAATATTTAAGCCTGCCCCTACGCATGTTCTTTCTCAAGGACATTTCAATGACCAGCAGGGGGTCATGGTCATCTAGAGAGCAAACTTGATCAATAACAGTCCCTATGATCTTGTTTTGAGACACTCAAACCTCCCAGAGGACACATGCAATGATCCCCTTAACCTGATCGGGGGGGAATAATGACTGAACACAAAGCGGTGGGAAAAACACAGCCTCCGGTTAAGCGAGCCAAAGTTCCCCTGGAGATTTATCACCGGCCCAACAAGGACATGTTCTTGCCAAACCGAGGAGGAAGACCTCGATGTTCATACAATATGTACACACCTATATATAGAACTTGTTGTGATTATACTAAGCATCCAAACAACTCAAACTCGGATACCCTAAGAGCTTTAGTCTGCAATATGTAATGCTCTGACTTTTTTTTTTTTTTTTTTTTAAGCGTCTACATTTGCGTTAGTCTGAATATGCAGCTGTGCTCTTATTTGCAACTTCATACAAATAAATGCTATAGATAAAGTACAAGTGATGTTATGGACATAAATCAATGCACAAGAAAGCCACAATACATTATGCCAAAAACAGAACACCTGAAAAACATTCCATCGGTGGAATAACCACAGATATGCCTGACATAATCAACCAGTTTCTACATCAAGGGCTCCAACACAGTTACATATTCGCTTGGGTGGGAGAGTGGTGGGTGATTGGGGAGGGGTGGAAACTTCCAATCGGAAGTCCAGCCAATTGTTGTGTTTGTGCAGATGGATGCTACGATAGGCTGAGTGTTATGTAAAAGGTTTGATTGGTTATCAGCGCCACACCTAACCTTCATACTTCACACCATAGCACAGTAAATGATACATTTTGACAACCGTCTCCTATACAGAGGTACATTTACTATTAGACCCAATTCAAAACATTTTAAAAATGCAAAGCTGTTCAAACGATCTGTGATGGACGTGTACCCTGAAACGTTTCAAGGAAGTGCATGCAGGAGGGTGATCTTCCGACCGAAAAAAAAAAAAAACACAACACTAGCAGGATCTGATCAGAGCAACAGGAAAGATCTGCAAAGGGAAGGGCCCATCCTTACGCTAACTACTTCCTGTATGCTAGATTAGAGTGCACTAAAGACACCGTCATATAAATTAGCTTATAGGACCAAAGCAGTGGCTGCGCAGTAATAAGAGATGACGTGCACAGTTGCAGTACAAATTAAAATGATGACTCGTTACTGAATAAAATTATATCGGATTTGTGATTCTAATAAAAACTTATTATATCTGGGTTTCGATACCCAGCACCGGCCATAAATAAAGCATGAATGAAATGCATGGAAGTGAAGCGGAGCATGAGTATGCTTTGATTCTGGTTAAATACATTTCGAAATGCTTTGCTAGCAGAAAGAATGTCGCATCCCAGGTTTTCCCCCCTGATCATCTGGTTATCCATGTATATAACTGGAACAAAAATGCAAAAAAAAAAAATCCAGGAAGGCTTACAGGCTCCAAAACCCCAACGCATGGAGGTCAAGTTTAGGGGAAAAAAAAAATAAAAATAAAACACAGGAAGTGCTGCTTCCTGTGTAAAACGGTGTCCGTTTCCTTGAAAACCCCTACTCCATGATCAACAATGGGTGATCTTCCCCTCGGTTCAACATTATAGTGACCAGAAAAGCCCACATGACTTACAGAAACAGAAAACTCAGAGTCTAAGCTAGGTAGTATTTCAATTCTTTCTGCTCTTATTTTGTGCTTTTCTATTGTCCTTGGCTACCTTGTCCTTACTCATAACACTAGATTATATTTCTGGTCTCTTCATAAGGGTGATAATTACACAACATCTGGAAAAACAGTGTTCAGGTCTAAAAAAGGACTAATATGACGCGTGCCAGAAACTGAAGAGAAGCTAGGAGCAGAAGCAGGCAGCAGAAAATACTGTGATGACGGCAGTGTCCAGGGAAAATGCCAAACCCTGGAAGTCATTTCCTGTTCAACAGAAGACTTTTATGGAATTCTAGTAGAGCATCTCACGTCACATGCTGGGGGCCCAACACACATAATCCACTCCTCTCAATCCCCTTTCCCCACAGCTCCCTGGCTGGAAACAGAAACAGAGGGCCAACACATTAACTGATCCCAACACTGTGTGCTTTAATGCATTACTGATGAAAGCTTGGCAAATATTTAAGAACAAATGGGTGCTGACTCAATGGCAAATACCTTAAAAAAAATAAAAAATAAATAAATAAAGACTCCTTCTCTGTCTCAGATTTCTCTTTCAAATAAAAAAAATAGTTTGCTTTTCTCATCTCCTTATTACAGTCATTATACAATCTCACATGATATCGTATTTAGCGTTCTTCAAGAGCTGTTCAGTGACAGATGTGTGTTTTAATGCTATGCTGACAAGAGACAAGGACGAACGACACAAGTTATAAAAGATGTGTCAAGTATATTTATGATACGTCAGCGTCAAGAGAGCAAGAATTGAAAATGTAGATGCTCAAACTGCACTGCTGGTCAGGATCGAGCCTGATCGTCAAATCTTAAATAACGCTCTTCTAAAAAGATCTGGCGTAAATGACCGACCGCAATCGATAAAGCACTTTCCTGGCATTAACTTTTAATCCATTAAGACCGTCGGAAGAATCGATGAGTGAACTAGTATAGCATGTAAGAGAATAGATCGAAGATGTTTTAGTAATTGATTTCACATGTCGAAACGTTCGTCTCCTTTAAAGTGGACATGCTGCAAATCATGAAACCGGGGATGACCATTTATAAATGTAATAACTAGTGCAAGCAAATCCTTAAAAATCCACTAATCCACCGGATAACTAGTTTGTAATAAATATATATATTAAAACCCCACTAATAGCCTGGAAATAAAATCTGCTCGACTCAGTTAGCCAGGCTAGTCATATGTTCCCTCCTATAAAGTTTGAATGTACCATACCAGTCAAACAGTGTGACACGTGGGGTTAATTTTTCCCTTTTTTTTTTTTTTCCAAAAAACATATGGAATTAAGTGATTAGGTAACAACCACCGCCATCACTGCCTCTGGAACAAAAAAACAGTATTGTCAAGTGCAATTGCAAAGCCCATCAAGCACCAGGATGAAACTAGCCCTCATGCTGACCATCGCAAGAAAGCAAGACTAAAACTAACCTCTGCTGCAGAGAAGAAACTCATTTACCAGCCTCGAAAAAAAATCACTATTAACAGCACCTCAGATTAGAGTCATTTTACAGAGCAAAGTACCGTTCAAAGGAGAGAACACTTGACCTTAAAGTCTGGTTCATTTTGATCAATGAGAACACAATCGTTCCTCATTCGAGAACCGTGCCGGAGTCCACTAGAAAATAGGGTCTCGAAAACAATACAGCGTACTCAGACATGGATCGAAAAGATATGGAAGCCCATCGTACCTGAAAACGGAAGTAGACCACTGTTTCGCAACGTCATGAGTGACGCCTGTCTCCTCCATGATCTCTGTCCGTGTAGCACATACCGATCTCATACTTTCCTCTACACAGTCATAGCTGATAAAGTAGGAAGGCACGTGAGAGGGTCACACTTGACTTTTTTTTTTTTTTTCGAAATGTCAGAAAAAAAATAATAATTTAATTTCCTCATTATTATCCTCTCGTGTTTAATGGCGACTCACAAACTAAGTCGATTTGCACCACCTCCTGTATTGGAGGGTGTAAATATGCAAATGTACCCAAGAACGTAGTGCAAAAATAATGTGAAAGCTTGCCAGTGGGGGAGCAAAGGGAGAGCAATCGTTTCTGAGCATGGTAAATTTCAATCGTGACTAACGTGAAAGCGTCCTGAAAGTGCAACAAGAATGTATCATGTGCATCATTGGGAGGGGGAGAAAAAAATCTGACAAGCTGAACAAAGCTTCAACGTAATCTCATAAGAAACACGAGTATGGTGTCACAGTGGGGGAAGAGCGAGATTAAAACAAGGTCAGTAACAGAAAGGACAGAATCGAACAAGAGCTTCCCATTACTAAATGGCTACTCTAGATTCTAAGAGCCATATTAGGTCAATGAACCCTCTTACACATGACAGTGCTGTCCTTACCGAGAGCTTGTTCATGGCTTCTCTGGCACTGCAGGAAATCCATAATGGGTATGCTTTTAATTTCAATTTGACAACCCTTACCCAACCCTTCCTCCAAGTATCCTCGCTGTTAGTAGATAAGATATGACTTGGCTACCAACACCATGATACTGGCATATCAGGGCAAATCTCTGCATCGGTGTAAAAATACAAAAACTGGTTTCATTTAGGAGTAGTGAAGCATAAAGACTTAAACAGTTATTCACACACAGATATGCTACCAAGCAAGGGTTAATAATTGCCACTGGTTTTACTCTGACCTTTCTTGTACAAACATGGCTCGGTCTTCAACTGCATACTGGGTCCTGGTTGGCAAACTCAAAAAAATAACTAGCAGCAGATTACACCCATGTAGGTCATACGGTATCTCTGATTGTACAACATACATGAACTATAAATATATTTTCTTTTTTTCCCCTTCAAATATAAACAGGAAAAGTAACAAGGTTAACATTAATTTTACCAACAGTGCCAACAGACAAATACTGCCCTTATAACAATATGTTTAAACTATACAACTATTAAAAAGTACGACAACCAAACCTTCCATTCATCATTTGCAAGTGACATTGACGTCAGTCCACCATGGTCCTGCTCACTTCTGGATGGCAAAAGGGACTTTACTGATCTCAGGCCAGTGCCAAAAACCTGCCAAAAGGGATTGTACACCCTATTTAGTGCAGTAGCATCCAATTTTGTTCTGTTTGAGGTTTATTCCCAGAACAGTATAACCTGAACATCATATATGAAGCATAAAGCACAGTGTATTCCAGAACATTGTCTCATTTACAACACTGTATGAGCAAATGCCACAAAATCAAGAAGGCATTGCATATTTGTACACCGTCTATTGTACTCACATTCAACATCCTTACTACAGTACCTCCTTTATCCTCCCAGTTTCACACACTTGTTTCTCTTTTGAATTAGTTACAAAGTCCACCACAACATACTGCATATGAAAATAATCAGCAGCACAAACCCATCGAGTGCTCGGTTAACTGGTACTCTTATCTTTGTGACGACACATCGGATAATCTGGTAGGTAAATCAGGTAATATTTCTGTTATTTTTTTTCCTAAAAAATACATAGCAGCCATGTCAGTTAACGGTGGTAACATGATAATCTTTTGCAGACACATGACTAACACAATCTCAAGATCAAAAGTGTAGTCTATTGTTATTGGAAAATGTACAACAACAGCATAGCGTGTTCCTTTACTCAGTTTTGCATTTACTAGACTATGAACAGGTTAGACAAGACCATCCCAATGAGCACTATAACTATTACTAACAATACAGAGAGAAGCATTCTGAACCAGGACAAGCTTCTACAAATGGTCTACATGAGCCAAACCTGTGCTCTTCTTCTAGAAAATAAATATATAAATAAAAAGATGGTTAAAGTTTGCCATCCATGCCACCTGATTAACTCTTAACATGTTTTTTTTTTTTTTGGTTGTTTTATGAAAACAAAACCAGCACCACCACATAATGTTTTGAGTAAAAACACACATGGCATGACAAGTGATTTTTTTTTTCCTAGCTCAGACTGACAATGACTGAAGTGAAATATTCCCTAGATTTACAGTAGTTAACGTATTTATGTCTGCATCACCGTCACACCGATAGCACATCATTCAATTCAATGAAAGTTATTTATAAAGCAATTTTTAACAATGGACACGATCAAACAAGGCAGGTTTACAGAAATAAAAACTCTGCATCAAATGTAAAATTTTAAGTAATGGATAGTTTATAAAAAGAACAGCTGCATCATTTTGTGCCTAATGAGCAAGCCAGTAGTAAGAATGGCAAGTAAAAACTCTAAAAATGGCAAGAGCAAACGTGTTTAAAACTCATCTTCATTTGAGTGATACCGGATATAGGGTAACTGTGTAAAAGTAAATGCATTTGAATTAACATCAAATCTAACTGGTTGAGGTTCACTGACAAAGACTGTTCCTGGCAAATTCACTCCTATCAGAGCAACTGCAGTCATAAGCCATAATAGCAAATCTGTTTGTATGAAATGCTGTCCAGAGCCACCATAAGTAACTAAGATGGCACATGGGAAATTACAATAATCAGCATCATAAACAAGGATGACATTGATTACAGTACTTTCTTGATAATGGATTTGCACTACAATGACTTTGGAGTTACTGGAAGTAAGTAAACTTGCACATGTTGAACAAATTATACAAAATACAAAACCAAATGTTTTGTGGTTTAAGGAAAATGCAGCTTTTCCAGGTGTTTGCTTTTAGAATGAGAAATGCTTAATAAAATCAGGAGGCACAAATGGTGGGAAGCATAGATGTTCCACTAGGTGTGTGTTCCTGTCTACGTCCCAGTACAAAACCACAGAGCACAGGTTTACCACAGACGACGCAAAATAAGGCTGACAGCTACAGCCACAAAATCATTGGAATGTAAATTATCTAAATGAAAATAGTTTTTCCATACTAAGCAATCCCTCACCCACAATGCAAAAAAACATGTTTAATTGTTTTAATGACTCATTAAAAGCCAGACACATCAGATACTGTTCCATCATGTGGTAAACTATTAATGATGCTTCGTGCCTCTGCTCATGTGTCCTTAATTTATCAGTGACATGGAGTTTTAGGTTCATGCTAAATGAATGTGTTATGAAATTACAGAGTCAGTAAAGTGAGTCATAAGGCCTATTCGGGTTGGACTAGTCTTACATGAGGAGATGTAGCTCTGGGATTCTCGTCCCGTTTAAATCCATTATACAGATTAATTCATTTAATGGACTGTGAGTATAGGTGTCAGGAATCCTATTGTATCCTGTACAAAAAGAGAATTTTCTCTTTTAATCAGCATTAAGACACTCCAGAAACCTCTAGCTCTTTTCATCTCCCAACTAAAGTGAAACCAAGCTGTAGACAAGATAGCTAAACTTATCACTATCAGTTATCATGCTTATCATTTACTTAAGGAACGCCAAGTAGCCTAATCTGCGTATCTTTGGACTGTGGGAGGAAACCAGAGAACCTGTAGGAAATCCACCAAGCACGGGGAGAACATTATGCAAACTCCATGTACACAGACACCGAGGTGGGAATCGAACCCGGACCCTGGGTGTGCCCAGCCACGGTGGTGCCAATATTACAACAGAGTGACCATTTCACAAGCATGACCTTTAGTGCGAGACCGGCCATTAACTCAGCATGCGAGCAGATCTTACCGAGTTTCTCTACGAGCTTCAGCATGACTCCGCCAATGTGGATTTCTCCTGTGACCCTCAGAGAGACATCCTTGTTCATGTCGGTCACATGCATCTTCAGTTCCCATGTGCCATCGGCGTAGCAGCCGTCAGGCATCCGAATGCCATCCAGAGCCATATCCTGTTATTAACATACATATATATGGGGAAATATAATAATAATAATAATAATAATAATAATAATAATAATAATTAGTAAATGTCAGTTCAGGCAGTGTTAATACATTTACAATATACAATGACTTTCACGCACAGCTTGCTTGGGATGGAGCCAAACAAGGGCAAGGGTCTCAATGGACTGTGAAAGGGTTTTCACTCCAAACTTGAAATTCAGGACATAAATTGGCTACAATGTTGCGGAACTTTGTCCCGTCGGAACAAAGCAGACACGTTAAATTAAGTTCCAAGCTTTCACTATTGTTAAGTTTCATAGCATAAATCTGGTGAGTGTGTAAGAACATTTACACCTGTAGGCCGTGTATCTAACGGTAAAGCTAAACTCAGGAATATGGCTGATTACGTAAGCACTCCTGAGACACACACACACACACACAGACAGACACAGAGAGAGTGTGTGAGTGAGAGAGCTGTAATAAACTCTCCGCTAGATGGGTTACACACTTACAGCTTACACACTTCGGATACTTTTTAACTAAACAGCGCGACACACTCCACAGCCACACGTTCAGTAAAATCACAACGCGAGACGAAATGTACAATAAGGTTTTCACTCACCTTCACGAGTGCGCGCTAACGTTACGAGTCAAAGTGAAGCGTTAAACTTCCGACGCTCTGTTTGAACACCTTTCTTTTGCGAAACGCGTGTTTAATTCTAGCATGGAGGATTAGTTTCTTCCAAATTAAAAAAAGAAAACTGCGCCCAACTAAAGTCCCGAGAAGTGCGTCCTCAGGGTTGAAGCTAATGGAGTCCAGCGGCTGTCTCACTCTCCGTGTCTCTCTCTCTCTCCCTCCCTCCACCAGTGAACGTCACTAAGAGCTCCAATCCCCGCTTTTCGCTTTCCATCGGGACTGCTTCATTATCTCCGCCTGGGCACTTCCCCTTAAACCCCCCGCCTCAGTCCAGCGCCTTCATCCCATTTCTACAGCACGCGCGCTCACACTCAGGACATCAAATTTAGTGTCATCGAATAAGGATTTGGACGGAGCCTTTTCCCAAATTGTGGAACTGTAGCATCCACAAACCTGCAGCGTTAAGGCTAATACGTTAGCTTGTTATGATTTTCCCACTACACAATGGGCAAACTTCTCAGTAAAATATGTTTTGTATATATGGACATTATCGTGTATTTATTTACTTATTTGCTTTGTGTTGTGTGACTAGGCTAATCAAATGCCGTACAGTAAAACAAAATACTTATTAAAATAATTCTGTGCATATTTCACCAATTATTTGAGCTCTTCTATCATGGAGGGCAGTTTGCTGACCATAGAGGTTGGCTAGTGTGTAGGGTTTGAAATACATTATGTAATGCTATTAAAAAAATAAATAAATAAAAAAGTCACACTGATGCAGTAATTTTAATAAGTACTCTGGTAAATTGAACTGAATTGCAGATTTAAATTTAATTAAGAGTAAGATTGAGATGAAATGAATAAGTTTTACATTAAATGAAACATGACAAAGAAAGGAAAGTTCACAAATCTGCTTCAAAATATTTTAGTGATTCATTCAAGGTGTCTTAGTGGTGGCTTACGCGCCTGTGTGCGTGGAGTGTGCATGTTATCTGTGGGTTTCCTCCCACAGTCCACAGACATGCAGTTTAGGCTAATTGATGTTCCCAAATTGCCCGCAGTATGTATGTGTGTGTGTGTGTGTGTGTGTGTGTGTGCGCGCCCCTGTGCCCTGCGATGGATTAGCACCCTGTCCAGGGTGTACCTGCCTTGTGGCCTATATCTCTTGGGATAGGCTCCAGGCCCCCCACGACTCTGTATATAGGATAAAGCGGTATAGACAGTGAGTGAGTGAGTTATTCATTCATTCATCATCTATACTGCTTATCATGTACAGGGTTGCAACATGCCTAGAGCCTATACCAGGGGACTTTAGGCACAAGAGAGAGACAATCTCATTTCATGACACAAACACAGACAATAGGCAGTTTGGTAATGCCAGTTGAAGTCTCTGTCATTGAATAAATCCTTACACAAACTATCAGTTTCGGTCAAACACTGTTGGGAAGTTTTTTTTTTTTTTTTTTCTTCAAATTTTGTCTAATCTGCATGTTTTTGGACTGTGGGAGGAAAGCGGAGTACCTGGAGAATACCCACCAAGCACATGTAAGTACGTGTAAACTTCTTGTACACAGACCCCGAGGCAGGAATCAAAACCGACCCTGGAGGTGCGTCATGTGCCGACTAATTTTAGTTAATTATCATAACTTAATTCCTCTTTCACCAGGGAATATGGGGCAAAAATATGAACTAAGGCTAATTAATAACAGCTTTATTCCCAATATCTCAAAAGTTAGCTAGTGTGCTATCATTAATAATACACACTAGCTGTATGCTAAAAGCCAGCTCTATCACTGGCAGATCTCATTCTTATTATTATTCTTTGGGAAAAAAAAGAGCTGAAAGTATTTTGTGAGAAAAAAACAAACAAATCCATCAATTATATAATAAAATAATCAAACAAACAAACAAACAAATCAGAATTTAGTACTTTCTTTGATCTTATCTCTGACCATGAGAGGTTCAAGGTATTTTTAACACACCACTACAGTATTTATCATTACATAGAATCTGGCATTAGAAAAATCTTATTCTTCAGAAACTGCTGAAGTGAATATTATGTTCCTTCAGGAACAAATGCCTTATATGGCTATGTGGCCTGTTTCTGTGTTCTCCTTTTCCTTTTCTGTTAATATCCCTTGCGAGGCTATGAAAGGACTAGTATTCCCCTGTTTTGCTACACTAACATTATTGGTGTTATGTATGAAATTAAATTTGAATACTCTTTATAAGAATGAACATCATAATCATCAATTGCTTGCCCAATAAGATAAACCTTTCTGAGGATTTAATTTAAAGTTATGAGAGTAATTAAATGCAACAGTCTTAAATGATAAACTGATCAATCTAAAACAGTGGTGACTATACAATAAATATTTACAATAAATATTTAAAAATAAACAATAAATATTTTACACCATATAACAATAATTAATTAAAAAACAATATGATAATCCTACTGGTGCTGATACAGAAAAACACATTTATTTATTCAAATATGTTTTATTTAATTTAAATATTTATTTAACAAGAAAATCAAGTGGAAAAAGTCTTCTGTTCTCAGGACTCTCCTGTAGGGGGAATCTTACCAAGTTACCAGAGATTAATTCCATAAAGCAGTAAGCTTCAGTATAATTAAAAATTATGATTTTTTTCTTTGTTAAATAATAGCACATTATTGTTGAATTAGCAATCCTGTTCGGCTAATAACACTGTAGTTACAAAAGCAACAATGGCGATGATATCTTAGAATGGTCTGTTGTGATGTTATGACTGTATCAGTAGATTATTAAATGCCTCGACATTATTGAAGATGCAGATTTAGTGTAATGCAATGTCAAGTTCCCCATAATGTATTAACTGAATTTGAGAATTTCACTAAATAAAAAAACAAACCAAAACAAAGTAAGTCAGTTCTTCCAAAAATCTTAAAACTCCATTTGTCCCCATTTATTTGTCCCATACTGCAGAGGTCTTCTCTCACAGGATGGTACAGGGTGAGTGTAAGGAGTGCTGGCTGCTCCACTGCAGGGCCACTTCGGTTTAAGAATGTTAGCTGCAGCCTTGGACAGCATCAAAGCAATTTATAACCCTTCTCTCCCTGCTGCTCTGACCCTCTCCATGATACAGAGTCTGGCAACACAGCTATTGCCTTTTATAGGCTGTGTTTTAATTACGGTGTAAACAGTGAGTGAGATGGTGTGCAGGAAAGTGGAATGGGTGGATGGGGAGAGGCCTGGGGGAGGAGTCCCAACATTCTGACTCACACTGGCAATGCGAGACTGCCACATACAGGATCGCTGAAGTCATACACCTTACTCTCAACTTGAAATGAACATCTTGTATACATAAATACCTTTTTGAATTCAAGAGAAATATTTTGAATACAGGATTAATCAGCTTACTTCATTGCTGAGGGTCCCAATAAGGTTATGTTGGCAGTGCTGTTAGAACACTGTGAATCTATTTTAAGGCACCATTACTCCCTCTTCTGACCAATTGACTGAACAAACAGAAGACTAAGAATTAAGAACTGGATTATGTTTAAACTGTCCAAGAGCCAAGGAAATCAGCGGAAATCATGGACTGCCTTGCCATCTGGTGGCCAAAGCATTGAGATAGTCCACTCCAGTCAACCATGGATTGCATTACTAGTGGATGTTACAGGAGTCTGAAAGTAATGACATCCGCCGGAAGCAATACTGATATAATTTTCGGTAGGGGCTTCCTATAAATCTGGCTCTCCAGGGTAGATGAGAATTGCTTCTTTTATAAAGCATGCACAGATATCCTTACATTTAACAAAATACTCAATATTTTTTCCAAAGCAAGTTTGCAAATAATTATAAAATGAATTTGTAAAATGAATATGTTCCTGTTGATTTATAGATAATTTATTAGATAAATAAATTTTTTTTGATCACATGCACTGATTTTAACAATTGTATTTGGTTTTAACAATTGTATTTATACAGACGTTTCAGACTTTTATTTCCCTATGTTGACTATATTCTAGAATAGAAGATAGGTTTCTCACTCTCTCCCATGTACACACACTCCCTCATGTGAGTAATTTGTTTTTTTCCAGTTTGTTAGATGATGGTGTTAAATGTGTACATGGTGAGATTTAAAAAAGAAAAAAAAAACATCAAATACAAAAACACCTACAAACCAAGAATATTATCATATTTAAAAAAAAAAGTTTTAAAATATACATTTCAGGTTTTAATGAGGCAGCTCAGTCCTTTTTTTCCCTGAACTCTCTTCAAAGTTTTTCTCATTCACGCCCGCCCCAAAAAATAAAAAAAAAAAAAAAGGTAGGTTATTCCTGTCTGTGAACGTGTCCATGGTGGCCTGCAATGCACTGACCAGGGGAATACAGAAGATGCGTAAATGGAAAGGAAAAAAAAACAAAAACAAAGGACTAGTAAATATGTTGTAATTTGCTTAATGAGGTTATTCGAGTATTGCCCAAGTTAAACTTTGTAAGCATTTACATTCTTCTGGATGCATAATCAATCCATCCATCCATCCATCCAAAAACAGCCTAGTACAGAAAGACAAATAAGGTAATGCTTTTATCATGATGAATTAGACCAGGCAGTATGCATCCTCGCGCAAGCAATCAGTTTAGACAGTCTTCTAAATATTTTGAAAGCACCCTTCACTGTGGAATTTTGTTCATCCCACACACATTTCAGGACTCCCACACTTACACTGTTCAGACAACTATATTCTGTTTATAATCACCACTGAATAAGAAAAAAATTGAAGTTCAAGAAAAGGACAATACTGCTGCTATATGCTAGGGGGAAAAAAAAAACAACAACACTGGACCCCAAAAAAGAGTGATGCTTTAATAAACTGAAATGAATACAGTGCTATTCGGATGGCAGTTCAAATCCATTACAGGTATAAGTTATTGCACAGCATGTTTTCCAAGCTTGATGTCTTTAGTAGATTTAAATAAGTAATTTGGGACATTTTTCATGTTTTGGATTAATCAATAACTTGCAGTGAAATACAACCTCTTAACTGTTGTACAGAACAAAAGAGGATTCTATATACCATAGTGGAATATTAGTCGGGGGGGTTTGTGCAGCTTAGATTCAACATTATTCAAGAACACCAAGAATCGTACCTCTAAATATCACAAAAAAACTCAAACCTTAGCATAAATCCAAGTAAAGCCCACAAACTGCATTTTGAAGCCAAATCTTCTGATTGTGCAAATGCCAAGTGTATAGGTGAACCATCTGAATCTGATACATATGCCAATCTCTTAATTACTGTTCTGAAAGATCAAGAAGCAGCACTATTGCAAAAACATTTATTAAGATGTAAATTGCTTTAAGTTATTCCATTATTCCTTGGTATTACTGGAGCATGCTGACATTTTGAGGCATAGTCTGCAAGAAAGTAACAAAACACTGTCCCAAAGAACAAACCCTCCATGATGAAGAACCTCAAACATTTTTTGCCAGTGATTAATGTTACAATGCAACATGTTAATTTTATCACAATATAAGCAAAGTGCATTCTCTTCCACAATACAAATTCTGAAGTAGCAAAACAGGGGAGGGGGGGGGGGGGACAGAAATGCACATCAAGAGGGCCTTTTATTCCATTCTGTGCAATTTATAGTCATGCGGTAATGTGCAAGGTCTGGTCCTTCATTAATTTCTGTTTCCTATTGCCAACAGTAACAGTGACTCAAACTACTCTAGTTCATCGTTCTGTGAGGGGGGGAGGGGGGGATGCCACGTCAGCTTCCCAACAGAGGATTGGCTGTCCTCAAAGGCAACCTGGCCATTTTTAATAATCCACACAGTACTAACTGCGACTGAGAATGGGAAAAAAAAAAAAATTCAGTATGCTGCAACCCCTGCCAGACACAGTTAAAGCAATGTCCTGTTTTTGGATTTTAAATGCATTACAGACATTGAACAGAATAGATTTTATCTGTTAAATGTTTACTATAAATTTTTTTTACTGATAATTCCCTCTGTTCATTCGCTTCCTGTTGCATGTCACATCCCAAACATCTCAAAAGTGCTTAAAAGACACAAGACTAAAATTTTTAACATGAACTAACACTACTTCAATGATTATCAATTTCATAACTTAAATGTTTGGCCTCTCAGTGTTGTATATTTTTAAGGATTATTACGGTCATTCAACAATCAATAACTAAATATATATAAAATATATAACCTCTGTTTATTAGTACGGGCCTAAAGGTATAAGGTGCCTGAATACCAGACTAGCATGAGGCAGAGGAACATTGACAAAGGTAATTTCTAATCTTTGAGTCCAGTCACATGATCTTGGCCTAACTTATAGTCCAATTACAGAACGCAGACCATCCACTTAGGTTATTTGATTCTACTCCACTGTACTAGACTGGAATCAGGTTGAAATAAGAGGAACAAACGAAGCGCTCTCTTTGGAGCTACACAGTAGTTCCAATACTCCAGTATAACAATGCACCAGCACACATACATAATGACTCAGGCAGGTTTGTAAAAGGTTAGATTTGGCAAAAAAAAAAAAAAAAAAAAAAATAATAATAATTTTCAATGCAGCATCAATTTCATCCCCAAAATGCATGCAAAGTAGTATCAGGCATATTAATGGCTTAGGAAAATGCACTGTTACATCTGTTTCCTGACAGCACCATATGGTTGTAAAATCAAAGAAAGATGTTAATTGCTTCTTAGTATTTATCTATTGTATAAAAAAAAAAGACATTCTTTTTTTTAATGGTTCACTGTTGTCCAGTTTGAGAAATCAGATATTGTCTGTTAGTTGTCAAATAGGTCCAGTATTCTCCAGGAATATTAAAGTAAAAATAAACATCTAAATCTTTAAATACTTTCTCCAAAATGTAAGTATGCACAATCCTTAGATATATTATTTATCAATAAATAAAGTTATTTGAGTGTTGCATTGAGTGTTTTCTTGGTAAGTGTCGCCACGTGGTTATATTTATCACATAGTAAATGAGCAATAAATAGACAAAAAAAAAAAAAGAACAATAACAGGACAGAGTGATCCATGCTTGTGTGGCCATAATAATGTCTCTTTTAGGCTTTCAATAAGATGGAGCCACATAAACTGGCCTATGTGGACTGGTCTAGGATTGGTGAAGCACATGCGCACACACACACGCACAGTATACACGCACAGTATACACCCACGTCTTGCAGAGCCATATGTATCTAATGGTAAGCATAGAATTGGACTCAACAGCAACCAAAACAAATTTAGAAAATGTTTCTAGGACTTCAGGTTTACTCAGTTTATCAAAGAGGTTGCACAGTAGAAGTCATTGATTACTGGGTTAATGGGAAATGTTGCTGCATAAGCAACAGGAAGGGTAATCAGTCTTTGTATGACAAAGAAGCATTTTTATGAGGCAAAATGAAAGAGGGAGTGTGCTTGAGAGTTTTCATATCTCTATGGGAGTAGAGCCATCTGTGTGAGGACATGTCTTTGTGTGTGGTCATATCTCTGGGTCACTCAGGGTCAGGATCATCTTGGTATGTCTCCGACGTGCTCTGTGATTTGTATATGAAGGTCAGCAAGAACAGGGCAACGTCATGAGAGTTCCAGTAGGCTGTGTGAGAGGTGACTGCTGACCAGTATCGGCTCTCGACCAAGCCTTCGCGCAGCTCAAAATCAATGCGGTGCTCCATCTCCACTGCAAGAAGAGAAACACTACTGAGCACAAACTTACAGCATTTTGGCTGCTAAACATTAAACACAGGTAATTCTAATGGATGTTTTAATCAGCGACCTATAGACAGTATAAGCATGTGTTGGGAAAGAAATATTTAGACTAAAATAATAATAAATAATTGTGAAAAAAATTTAATAATTAAATGCAGGTTTAATCCATGTATGCACACCTGCAGTATCAATGATAGTGGAGGTAGACTGTGACATGGTGGACAGGCCATATGCTGACTGGCTCTTCTCTTCACCCTCCACTGCTGCAGAATCCACTCCTGATGGTTGACTACTGGATCGTGAGAAACGTGAGAACAACATCCCTCCAATGCCTTTTCCAATGCTCGCAGCACCTAAACAAGTAACAGCACAGAAGTCTGTACACAAACTATTTGATTTGTGCAGTACAATACAGAAACCAATCAATGATTCCACATTTCAGTTTTTTTTTAGGGTGGTGTTTATACCAGAAAAGTATTCTTGTTGAATTTGATTACTCTATTAATCAAGAGTATTAAACAGGGACCTGTGGGTGGTGGAAATGGAAATTGGTCAGATGCTGCTTTAGGAGGCGATATTAAAGTGTTCTCATACAATGCAACATTTTAAATTACATGTATAACAATATGCTATTTTCACTGCTGACCATCAAACTTGTGTCTCATTCTTTAAAAGTCCATGTAAGGTAGCCAAGCAACAGCACAGTGCACATTTTAACGTGAAAAACACAAGCTCAAAATCTCATTTCTCACATGCACTGGTATATAGAATATGAGGATGGGTTCCTGGTCAGGGCCTGAATGATTCCGGATTTGGATTAGTAACTATAGCCATATGGTGAGAATATCCAATGGTAATGTTATATCTCTGAAGTTTTCCACTAGATAGCACTGTTTACACCAAGCCTAATTCACTGCCAATATTTACCACAAGATGGCAGTAAAGCTGTCCAAATAATGTTCATGTGTACCATCCTCGTTTAGACAAACATTTGCAATAAATTGACATTTGTTAGACCATCTGAAAGTAGGAAAATTTTAGATTTCTCTACACTGTATAATAAAGCAACCTGTTTTATACGTATTTGGTATCTCTCACTCTTCTTGCTCGGTATATCAATGTTTTGTTCTGTTTCTACACATGCCAGGGTTCTTTTGCGAGTATCTGTGGTATAGACTTCATCATGGTGTGACTTTTATATCCCTTATTACTACCTAATTTTATAAGAAGTGTGATAGGTTTGCATAATAGCTTTACAAGTGGCCCTGAGGCCTGACGTACCCAGTATGCTGGCCTTGCCCAGTGTGGTTATGGATTCCCCATAGAGCCGGCGAGACATTACAGGTGATGTAGTGGGGCTGGGGAGACTCTCTGTGTCTGAAGCTGGATCCTTCACTGGGTTCAGGAACGTGGGTTTCACTTCATCATATGGAGTGGGATGGTAAGTGTTGCACCTGCAGATACAATTTACAAATAGCTGACTGTTAAACTAAGAAAAGAAAATGAACAGTCAACATTATAGCATGCAGCTTTATTGAACGCTTTGTTTTGAACATTTAAAAATAGAATGCTGACGAGTTAAAAAATACAACAGTCAACCAGAAACGGTAAAATGGTAGTGTTGATTGTACAACCATTACATTTTCATGGTTTATATCTAAAATAAATAAATAAATAAAAACTAATGCTGAATCAGAAGTGTTATACTTAAGCTATAAATAGGTCTATTAGTCTTTTGAAACTAATAATGAAACTTCCATATAAAAATAACTGACACTGTAAGAAACGTGTCCTAATAAAACAATGAACTTTATTATCTTAGGTTCCTGATACACATACTGTGTACAACAAACGCAGTAATATGTAGGGTCCTTACATTTAGCAGACTGACAACACTTACCAGTGTATTTGGACAGGTGCAATATTGTTGTAGTGTTTCAACACAAGAGGCTCCAGTCGATAGGCCTGTCATATGATCGAGACAGAGCGATACTTTTTTGTAAAGTGTTCCAGTACTCTTAAGACTGCAATGATTATTGATTTGTGTTGATTTTCTCACCACTGGATCTGTAGGATGGAAGATGTTGAAAAGGCGCTGACAGATAGATTTAGGCATGATGTGGTCCTGGTATCCACTGTTCCCTGGTCGAATGCCACGCAAGGCCAAGAACACAGCTAGGGGAGAGCCCATGCAGAAGTAGTTCTCCACCTATGAAATGCAGATTGAGTAATACTTTACACTACACCTTTAAAGTGTGTCATTTAATCCTATACACAGATGGAAATATGGGAGCTGCCAAAATAGCTATGTGGTCAAGCATCAGCTACAGACAGAAAGGATTCAGGTCAACCCAAAGGTCAAAATCTGGTTCTGAAAAATGAGTAATGTGGAAGTGACAAAACTTGTAATTCCTCAAGTGACCACAAGGAGCTGAGTCCAAATGAGTCCATTCTTATACTCCCCCTATGTTAAAGGGTCTCCGTAGTTAGATTTCCCATTCATGACAATGGTACAACGAGACTGAGTTTTACGCAACTCGCCAGTTTAAATTACATTAAGCGATAGAATTATGCATGATTAAAAGTCATGGCCGATTTGAGTGACAGCTGCATTGCAACGAGCAGAGCTTTCACAGTTGAGCTTCAAAAGCACTCTTAAGAAAACCTATGGATGACATCACAAAGGGTTTGTCCAGTTTTTATACAGTCCATCGGTCAAACAAAGAACACACCGCCTGAGGTTTTTTTTTTTTTTACCAGTGTCTTATTACCACCAGACTACTTATTTGTGTCTTATTTGCCTTTCAGGGCTTGCTGTAAGAAGAGACAGTGGATTAGCAGTTGGAGCATGATGTTCTCACGCACGCGCACACACGCACATGTACTGTACACACACACACTCACACACACATACATGCATACATACAGTGGAACATGACCATGACGCTTTATTGCGTCTTTACTGTGTTGAGTTGAAAGTGGTCTCAAAAGCACAGACTGAATAAACACAACTCTGGAGCTCAAATTACATCTTCCTTCACACAGTACTCACTCACTCAACATCACTCATCATCTATACCGCTTAATCCTATATTCAGGGTCACTGAGGGCCTGGAGCTTATCACAGGAAACTTGGGGCACAAGGCGTGGTACACATGGTGCCTTGACAGCACTCGGATGCTCATTCACACACTATGGCCAATTTGGGAATGCCAATTAATCTAATCTACATGTCTTCGGAGTGTGTGAGGAAACCGGAGGAAACCCACAAAGCACGGGGAGAACATGCAAACTCCATGCACACAGAGACAGGAATCGAAACTGGCCATGAATCAAACCCGGACCCTGCAAGGCGACAGTGCTAACCACTATACCACTGTGCCGCCACACCACAGTACTGCAGGCTTAGAACTTGTACTTTTTAACCCACTAAAAGCTACAATCTTTACAAACTTTTGATCTACTTTACCATCTTAAAAGAATGGAAACAATCATCTGTCAAAATCTTAAATGTAAATGTACTGCTTTGCCTAAATATGTTCCCTTAACTAGTGTTTTGATGATGGTGGTACATAATAAAGGTGATTAGTCAATATATAGCTCAGTCAGTATTGCTTTAGAGCTATGCTTTCCTCCAAAACAGAAAAGTGGATACAGATGGTGCCAGCAATAAACCGAATGAATAACGAAAATCTTATAGCATTCTAATTTCTACACTACCAAGAAAAAACACTTTCATGGTTTGTTTTACTTGTGCCTGTTTGTAAATTATAAATCATCATATACACAGTGGCTACAATATTAGCTACGTACTAAATATTTAATCATTTACAATTATATCACGCATCATATCGATGTACTTTGTAGAGTAATAATAATAAATGACTATAATCTGTTTGGAATGATGTCTACGTAGAGCCCTCTACCTCATAAGAATGCCACAAAAATAAGTATGAATCATAGTTAAAAAAGTTAAAATGAGCTCAACGTCAGCTCATTTTTTCCAAAAATCTATTTATAGTTGCAAGCAAAGAGCACACCTGCATATTTATTCTATGTGAAGATTTATAACATACTTTAAACTTCAACTCGGGAGCAGCTGGAAGTTTAGTAGCCTCTAGACCCTGAAGCTGATCCTCCAACTCTTGCAACCTATCATGAATAGAAACAAATTTAAGACGAACCTCGCTGTTAAGTTGCGTATAAGAAATATCCCAAATAACAAGGACTGTCTTTCGATACAAAGTCAGCACCTTTGTCTAGCGAGTTGAATCTGCTCCAAAAGATGTTGCTCTTTGCAGCTCATCCAGTGCAGTTCCTCTTCATCTGGCTCCTGCAGGCGAGAACGCACTGGGTCCCAGCCTGTCATGATGTCGTACGCGATCACACAGCCTAGAGAGTGGGAAATGATGGATACTTTGCCACCCTTTTGCTCAAACTCTGGGTTCCGAGAGCAGAAGAGCGAGTACAGTCGGTTGAGCTCCTGGGTCAGGCCTTTAGTAATCTACAGAAAAAAGCAATTTGGAAAGGAAAAACTAGAAGGTAACATTTCGCAAGCAAATCTGCTCAGATTAGGATAAATAGCCTGTGTATTGGAACACCAACAATTATACGTATTTTTAGGAAGTGGGAGTATAATTCACCTCATCTCTGTAGAGAGGGCTGGTATAATACATGATGTCCATGGCACTGCTGTTCAGTAAGTCTCTCAACCCCCGCACCTTATCTGGCGTGATGGAATCGACTGTGTCTACAGGAACAGCAGTATGTGCACAGAAATATTTATTGTTATAGTTTGTGTCATTTCTAAACAGAATACAACATACCACAGCCGATCACAGATGGTCATGTGTGTTCACAGTGTGCGAGTGTGTTTGTGTGTACTCAGGTATTAGTGCTTGACAGGTGGGTCTACAGTAGTTGCTGTGTATGACGGCAGCAAATACAGGCTGTCTGTGCAGTATCAGTACCTCCATCCAGGGTCAGCTTGGAGCGCCACTCTACAGGCAGGAACTCCACATGCTCCTCAGTGTGCTCGGCAAAGTGCTTCTCTTCCATTTTTCTCACAGCCTCTCTAAGCCTAAACATTAATGCACACACACATGGCACATGGAGACTCTGTGTTCAGTGATATGGATATTGCTGTTTTTTTTTTTTTTTGCTTCCTCCTGTACATACCCGCAACTACCATAATAATAATAATCATATATTATAGGTTTACCACTGCTGATACATAGAAAAAAACTAAATCTGAACATAAAATTTAAAAATGAATCTGTTTTGAGATATTTCTAAAAGTTTCCAGAGAATGATGAGAGCAAGGTTGACAGTTGAGTGCCAAAAAGTCTTCTGTTAAATTTTTTTTTAAGCATAAACCCATTAAGGATGACCGATATGGCTTTTCTGTGGACACAGGGGCTCTTTCACTTTGCCTGGTCAATAGCAGTAATGCCTTCTATAATCTCATTAGGTCACATACTCCTCTGCAACAGGGCAAGGGACTATTTTTCACATGTTATAAAAAGTCTGAATGTAATCCTATGATTCATGATTGATTTTCATACTATGATCATTTGTTTCATGTCATTTGTTTACCCACCTTAAATGCAAACTTGGAAGTCACATTGAATTAAATTATAGTGACAGGAAAACAGCCAGTTGGGTACTACAATTGGGAGGGATACATGACAATTTAAAGGATGTCTTTCCAGTAGCTACAAAGGGCCTCGGGCAAAGAGGATTGTGAAAGATGACCACAGAAGGAGTACACCTGGAAGTAAACGAATAGTGATGCATATGTTCACAGGGACAAAATGGAAAAAAGAACAAGGGAATAAAAAAATGGTTTAGAAGAAATAAGCTGATTCAGTAATGACCCAAAAACATCAAGACAGTAGAGTAATCCAAGTGGAGTGGGTTTAGTGCCTGGATTAATCTACTTTACCGTCTTAACCCACTAAGCTCCCAGAAGACAGCAGGCACTAAACCCTGCCAACTAGCAAACATCACATGCAGGAAAGCAAAAATGGTCATGCAAATGGGTATTTGTTTTCACATGCAGGTTACGGGTTCAATAAATTTCAGTCTTTGCTTAATATTTTATGTCGATTTAACCATGTTTTTCTATCTGTATGATGTCCATTAAGGCTTGCTCTAACAGCCTTGTTAAATGCATTCGAGATAACAGGTCTTATCTTGTTCAAAGACAATTGCAGAGCATATGTCTCAGAGAAAAGATCAGTTATAATATGAAGATGAGAACCATCTGGAATGCTTTTGGTAAACAATTCAATTATCCTTAAATGAAAAGGCCAGATTTTGAGAAGGTAAAAAAAATATTCTAATACAAAACAAAAAGCAAAACTACCGTTGGTTAGAACAAAGTAGAATAGTAAAGTCCAGAATGACATGAACAAAACTAATAAATGAGTAAAAAGCCTCAGGTGGTTAAGCGGATTACAGTGTAAAAAGCCACAATGAGGTATTAGAAGCGCTAAGCATATTTTAGAAAAATGCTCTGTGTGCATGCACATTCTACAGCTTCAATAAAAGTGCCTTAGGTTAATAAAAATAAGATGGGTTTAAATTAGGTTTCCCCTGTTCAATGTTATATTTTGTTAATAAATGTTGTACATTACAAACATTGTCATAAATGCAAGTCACTGGATCTACACAACTTCAGACAGGTCAGACAGATCTCACTCTTCCCATAGAACAAGGCCCGAGTAGTGTTTATTAAGCATTAGTTAACTCCCCACATATAAAAATTTCAACAGAAAGCGTGCCACATAATTTAATCCCCCCATTCCACTTACCCATATTAACTACCGACATCTCCCAATTTGAAATCTAAGTTGTTACAGTTGGTTCCAATTCGTTTAATTCTTCAAGCGTAGTGACCCCACATCAAGACGTTAACGATTTAAACAAATCCGCAAGGACATGGAAATGACTCTACGGCAAATTTTGACACGAGGCACTAACAATATGTTATCAACATGATAACGTTTCGATAACGAGCCGCTAAGGAATTTAACGATGTTATTCCAAGTCCTAAAGAATTGATCGTGAAATTGTTACCGTCGTTACTGACATGAAGCGAAATTAAAACACTAAACCCTGCTGACTATTACGAACTATTACAGAGTCGTTAATGATATGATAACAACCTCATATCATCCCATTAATTAATAGATGCCAATCTATGGACACTGGATGAATAGAACATATGTCCCATAGGCCTGTCTGCACTCTCACACTCTTAAGTCTATTCTGAGCTTCGACAATATGACTGTACGCAGGAGCCATCATGCAGTACTCATAATATTGTGTGCTTTTTGTTGGGCTCTCAATCAAGTGGTATATCCCCTGAATGTTATCATGAATATAAATAGTGATGTACTGTTTAGTGTATGATTAAACTCAATGCGGATGTTGTCATTTTTTCTGTCCGCCTAAAATATACAGAACCAGAGTCATGCAGGGTAAAATGTATGGTTAGTGTTGATGAATAACGACTCAATAACTCACTTAAGATTTGATACCAAGGCGTGAGCCAAAATATTTGAACATGATCCAAATTTCCATCCGCAATTAACAATGCGAACAAACATGACAGAATTTTACACCGAGCCCAAAAGAGGCTGTAAGTAGCTGTCCTAGGTGGTCGTCAAAAATTTGCATCGGTGTAGAGTCAGAAGCTAAGAAGCTAAGAAGAATTTAAATGACTGGGATTGTTGGAATTGCTCATTAAAACTCTTTAAAGATCAAAAACATATTTGAAAAAAAGTATTAAATTTGCTAGGAAGGCAAAATCTTGTGTATACGTGTATTTTTTTGATGTTGTTCAAGGTGTCCTTTGGCTGAAGTCAGTGCTTTTATTTTATTTAGAGTAGCTAGAGGTGTATTTCAAATGAAATGAACACTACATAACTAAGTAATCAAACCACAGATTTACAAACACTTTTATTTTTACTGTCATACTTGTATCAGACCAAATGAAACCCTCAGTGTCTATGACCTGCATAAAGACACCCAACACACAGCATAGATGAAAGAATAAACAACAATAATGTGTAATATAATATTATTAGGCATACTTCCTCTAGGTTCATGTTCTGAACACTTACATGCCTGTGTTCTTGATAATACGGTCTTTGTCCATCTTCTGTCCAATGCCATGCACAACAAAGACAATGTGTGTGGTCTGAGGGGGCTTATCTTCCAAAGATGCCTCCTCCACATAGCCACGATGAAGCCTGGTGCCACTGCTTGAGGCTGGGATCCACAACATGAAGAAAGATTATTACAATCAACACAGACACCTGCCATGTTTTCAAATTTGCTTATACAGTATATTATAGCGTGCTGCAGTATCTGAGTGAACTGCTAGTGTCAGTACCGCGTATTATGAAAATTCCAGCAGGGGGCAGAGCTTTTCCTTACAAAGCCCCAAAGTTATGGAATAGTCTTCCAATTAATTTTCAGGACTCAGACACAGTCTCTGTTGTGCGAGCGAAAAGATGCGGTTGGCTGGTGTCACGTGGTTCGGAGGAAACATGTGATAGTCTTTGGATCTCTCACGAAGCCTTAAATTGGGAGCTCCCTACTGACGGGGAGGAATTGGACACAATTGAATTAGGGAGAAAACTGGGGAAAAATCTGTTTTTTTTTTTTTTCACGAAAACGGTCCTGACCTCGGCTGATGCCGACAGCCGTTCTCGGAGGACTAGTTCAGGACTGGAATGTCCTAGAGTCTATCTGAGCCTACAATAACAAACTGGACTCCATATTAACTTGAACACACCTCCTGTTATATAACTTCCAGCCTACTAACACACAGGATGACTGCAGATCCATGCTATCCAATATCACCCAAATGAGGATGGGTTCCCTGTTGAGTCTGGTTCCTCTCAAGGTTTTTCTACTGCCATCTCTGGGAGTTTTTCCTTGCCACTGTCGCCATCCCCCTTAGCTTGCTCATGAGGGACAATCTTAATTTTTATTCATACACATTCACATCTCATACAACCTTCCATAATTCTTTTGATTGTGTAAAGCTGCTTTGCGACAATGACAATTGCTAAAAGCGCTATACAAATAAAATTAAATTTAATTGAATATTATGAATGTGGTGCGGCATTGAAGAACACCAGGTTTATAAATAGTTTAAAGCAGTAGAAACCTGCCTCTCCACATGCTTGTATGGAGAGCTGCACTGATGTGTAAACACTGACCTTTTGAGAAGCCAAGCTTCTGTGTGACAGTGCGGGCAATTTTGGAGGTGGTGGCATCACTGTACAGATAGACCTCATCAACACTGTGCCAGTCAACATGGCTGCGACTCAGCTTTAGGCTGTGAATGACTAAAAAAAAATAAAAATAAAAATAAATAATAATAATACATGAAGGGTAACAAGAAAATGGGGAGGGGGGGACAATTTCCAAAAGTAGAAGAAAAAAAAACCTGTAATTGTTCAGGTTTCCTCTCATTGAAGGTAAACTTGGGGGTCTCCGTGTGCTGATATTTCAATTCATACTTAGACCATGCACTCTGTTTACATTGTTCACAAAGAAAAACAACTAGTAGATACCTGGTTACCAGAAACTTTTACTGTGGAGCTCTGGCATGATGGGGACTAGTTTTCTAAATTGTAAAAAAAACTACATTCTATTCTATTCTATAACATTGGTTTTCAAAAGGTGCAACAAAGTATGCTTCATCCCAAGATTTTTTATAATCAGGGGAAGAGACCGAAGAGATGATGGTTGAAGAGCATCTTATTGATATTAGGTTAGTATAACAGTTTTACCAAGACAGCATCAGTATGAACAGGAGAAAGCGTCAGTACCAGACATCTACACTATATGATGGAAAGTGTGTGGCCTGACCATCAGACATACATTTTGGTCCATAAGTAGTTAGACAATTATTATTGTTGCTTCTGTACACTAAAAAATGGATTTAAAAGAATCGACATGTCGGGGGGGGGGATCAGCCTGTGTTAAGACCACTCAACATTTTTCACACTATTCCTGGCAAACTACATCTTTCTAAGCTTATATAACAGTGGTGGTAGTACATATGTAAGCAATATAATTTATAAGTAATTTATGTAATTTATGTAAGCATCTAGAATTTAATAATAAGAGAAAGCTGCCAGAGTCCAATTTCATCGTTAGTTTAGCATGAATGGGACTAGTAGGAACTGAAATATCAGAAGGGAGAAGTTAAAAACAGTCCACTTCTCCTTCTCAGGAATCAAAAAGGCATAAATCATGAACGATACTAAATTATAGTCACTTGAGTGAAGCTTGGGAGATGTGTTCACATAAGTCTGGGTTCTCAGTTTACTGCAATAAGAAAAATGCACAGTCACCAAGTGTAGTGTCCATCAACTGGGATTAGACAGAAGCGCTAAAGCATTAGCCAAATCCATTACGAGACGTTTCTGACTGACAAGACTAACTACATCTGACTCACCACAATGAAGAACAAAATATTCCTTTAGAAATTGGCCAGAAATTCAGTATTAATCATAGTTGCATATGAGAACTGTGCAGAGCTGCTCAGGACAGTATAATAAAACACTGTTTCTGCATGTTAGCACTCATCAGGTCACTGGATCTTGTAAACTTTTGTGTGTTTACTTTAACATGCATGATACGGTAGGCCTGGGCAATAGAATGATAACGATATATACTGTGATAGACAATTCCTCAATAACGATTGAAAAACTAATTGTTTGATAGGATTGCTGGTTAAAAGCATAGCATTAGGAGACCCACAGTGCATCTCATCCTTGAAAGGACACATCTGAAGGCTGATTACATCAAAGCATCTATCGACTAAACCGGTCACATTTTAAAAGCTCCATCAAATATGGCATTCTTTTCCCTGAAAATGAAGAGTGGAACGAAGTAAGAGAAAATAGATGATGGCTGAAGTGGGACAAGAGTATCTTATTGATATTAGGTCAGTATAACAGTTGATTTTACTTGCTTTTTTGTTTAATGTGACTCAAGGTAAGATCATTGCATTACCCTTATTAAGTTGATAACCTCTCTATCCTTGTGTGCCTTGATGATGATAAAAAATAAAATAAAAAACTCCAATAATAATAGTAATAATAATAATAATAATAATAATAATAATAATAATAATATTTAATTAAACTTTCCCCCGTTGTTTATTTTTAAATATTGCCTTGTAATAGCTCTTTAAAATTATCAATATGGATTGATATGAACAAAAATAACAAAGATATACTGTGCTAATTTTTCCCTCAAATCAGCCACCCCATGAAATGGCATAATTAATGCGGGCTTCAAGTGGCTCAGTTTAAAACATTTTTGAAATAGTTTAAATCAATTATCATATGAAGGGTTTCACATTTGCAAAAAAACGTGGTACGGGATGTTATGATACTCCATTATATGCATAAATTTTGGTGCTGTCAAGGCTCTCTACATTTTTTCTTTTCAAATCTCAAGACCTTCTGGTCAGATTATGGAAATAGTATGTAAAATCAAGTGATTATCATATATCCAGCTATTACTTTATATTATATGGGAAAACAAACTCGAAAAATTCTGGACGAAAATGACAAGAATATACTGTATATCAAAAGCAAACAGGACAGCACATCACATCACCCAAACAGAAGAGCAACCTGTAAAACAGGATGATTTTAAAACAACGTGTAATATGAAATTAAGATATGAATTAATTTGGTGACTCTATATGAAAAAATATATATGTAAGAAAACAATATGAAAGGAGAATGAATCCCATTTTACAGGACAAAAAGGACACACCAGAGTCAAACATATACCTAAAGATCTGTTTTCAGACTTTAAGGGAAAGAAATGTGCACATCAGATATACAGATAAAGATACGATGCTCTTCTGTATTCTTGATATGTTTGACTCTGGTTAAGTGCCAGTCAATCTGAAGTAGAAGAAGAGACACACTGGAAAAGAAGCTTTTTGAATTACAGAGGTAAGAGGTTTAAGCAGGGGTTCCCCAGTACTTTGAACAGCATAGCAAAAGAATGGTAATATTACGCCTATATATCATTATCCTACTAAACCAGAGAAAAGCTCATATGAACCAGTACACAACAGCCTATTGTGAATAAACACACTGTGCTATGTTGCCTACCATGGATAAACAACAGTATGCAAGTTAAATGGAAATGGCTAATGAAATATTTTCATTAAAAAAGGCCCAATTAAAGGTTAAAATAAGTTTGTCTCATAGCACAGGTGGGCAGAAGTGAATATCTAAATGTAACCACACCCCCCTTACCCCAGTGACCACAGCATACAGTGCAGAGGAGCACAGTAGTGAGTGAATAGAGAAGGCTGATAAGCCCAAGGATGCTTGTTTTGACTCCCATATTTAAAAATGTTGTTGCAGGGATTCATTCCGTAAACTGGCCATGCCATCTTTCAGAAAAACCACTCCATTTAACATGGTGATATTATGGTTTAGTAAGATAAAAATGATAGGAAATGAGCAGAGCATCAGGGTTTCCTCATAAACCCAGAGAAGGAGCAATCAAAACACACTGATAAACTTTAATCACAGAGCCTAATGGATGTCAAGGACTACAACTAGGCCAAACTAAAGCTAATTAAAGGAGAACAAGGCCAGATTTTAAAATGAACCAGCAGTGCATTTAGTTCTCCAAGCATTAAAAAGAAATGTTGCTTAGAAGTCAAATCAAAACACATTACAGCCCACTGCATATGAGAGGCCTAAGCACCAGCACTCTCATAGTCATACAAATAATTGTATCTAGGCCTTGTTCTAAAGCAAGCAGGGCTCACCAAAAGGAAAAGGAGAAAGTCCAAAGATAAACTCCAAAGAGAGTCCAAATCAAAGATGCAGGAAATACAGTACCTTGGCAACGCTTTCGCTTGTGGCTTTTTGTATTCGTCGGATATCCATTCCATTTGAACAGAAAGGGTAGATAAAAAGGAGGGAGGTGGGAGAGAACTAACAAGCCAAATAGAGTAAGTGGTCATAGTAGTGTTGATCTACGATATTTACCATGTTGTAAAGTTTATTTTTTTTGTTGCATGCTGTGGGCTTTTCCTAAACCAGGTCTTTATAATCAGTCAGCTATGTGCACATACAAAACAAACATTAATAATATACAGTGTTACAGTTTGTTGTAGTTTTATTTAAGAGGTTATTTGCAGACAAAAAATGTGAAATAGAAGTTCTATAAAATACACTATTATTATTACACTACTAATATTATAAATAAGTATTATTCCAGAAATGAAAAATGGCCAAGGAAAGCGTACTGGGGAAAGCATAATAAATTTGCATTAAGGTAATCTACTGTATATTGCTGTCAAGTAGACCCTCCAAAAGCACCTGCACAACTACCAGTGATTATTTATTTATTTGTTTGTTTATTTTAACCTTTTAGATTTTTACAAATTTAAGAATTAATAGATAAACACAAATATAGCATTAAAAGTATGAAAGCATGCAGTTCTCAGTAAGACACATCTTGGCAAAGTATTTGGTTTAAGAGAGCAGTCCCTTGCTGTGTGAGGGATTTTTAACTTGTTTTCCTCTCTCTCACACTCATATTTCCCTCACTCAGCTTAACAGATTATGTAGATAATGTAAATAGCATGTCCAAGCTGTACCAACACACAGGTCATCTCTGATGCATGGGCACCCAGGACACCATGCTTGTAATTGCAATGCAGTTATTGAATAGTCACAAATGTTGAATCGTGAATGCTACAAGTCTTATGTTTTTTTTTATTCATTTTGATGGATATCACTTTCATTAATTCCTGAAACCAGGAGATACTGACTGGTAAAACACCATGGACAAAAAACAAACAAACAAAAAAAACAATAATGCAAAGAATGCGTTACCTCCCTCGTTCTGACGCAGATCATTGTGATTTAAAACTACGCCTGTCCTACTGAGATTGTAATATGTTAGGGCTAGGCTTTGAAGAAACAATTAGACTTGCAAATTACACCACCACAGCAGAACTGCTCTCAGGGCAGAAGAGATGATAACCAGTTTCAGGGAGACTGAAAGCTTTGGGCCATTCAGCAGCCCTGTCAGGAGCAGTCAATATCAGGCCTGTAGTATCCAGGGGCAGACACAGTATACTGCATTCTACCATATTAATTTATAACTTAAAGAGTGGGTTCAGTTTTTTTTTTTTTTTTTTTTTTAAGTTTGTCTCAAGTCGAATTTTAGGTGTATTATTACAGGTTTTAAATGTTTATAAATGTCCCAACCGTGAATCATGAAGTTGGTAACCCAGAACACTAGTACAATGTAAATTTCACAACTCTTATTCCATGTATCAGCGCATTCAAAACATTCGGCAGACGCTCTTATCCAGAGCGACTTATTCAAAAGTTCAAACGAGACTCATATAAAGCTTCAGTAGTCTCACTGAACTAAATCAAATTGTTTTCTTTTTCCAAAGTTACAGTGTATTTAGTACAAATATAACTCTTTACCCAGAACTAGCAATATAACTGTTAAATTTCACAGTCCATGTACAGAGCTGGAAAATATATACCAAGCAAGACCTATGGTAACAGACTTCTATGCACCAAAATTTTGATTGAGGACAGACTCAAAAAAAGCAGAATTTAACAAATTATTAGACCACGAACATCCTAAACTATGTACAAACTTTAAATGATGCCTCAAGGTGTACCTGCTTCTTAGAAATCTGGGTTACTCACAAAAAATAAATCCAACTGTGTTTGATTAAAGGTACTTCTAGTCTGTAAACAAGTAAACCAGTGCAAGGATATATTTATTGATGGAGACATAAGAGCCATGGCTTCTGCCAAATTCGGTAAATGTAACTGTAAATTGATTTACAAATATTTTATCATAACTTATATTCTATCAATAAAAAAAACATAAAATAAGAATATTAAAATTTTCACATAGTAATCTTTTTATTTTATTAAAATCTTTTTAAAAATATATATTTTTCCCCCTAGTGGGGGCCCCCACTAGGTACGAAGGCACAGTGGCCTTTGTAATGACTTCAAGAAGTTTCTTGAACTTACAGAAATATCCACTGGTGGTGAGATGATGATGGCAGTGAAGAGAGGTGTTTAAAAAAAATTTTTTTTTTAAATCTTCCTGAGGTTTCGAACTGGTTTGAGTACTGGAAACTCTGAAGAGCATAGCATATAATTTGCATCATTTTACTCTCATCAGATTATCCAGTGCGCCCTCATGTCCATTTCCATGTCCTCCATTATAGAGTACATGAGACCAAACATGTTGCTTATGTATAATGACTTTACAAAAGATGTAAGCCTTAAAACAGAAAAAAATATATGATTTTATAACACTAACCTATGGTATGTGTCTCATTTGATTCCTTAATAAATTAATCATGGAATTTAACTTCAAAATACTTAACCTACTAATATTCATTCCCTATATCACTATAAATTACAAAGTAAACATGTAGAACATTTCTGTATAATGTATTTATACCATGTGGAATAGCATACTATTCTTCAGCATATAGAACATAACTACTTTAGACTGCATTACCATGACAAGAAACAAAATTGGCATTTTGCTCTGGCTAACCGCTCTAACTTTACTTTAGCTTTACTTTTTTAGCACAATGCTAAAGAAAGGTGACAGACTAAAACAACTGACTAACACTGCAATAGTTTACATCAACTGGTATCAAATGAAAATGAGTGTGTAGCCTTACAAAACCTAAGCCTTACTTGTCAAGTAAGCGTGTCATTTCCTGATGGAAATATGATACTACATGACCCTTTCTTGTGATTAAAACTGCTGACATCAAAAGCAATTACAGCCCTGGAATTAGGTGAAGAATATTTAACCGCCAATGTCCCCTGGTACCTTTACACACTAATTAGCCTATGGAAATGTTTTATGTGTCATTATGAATACTGTGTTCTTGTCCGCTTGTCAAAGAAGTTCAAAATGAAAAATATAATTTGACAATGGCATAAATAGAGGGTTTTCTTTTACACTGACACACATTATCTCTCATGGTTAGCTCCTTTTACAAAAACTCAATAAAATAGCTGAGCTACACAGTGAATGCTGGAGAGACGACAAACGGAGTGTTTGCTTGAACTACAGTCATTTTTCCATATTCTGCACAGAGGTCCTGTTTCTGTGTAAATACATAGTCTAAGCTTGTTTTAGAAATCTTAGACCTACATAACATAATTGAATAATATGTAGGACGAAGTTAATGGCAAAAGCATGAACTAGTTCTACTGCATGTACAGCAACAGTGAAATAGCACAGTGACATTTCCTCTCTTAGATATATTTACCTCATTAACAAACGAGAAGACAATTTAAAGCTCAAATCAGCTCTGTTAAAATTGTCCTAGCAGACAACTGAGCAAAGTACTGCACCACTTGATTGAAACAGTATGAGTGTATGGTTAAGGGAAGACTGTAACATCAACGCAAATTGTTTTTTTTTTTCTTTTCTTTATTCAGGCATGAGATAAGGGAGAACAGGTGGTCGACCATCTCTGTAATCTTTTCTTATTATTTGTTTGCAGCACCCTATAGCTCCAGGGAGAGTATGAAATTACCCTATACTACACATGTCTGAGAATGGCTACAGTCTACTGCCTATTCAAAACACATAAACCTTATGTGAACAAAATCAATTGTAAGTACATATCTGGTCAATTCCCAGAGGCTGCCTTTACATAAAGCTTATTCAAAACTATTTCAATGTCTTCAAATTTGCTTTTAATCTCACCTGTCGATAGGGTAAGGAAGACACGCACACATTTGATCAAAGCACATTTGCAGCTTTCTCTAGGGGTGGAATTCACTCTTTAAACACTAAGATACATCAGGAGTTCCTTGATTTAAATGCACTTACTGAAAAATCAATGAGTGCTATATCATAATGAACAAACACATGGATATACAGTATGTGCAATGTTTGCACTTCTCAAGACAAACCACCTGCCTATACAAGTGTGTATATAAATAGTACCTTGGTGAATTTGGTTTGTTTTATTTTATTGTAGATTTTCTTCTACCTCCTAAGTACAAGTCCAAATGTACTTGTGTATGTTTTAGTCTATGCTACTGCAGAATGGCAATTTCCCTTAAGATTAATAAAGATTTTATCTCATCTTCTCTTAAATACAATTATTTCCCTAAAATGCACAACTTTTACTAGATACATCCAAAAGACCTACAGCAACTCTCCCTGCAGTCAAAATTGGCTGGGGCTATAAAATCTGTTTCTCACACACTAACCAAGCAGACTGAAGCCCTGCAGAGGTTTGAGTTACACGGCACAAAAATGCTGCAGAGGGGTAAATCATAGATATACCCTACAGATTATTTTATGATAAATGTCTCTGAGCCCTACTACGTTCTATGACAGTAAGACATGCTTCAGTAAATAATTCCAATGACAGCAGCAGCCTTTATAATTTCATAAATCATCCAGACAGAATACACTCATAACTAATTTTTATAGCTGAAATCCCATCACAAAATAAATGTGGTTTACATACTGCAGCATCTTGATTGACATGTTATCATAATGTAAAGTATTGGAAATGGGGAGAGGGAGTTCTCTCAGTCCCACACACACACGCAAAGGAATGCTCTCTTTTTCTTTTTGCTAGTAATAACCCCAATGTGCTGTATCAATGATGTGCATGCTTACCATCTTTGCTATCCGTTGTCTTGGCCACCACATCGTTTTCTAAAGAGTCCTGCATCTGTTGTCCCCGAAAGCACATCAAGTGGTCCTTCTCAATGAGGTCACTCTCATCTTCCTCCATTGGTGTCCATGTGCCATCTATAAACCACTGTCCTCTCATCACAGGGATGCGGTCCTGCTCTGTAGGGCAAAAGGCATCCAAGCAGCTACCTTTATTAAAAAATTTACAACAGGGTAGGTTCAGGAAGCATTCCCCAAACAACACACGCAACTAAGGCTACGTTCACATTACAAGCCACATTAATCAATTCTGATTTTTGGTCAGATATCATGTCAGGCACATATCATGACAGCTCATATTTGTGCGACCACTCATTCATTTCAAATCACGGATGTAATTTTAGCAGATATATACTTTGGATTTCGCTCTGGAGAAGGACAAGCACTTAGTCTGCAGTATTTGTTGAGGTCCAGAAGAAGGAAGAAAGCCAGACACCTGGCATTAGCTGTTTTAGTAGCTATTGCCGGCACTGCTGTGAAATCTTTGCACTGCCGATGGTGTCCCATAATATCAGATCCTAAGCATGCACAGAGGCAAAAAGCCATACGAATTCCAATCTAACCGGTCTCATTCAAGTCTCATGACAACATACTGTATTGGTTATATATCGAGGCCCAAGTAATAAAGTGCCTCAGGTCCAATCTAAAAAACATCAGATTTCTGTGTTCGGACAACCTTTAAAAATGAGATCTGTGCCACATTAGGGTAAAAATAAATAAATAAATCAGATTTCAATCACTTCAGGCTGGTTATGTGAACATAGCATTAGCCATATTCAGAAATGATTACTTTAACTGGGTGAAGTCTGTAATTCCATTTTTAAACATTGTGGATATTTGTGTCACACTTGGACAATACAGTTCTATGTACATTCAGAGACTAAAGACGAAAATATTATTTTATATTTATTAAAACGCTAAAGTTAATTTAATCAGTACATTTCATTCATGTTTATGTCTGTTTTTAAACAGTTCAGGTGAAATCATGCATTTGACACTGATCAGTTGGAGAAAAAAATATGTTAGGTGCTGTAACGTGTAATGTTTTCATTATCTTAAAATATCAAGAAGGCACTTCCTATAATCTTCAGCCCTAAGGAGTCTTTTCCTTGGCTTTGTGAGACACAAAATAGGAAGCATAGTGAAATTTTGACCTAAAAATGGTTAAAATGAAAACAGCCTTCCATTTATCCACTGGAAAGAAAATAAAAAATGACCTTTCTAAAACAATGGCTTGGCCACCACAGTCAGTGAAAGAACAAACAGCTATTTGAGAATATGGTGATAATTCACTGCCTCAGCATGCTGTGATTTAGGAGTGTGTGACTGTTTATGAGCTATTAAAGGATAAACTGTACTAGGGATGCACTAAACCCATAATTGTCCGTTTTAAACTAGTGTCACTTTGTGTAAATGAGCTTTGTGTTCTGGGATCATTCTCAATAATGATTGTACACTGAATCTTGTTAACCCAACCTGCTCTCTGCAAGTTTACAATAAATACTCTAAAGATGAACGTGATGTACTTTATTCAATACTAGAGGTTACCCGTGGCGTCGCCCGCACACATCCACCTAATGACCTTGTAATCAAATAAATGACTATGATTACCTCAAGCATGACATAAATGTTGATGATGACCTACTTTTACATACATGACGCACACAGCCACCACAAACACTAATCACAAACCCCGGCAGCAGCCCAGACAAACACCAGGACAGCAGAACAAGAATAATATCTGTTTTATACAATACAGACCAAAAGTTTGGACACACCTTCTCATTCAAAGAGTTTTCTTTATTGTGTTCTTTAGCCCAAACAAGTCTCTTCTGCTTGTTGCCTGTCCTTAGCAGTGGTTTCCTAGCAGATATTCTACCATAAAGGCTTGATTCACACAGTCTCCTCTTAACAGTTATTCTAGAGATGTGTCTGCTGCTAGAACTCTGTGTGGCATTGACCTGCTCTCTGATCTGAGCTGCTGTTAAACGGCGATTTCTGAGGCTGGTGACTCAGATGAACTTATCCTCCCCACAGCAGAGGTGACGCTTGGTCTTCCTTTCCTGGGGTCCACATGTGAGTGAGTTTCTTTGTAGCGCTTGATGGTTTTTGTGACTGCACTTGAGGACACTTTCAAAGTTTTCCCAATTTTTCAGACAGACTGACCTTCATTTCTTAAAGTAATGATGGCCACTCGTTTTTCTTTACTTAGCTGCTTTTTTCTTGCCATAATACAAATTCAAACTCTTTGCATGAGAAGGTGTGTCCAAACGTTTGGCCTGTACTGTATATATAGTATATATATATAAAAAATTAAATAAAAAAACCACACACATAATATCCAGTGAATCTAATCAAGCATAATACAAATTCTTAGTTTTCTTGCAGTTTTAACCTCCTCAGAGCCAACCTCCATGTAATTTCTCCTCACTGTGGTGGTTGTTGGTCTTTCGGCTGCTCACAAGCATTACGCCAGATGCCCTTCCTGACACAACCCTCCTATTTTATCCGGCACTGCATCCAGTGGCTGGGGTTTGGGCACTGGCTGGGAACAGAACCCGGGCCTTCCGTGTTGGCAGGCGAAACATCTACCACTGAGCCACCAGTGCCCTAAATTCTCCTCATGGTTTCTGTTTATCAGCACTTGATAACTCTTGATTT
Source organism: Clarias macrocephalus (assembly GCA_011419295.1). Taxonomy (NCBI): domain Eukaryota; kingdom Metazoa; phylum Chordata; class Actinopteri; order Siluriformes; family Clariidae; genus Clarias; species Clarias macrocephalus. The sequence goes on from JAAGKR010000280.1 coordinate 66,700, forward strand.
TTAGTAGAATTTAGACAAAGAGAGTAATAATGTACATCATTTGAAGTCCTCATAGGAGCATTTTCAAATGATGTACACACACAACATTTTCATTCATTCATCTTCTATAGAATAAACTATCCTGTACAAGGTTATGGAGGCCTGGAGACTTTAGGCACCAAGTGGAGTAGATTGATCAGGGTGCCAATCCATTGCGAGGCCTTCAGGAACACAACAGAAAATGGTCCATGCACACTGACCCAAGGTGTGGCTCAAACCCTTGATCCTCGAGGTGCGAGGCCACAGTGATAATCACTGTGCCACCATGCCGCCTACAGAAAATATATTTTGGAAAAAATTGAATGTCCTCATTGGAAGATAGTGTGGTGTACCATAAGCTTAAGATATTATATTTACTAAGACAATCCTGAGCAATGAACTCTTGTAATAGGTTTTAAAGGTGAGTATGTCAGTGAAGACAAGCCTTTAAACCCATGTATTAAACACAGATATTTAACTTCAATATCTAACATAAGAGTATTTTCCTTGAGCAATCCAAAACAAAAACATACTAACAGGTTTATTTAGAGCCACACACACACATTTTAAAAAGTGTGTTACTTAGACCTCAGACGTCCACTAGTTGTGTAAATCATTAAGGCACTGAGAAGTAACACTCACGGTTCCAGTACACAGGATAACACTCTTTCTCTCGGACATCCACCTCGTACAGTCCTCCTCGGACACACACTGCATCAACGCTGATCTCCGGGTCCGGGTCCGGGTCCTCCAGCTGATCAGGGCTCTGTTCCGAGGCCACGGCTGACGCATGCTCACACGCATCCTCCTCTCCGTCCGGTGGTACCGCGTGACCTGAGCCGCTCTCCCCTTCGGGATTCAGTTCACACAGTTTGCGGTACATGAGCTCAATCCTTAGGGAGTCGTGTCCGACGAAAGGTTTCCACGTCTTTTTGTCTTCCTTGTAAAACCAGCGCACTTCCTCCTCGCCGAGGTCTACGACCTCGAAGCGCGGTCTATGGACGCCGGCGCGGTGTTTTCTCCTGCTCTCCACGGGGCTCGTGCTGCCGTTGTTCTCGTTGTAGTCCAGCTGAGAGCCGGCGAGGTAGGACTGGGTACCGGTCCGGTAGGACTGGTCCAGACACAGCGCCATGGCGTCCTGCCGGTTATGGAGAAGCCCCAGGTGTCTCTCCACTTCCGTCTGTACCACCAGGGAGTCATCGTAGGAGCACGGGAACCGGTCATCACCGAGGGCCCAGGTTGTCCTCCCGTTTTTAGGACTCTCTGGTGGACTGATGAAAGGCGTTTTATTAGTAAAGCTGCTCATTACCGTTTGCTAAACGAGCTATCCCAACAACCAGTCTTCTTAAGTACGCTGACATAAGCCTTAACACTACAAAACAACTATTTCATACGTTACAACATAATAAATACCATTACACCCGGGTAGCTATACATGAAATATAGCTACATTTAGTTTTCAGTGTCAAGATAAACCGGCCATGCTAACAGGCTAAGTCTTTAACTCAACCGAACAACCGTCGCATTCTGGAAATCGGCTCTCTCCCTCTTTCTCTGTGTGTGTGCGCCTCTCTCTCTCTCTCCTCTCTCTCTCTCTCAACAAGCTGCTACAGCGCTAAAACTAGAACCTTCTCCTTGAAGCGCTGTAATAACACTTTTCCGACTTTGCTCCCTTTTAGCAGAGGTTTAGTCTCGTTGGAAACGCCTGCCCCGGCTGTCAGACTCGGCAGTACTCCAGCGTGAATTCGTTCATTCCATTCCAAACAACTCGCTTGCGTGCCAGGTGACAAGTACGTAAGTCACGCGCGTACGTCAATGCGCCCTGTACGTGACGCCGTTACGTAATAAACAGCGTTAAACGAGAACGCGCACGTTCTTCCAAACTATCTAGGGGCGGGTTATTTATACAGTTAGGTTTTATGGTACACAGAGGTACAAAGGTTTATTGTAATCATTCGTATTCGAGTAATATTCCACCACAAAAGTTATAAGCTTCATTATATACAGTCATTTTAGGGCTAGGGCTAAGGTTATGTCAACTTTAGGACTCATTCATCCATCTTCTATACTTCTTGTCCTGTACAAGATTGCTGAGGGCCTGGAGCCTTTCCCAGGAGACTTAAGGGCACAAAACACACACACACAAAGAATGAATGGGTAAATTAATTGTGTGTGCGCGCCCTGCGATGGATTGGCACCCTGTCTGGGTGTACTCTGTCTTGTGCCCTTAAGTCTCCTGGGAAAGGCCAGGTGTACCCTGCTTTGTGCCTTCCAGGCCTCCTGTGATCCTCTGTATACTGCTTTATCACTTATAGAGGATCACAGGAGGCCTGGAAGGCACGAGGCAGGGTACACCCTGGACAGCATGCCAATCCATCACATGGCACATATACACACACTCATTCACACACTGTGTGCATACTGTACTAGGGATGCACTAAACCCATAACTGTCAGTTTTAAACTAGTGTCACTTTGTGTAAATGAGATTTGTGTTCTGGGAACATTCCCAAAAATGACTGTACACTTAATCTTGTTAACCCAAACTGCTCTCTGCAAGTTTACAATAAATACTCTAAAGATGAACGTGATGTACTTTATTCAATAATAGAGGTTACCCGTGGCATCGCCCGCACACATCCACCTTGGATTACCTCAAGCATGACATAAATGATGATGTCCTAATTTTACATACATGACGCACACAGCCACCACAAACACTAAACACAAACTCCAACAGCAGCCCAGACAAACACCAGCAGCGGGCCAAGAATAATTTCTGTTTTATATATATATAGTATATATATAAACACACACACAATATCCAGTGAATCTAATCATGCATAATACAAATTCTTACAGTAGTTTCCTTGCAGAGCCAACCTCCATGTAATTTCTCCTCACTGTGGTGGTTGTTGGTCTTTTCGGCATTATGCCGGATGCCCTTCCTGACACAACCCTCCTATTTTATTCGGCACTCATCCAGTGGCTGGGATTTGGGCACTGGCTGGGAATTGAACCCAGGCTTTCCGTGTTGGCAGGTGAAACACCTACCACTGAGCTACCAGTGCCCTAAATTCTCCTCATGGTTTCTGTTTATCAGCACTTGATAACTCTTGATTTTTAGTAGAATTTAGACAAAGAGAGTCCGCATTTTAGAAAAATCAATTAACCTAGCAGGAAACTAGAGTACTGGGAGAAAACCCACCAAGCACAGGGAGAACATGCAAACTCCATGCACACAGACCTCGGGCCTGGAATCGAACCCTCAACACTGGAGGTGCAAGGTATTAATTAATTCACTCTTTCACTAATTCATCCATAACCAGACCTAGGGCCAGTTCATTAGGGCACCATTTGGATTAAAGAAAAGTTAAAATACTCTTCCTTTTTCATTGATAGTGTGACGTCAAATCAACATGGCCACTCATAATGTGAACAATATAAAGTGCCCATTTTTAAAATTTAAATACATTTGCAGTAAACTCGAGAGTCTAGAGGGAACTCTCAGACAGAGAGAGCATGAAACAGAGGAACGCCATACAGGTTGTAACACAAGTTCAAGCTTGAACTGTGGACCATGGAGTGCTGAAACAGCAATGTTGGCATTACAATGGGCAATTATACTGCCCATAATGTTAATAATATAATAAAATGTAGCTTAAACATACAGTACAGACCAAAAGTTTGGACACACCTTCTCATTCAAAGAGGTTGAATTTGTATTATGGCAAGAAAAAAGCAGCTAAGTGAAGAAAAAAATGAGTGGCCATCATTATTTTAAGAAGTGAAGGTCAGTCAGTCCGAAAAATTGAGAAAACATTGAAAGTGTCCCCAAGTGCAGTCACAAAAACCATCAAGCGCTACAAAGAAACTGGCTCACATGCGGACCGGCCCAGGAAAGGAAGACCAAGAGTCGCCACTGCTGCGGAGGATAAGTTCATCTGAGTCACCAGCCTCAGAAATCGCAGGTTAACAGCAGTTCAGATCAGAGAGCAGGTCAATGCCACACAGAGTTCTAGCAGCAGACACATCTCTAGAACAACTGTTAAGAGGAGACTGTGTGAATCAGGTCTTCATGGTAGAATATCTGCTAGGAAACCACTGCTAAGGACAGGCAACAAGCAGAAGAGACTTGTTTGGGCTAAAGAACACAATAAAGAAAAAAATTTTAATGAGAAGGTGTGTCCAAACTTTTGGTCTGTACTGTATACCAATTTACCCTTGGCATTATTTTACTACCGTTTTATTTCTCCTAGTCATATTTACATGTCCACATGGTGGCGCTGTTTGCCTAATTTTTGCTATTTGAATATTTTCATCAAGGTTTGAAAACCTCTTCCCTCCTAGCCTTAGCAGACTAACACTTAGGGAAGTGTGGTTAGGATAGTTGTTTTAACCTTCCAGTAATGCATGCCTGTAACTGTTATTAGTTTTTGAAACAAGAGTGAACTGTAAATCTGCATGCAATGTTTGCATTTATTATCACTTCCTGCTAAAAATGACTGTCAAAACATAAGGATGTGGTCCCCTACAGAGTCAGGTTGATTGTGTGATATGTCTCCTTCCTGACAAATTCTGGGCGGGTTCAGTGGCCGCACATTAAGTTGACCAAATACACCCTAGGACAATAATTATTGTCTTCCAAGAAGACATGATTTCTGTTCAATGGACATGTCTTAACTTTCCTCCGCCATTTTACACCACACAAACTCAACCATCTTTTCTACTGCTTCGCTTTAAGTGCATGCATGCACACACGCACATTTATGCATCCAAGTTTGTTACGGATTTTTGTGGGTTACAGGCAAAGAAACAAACGGATGTGTGTGGTTAGACTGTTTACATGATGTAAAGGCTTGGGGTGGGCTAAAGAAGCTGTGTGTCCAGCCTGCAACTTCTCTCCACATGTAGAATCAGACCACCGGAGTATTTATAACCATCCATCAACAACACAACAACAGTGGGGCAACTTTCAGTGGTTATGGGGTAAACAATGGCATGAACATAATCAACAGCAGTTACACTTGAATATCTTATAATCCTTCTAAACAAGAAAATCTGTATGGATTGATTCATGGCACATGTCTAAAGCTTCAGCTTAAATGTAAAACCTGAGACAAATCCTGTGTGTTCTGATTCCACGAGTTCCTGTATGATAATGTTAATTATCATGTATAATATAATATATATGTTTAATTTCCCAAAGTACATATATCATATGTATCATATATTCTATATATTTGTTGGATTATGTGTGCATGTGTGTGTCTGCATGGATATGTGTGTGACGAGACATCGGATCTCTTGCTCGCTGCACGCCACACTTACTTGGAGGTGGTCTGTCCACACTCAGAGGCCAGGAGCAGATTTAATATTTCATAGGAACGCAGTACGCTCTGGATGCCATCATTGACTCCACATGGCGGGCCGGAAAGCACCTCTGTGAACACTTGGCTGAATTATGCTGCCTGCCAGATACCCCCCTCCCTCCCTCCCCTACCTCCTCCAACAAGTTCCTCACTCACTGGGCCTCACAATTACAAGCTAGCCACGCAAGTACAGATGTTGGCAGATGTCTTTAAGTCTTTGAATTCCGGATATTTCTTTAACTTTTACTTTTTTGGTGCTAGAGAACTCTAAAATCAGAGGGCAAACATTTGTGCAAAGCACATAATCATAGTAAATGATTTACTTTGAAAATTTAACTAATGACTTATGAGGCAATTTGTATCTTTAAAAAAACATGTATTTTAGCCTACTTATTAAAAGTACTCTTTTTTTTTTGTAGGAATGCCATCTTTGCTCATAAATGTAAAATGCCCATAAAATGTTCAATGAGACCTCGTTACTTTCAGCAACCAGTATAAACACATGCCACATTTCAGAGCTGCAGATTCACTAAGTTGGACAATCAAAAAGGAAGACAAGGGCATCTGTGTAATTCAAGTCGCACTCTTGTGACACCTTTATAGTACGCTTGTGTTTTCAAACATGAAGTGTGACTCGGACATAAAAAAGAAGAGTGGAAAAAAGAAGAGCAGGATTAAGGAAGTGAGGGGTCAGGTACTCTTTGAGGAGTTCCAGCCTGTGTACAGCTCTAAGCATACACAGTATCAATGCACTCCCCACTTCTGAAGAACATTATAAACAGGAAGCGTAGGCCAGAAACATTTAGAACATGCTTGAGAAATTGGACTTTGCAAAGCTTAGACTAAGAACACTATCAGACTAAATTTTACATTTAAGACACATTCAAATTGTTTAGAAATTGTCTGCAATATTAAACAGATGACTGGTACAAATTCATGCGTAGTCATTCATGTTTAATAACAGGCCTCCGACTTTGCAGCTGTCACACTCGCTCGAGCACTGCAGTACCCTTTCTTTTAATTCTCTTTTAAGTGTTTTTGTGTAAAAACATAATGAAAATCATCTGATCGTAGCGGGTCTAAGTATTAGGGAAATGCAATCTCAGACCAGCAACAGCATATAACTTTTTCCCCATGATTTTATTTGTTTAGAAAGAATGAAGCCAAAAAGAAAAAGTTTGCAATACTAAGTAACCCATAATTCAATAGCTTGTAGATCCACCTTCAGCAGCAATAACCTGAAGTATCTTTTTTCCGGTATTACTTTATCAGTCTATCACATACTTGTGGAGGAATTTTGACCCATTTTTTTTTACAACATTGCTTCAGTTCATTGAGGTTTTTTGAGTATTTCAATTGGGTTGAGGTCTGGACTTTGACTAGGCCATTCCAAAACCTTTAATCTTTTTTTTTTTTCATCCATTCTGATGTAGATTTACGGATTTACTTCAGATCATTGCTCTGTTGTATGACGAAATTTCGGCCAAACTTTAGTCGGAAATTTGGCCTTCATATTTGCACCTAGAATACTCGTTCTAGACCCAGTCCTGTGACTGCAAAACAAACCCAAATCATCACCCCTCCATTGCCATGCTTAGCAGTGGGCATGATGTGTTTCTGCTGAAATGCTTTGTCGTTTTTGCCAAACATGGTTCAGGGCACTAAGGGCAAACCACATTATATTCTCATCTTTGCATATGATATTTTTTCCAGAAACCAGATGCAGTTTTGCGAATCTCAGTCATGTTTCCATGTTCTTTTTATACAGAAGAGGCTTTCTCCTGGTAACCCTTCCAAACAAACCGTACGTGTTCAGTCTTCTTCTAATTGTGCTGTCAATGACTTTAACATTTAACTCCTGGGAAAATTGCCAACCGTCAACTGTTTCTACTTGTGAATAATCTTTCTCGCTGTAGAATGTTAAACTTCAAATTGTAAAAACAACTTCAAAACTTGTTTTTACAGAAAAACTCACCGAATTAAAAGGGGGGTAATAACTTTTAAACATGATATGTATATGTAAAATAACAGAGATGGCAGATTAGGCATCAAATGTGGAGTTCACCATGGTTCACATCACTAACATCTTGCGTTATATCTCTTTCAGGTATGGTATTTCTTTTTTTTTAGGTAAAAATAGGGGGGAAAAAAGAAAAAAATGCTCATCTCTGTCTCTATTTCCTAGAAAATAACAAACAAACGAAGCCTTCATTCATCCTTAGTAACTGCCTGGTTAAGGTTATGTTGCTTTAAATGAGGCCACACATTTCTTTATACATTTCCTGCCCAAAGAAATTGCACTGTAATGTTTTGTTGGTCTGCTTTTATCTATAACTATGGTGTGTGTTCGTTTTGACAATCTTATGCAACATCACAGCATTTATTTACATCCAGAGTTGCATTAATTGTCCAAGATAGTCGAACCACACAGTGGGGTTAGAGTAAGACATCTGTGGTGGCCAATTAATGTGTGAAAATGATTCCTCATGCTCCCAGAACTACTTTTTCACAATTAGATGAATTGAATAAATCTTGGCACTGTCATCCTGGATCATGCCCATGGCATGGGGAGAAAACATCCTTTAATAACCTTATATTGTTGCTCCTCCCACTACCTCAACTCATTACCTCATCACCACGAAGTATTGAAACGTGTCATTTGTCGCTCTTGTTTGCACATTTGCATGTGCATTTTATGTTGTATCTTTTGGTCCTGGAGGTACAGTATGTTGTTTCGTTTTACTGTGTACTAAACTGTATATGGTTGAAATGACAATAAAAAACCTACTTGACTTGACTTGACCTGGCCATCCAGTAGTCAGGTGACTTCATTTTATTGCTTCATAATTTTGCTGAGCCAAGACCTGACCAACTGAAGCAATGCCAAACCATATTGCTGTCTCCAGAGGCTTGTACTGTGGCCACTATGCATTCTTAATCCAATTGCAGTAATTTCAGCAATCTCCTTAGTTGTTTTCTTTGCTTGACAATAATTAATGGAATTCTTGTAAAACATATTAATTATTGCAGTAATTATCCAATCACAGACCCTTAAGAATTACAGTAGCTTATTTAAGTCCAAACACTTGTCTCTTGCTCAGGCAGTGTATTTTGGGTAACAGAAAACCTGGGACAAATTCTTTGTGTTGTAATACCAGTTTGACAGTGTGTCTAGGGCATTCTAAAGTGGATTTATATATTAAAAGTTTTTTTTTTTTTCAGACCAAACCCACTTACACTGTATTGTATTTCACTTATAGTATTGTACTATATACAGATTCTATAAAATTTTCCCTGATCTCTGTGGTAAAGTGCTCGCCCTGTCATCTGGAGATCGCGAGTTCGATTCCCGGGTGATGCTGTAACCTCTCCCAGCCGGAGGGCTACAGAGAACTGATTGTCCGAGCTCTCTCAGAGGGGAGGGATGAGAGGTACTTAGTGCTCCCACATTAATCACGGCTCTACGGCCAATCAGGGGCGTCTGTGAGCTCACACAAGCGGCTGGAGTGGATAGCGCTGTCCTCCGAGTGTGTTACACCGCCTCCAACGGTGCGTGAGCGAACAGTTCGAAAAGATGCGGTCGGCTGGCTCCACATGGATCGGAGGAAACATGTGATAGCCTTCGGCCCTCCAGGCTAAGTGGTAATAGTAGCCTTAATATGGGAGCCCCCTAGTGACGGGGAGGAATTGGATATGACTAAACTAGGGAGAAAATCAGGGGCGAAAAAAGAAAAAAAATTAATCATTTCACCTGATCTCTACAACAGGAGATTTTGTATTGTTAAAAATTCAATTTTTTAAAATTGCTTATCGATTAAATACATCTATACAGCAATTAGTCTCCAAACATTACTTTTTGGAGTAAATTCTTTTTCAGACAATGTGACAGAAAAAGTCCTGCAGTCCACTATTTTTCTTATCCTCCAATTTTGAAGGATGATTGAGATCATAATTTATGTCATGCAGCGTATTAATTCCTCACCAAAGATCCACCAATCTTTCAAACAACCTTGTAATCGCTCCCATGAACAAAGAATTCTTGGTAGAAATATCGCGGTGTCAAAAAGGCTCATATATCATGGAAGTGTAACATGCACAGGGATCAAGAAAATGGTCTTTGTAGCCCAGAACATGACCTTCCATGGTCCGGGAATGATCCGCTGCATCTGAATTACTAAGTGGGATATGACTTGACATTCTAATTCCTTTTTCACGGGAGAGAGCTCTAAGCAAACACCAGCCTGTTTCTGTAGGATGGAGGAGTGTTTTCTTGTGTCACACTTGTTGAGTGAACACTGAACTCCCTTTCCCCATCTCACTGCTAGTGTAAGCCTCCAGCGTTGAGATGGTTAAGGCTGCTCTATACTCTATAGCCCCCCCCCCTGCTTTTTCTGGGGCCAGGACTCTCTGCTGCGTGCTGAGAGCTTGTGCAAGTTCCCACTCAGCATACACACTCTGCCGAGGCATTGCAGCCAAAACAAGCAGGTGTTTGCTGAACCCATGGCTCTGGTCCCTGCTCTTGCCAGAGAACCCTCAGCATTCATGTGATTTTATAATTAGCGAACTCATCGTTGTTTTATCATGGCTGCATTTCTCCCTCTCTTTCTCTCCGTCTCTTCTTTTCCTCTCTCCGCGCTTCCTCCCTCCCTTTATTTCTGCCACATGTGGGTCAGTGAGCATGCCCTCTTCAGTGTGGCATGAGGCCCATGGGAAGTCGGTGTCTTGTTCAATACCTGGCGCTCAGATTGATTGACTCACACCGCATGACCTTTCTGTGCTCAGAAAAACAGGTCAAATCAGGCTTAAACTCACCATGTTAAAGGTCTGATCATGCTTTTAAGTTTAGCTCATGAAGAAAAGACTTTGTTCGACAATTGTCAATTTGCCTTTATTTTATATGAGAAAAGTGCTTGTCCAGGTATCATTCTTTTTTTCAGACCTTCTTCCACTAGAGGGCAACACGTTCAAAGGAGTCGGCGTCTCACCTACAGTACATTCATTTAATCTGATCTTATTTATCCAGAGGTGAAGTCAGACGGCAGGAGCTCTGACAAAGATGTGCTGATGTTAAAGTACAAATGCCAAAAGATCTAAGGGTTTCTTTTTATCCATACAAGAACATGCATACACACGCGCACATAGACACACACATACATGGAGACATGTTTGTTCATGCAGTGGGACGCTGTGTTTTCAGACGAACAGCAGGAGAGATGGAGAAGAAAAAGAAAAAAACGAGGGGTGAATGAGGCTTGGATGTGGGGTCTGCAGGTCTGGTGACCACATGTCCCGTTTTGTTCTGTGCATGGTTATTGATGGGTTGGGTTTCATACTAAACAACCACATAGAGGTGGAAAATAAACCCTACGGAAACCCAGAGGAGAGGGTGGCAGTCGGGACAGGAGCAAGACTGAAGAGACCCCATGTATCCCTTAATAATTCATCTGTTATCACAAGCACTGTGCACATAAACACACATGAACGCAGACATAAACACGAGTCTAAAAGAACATAAGAACACCGCAAACACGTCGTCTGTACTTGGGAGAGTTTTGCAAGCGAAAAGTGATTTACTGCATGATCAATCAGAAAAGAGTTGCCTTTTGGTTGTTTTTTACCTATTAAATGGGTTTTGGGGCATTTCCCCTTAGCTGTTCATTTACACAGTCATCCGTCTTCACTGTTAATGTTATTCTCAGACTTTGAGCTGTTAAATGGTGACAAGGAAATAATTATGTCATACTGAAGAAGGATAAAGTTACATGCAGAGGAAATGTTAAATTACATTTTCATCAGCCAGTAAAGCATGTAAAGAGGCAGTTAATTACCTTTTAACATTGTTCCTTGCCTGAAAGAAGAAAGACCTCTTTTTTTTGTTTAAAAAAGCTAATCTTTTAACTATGGAGGAGCAGAAAACCACATCAAACACCACACATGTATGAATCTGTCAGCAATGAAGACCTATCAGTACAGTAGTAACTACCAGCCTGAGGGAGGCCTGTCAATTGACTCATAAAAGACTTTACCTGCTCAGAAACAGCACGGAACACCACACCTTATGGCCTTTACACAGCTCAGAGCACATCCACAGTTGCAATCCACAGTTCAGCAGACAGCGATATAGATAGAAAAGATTTTCGTTTTTTAATGCGTGCATCAACAAAAAAACTCAATAACAGTTAACTACCAAGAGCATTATCATGCCTGCATAATGTGAAATAGCCATGAGCCCTGGGTGAATTAATGTACATGTTCTTGGCCAGGCGACGTGAGCATGTATGTAAGGTCCTGGCCCATTGTGGAGGTAATGAACCTGTCTGTCTCATGTCAGACGGCTGTCAGAGGCACGCCTAGCCCCATCAATATTGTCCATATGCCTGCACTGAACACACGTTTAGATTGCTGACGGGAATGTCAGGAGTCAAGTAGAACCTCTTAAAATGTGGCCTAAAGGTCAAAGGTGACCGACTAATGAGTAAAGCTTTTTTCTGTGGATGTATGTGAGAGAGGAGGAGGGGGGTACTTGTGGGGGTAGGTAATGGCCCTCTGTGTGGGGTGCAGCGGACTAGAGGGGGCACTCAGGTCAGAAAGAATGTGCAGAAAGACCACCATTGGTAAGGAGGTGATGAGGTGAGCAGGAAGCAGTGAGAACAGTGAGAGGCAGAAAGGCTGCCTGATGAAGCAGGAGGAAAATAAAGAGATCTGTATGAGAGATTAAACCAATAAATAGCTAGCAAATACACTGCTCACCACAAAGCACTGGCAGGAATGAAAATAGCTGGTTAAAGTTGGAACAAGGTTTAAAGGTTGCAAATGTTCTTCTCCACTGTCAAGTATAGTACGTTCTGAAACTGTCAGTACAGTCATTTTCTGAATTATATATATATATATATTTTCTTTTGCTTATTATATTTATACTATATATACAGTATATATACAGTATATATATATATATATGTTTTTTTTATTGGTTATCGGTACCAATAATTCAGAATATATAATTTAATTTAGTTAGTTAATATATACTTTTATTTATTTTGTTTTATTATAATTTAATTATATATGTATATACTATATATTGCTTGTTCTTCTGCCAAAAATGCCAAAAATGCCTGGCATTGATGTTATACATGTATGGGTGGCTTTATATTTGTCTAGTGCTCTCTTAGCCTTATTATGCATTAATGCATTAGAATGCTGTTATTTTCTCAAGGGGCGGGGGGCAGGCTTCACCAGGTATTAAAATTTGCTGAGGCACCATTAAAAAATAAATTAGAAAATAAATAAAGTGTTATGCAGGTGAAAAAGACACGCCTTCAAAGAAGTTGGAAAACAAAAATATTGTTAAAAAGAACCTAACTACATTTAAACTTTAATCCTTTCTACAGCTCAAAAATAGAATTCATTGCTTATGTCATGTCAATTTTAGTTATTAATAAGATTCCAGAACTATTTATACTTTTTATATATATATGATAATGTTTCATTTCATAACTGTGCTTATGAATGTACTGTAGGTGGAGTTCTCTAGAGGTTGTGGGGTAATGAAATGATATCCTATGTGAAGCCAGTGTCAGCAGTAAATTCTAAGTGTGTTTGAGTTCAACTGCAAATCCCCTTCATGGAAAAAACAGCTGGACAGTTTTTACCCCTCGTGCCCTGTCACTGGCTGCAAGCATAAGCTTTGCGCAAAGAATGAATAAATATAAATTAATACAAATAACAATTTGTTAATGCATGTATGAATACATATAGATTTATCCTTAGGTAGTCACGTGAAAATAATCAAGCCACATGACTAACAAATTGAACCCTACTGATGTAGCAACTATAACCTTACTATAAATCTGAGACATCATCTCAGAATAGGTCTTCAAATAAAAAAAGAAACAATATTGTGGTCAGCATAGTGTCCAATAAGGACTAAAGCTCTAAAATTGCTCCATCAAACTGACTGTAACCTCGTGCTGAACTTTTTTTTTTTTTAGAGCTTTCATCATATTTGATAGATAATGTTATCAGACACTCTGCTGAAGTTTGCTGTTCAGTGCAGTTCTGTAGAAAAGCAGAGGGTTTTGTCATAAACTGCATGGAATCATTTAAAATGATGACCTAATAAACTGAAGCTTATAATTTAACACAGTTGGGTAGAACACAATTTAGGATCTTTTTTTGGGATCCTGCTATTTTGAGCTCCACCTATTTTTCAGCTCTCTGGTACTTCTGGTACCTGTGAAAGAAGTCCAGGGAAAGAATTTGTTATGATACAGGTCACCTGGCAATGGAAAAAAAAAATCATGGATTCGTAATCATATTGCACTTGGTGGTGGGAAAGTGCTATGTACCTTAACATATGAGGACTGGACTGAAAGTAATGCAAAACTAAAGAAGGCAGAACATTTTTATTAACTCACATATGTAGTTTGTATTGCACATGCTGGTAGAGTACAAAGATACTACTCACCATAGTTTCCATCACAAGTGACGTGTTTACACCATCGTTGGACCCAACTTTCAAATATTCTTTGGAAATCCCTAAGGTGCGTGTGAGAGACCATCAACTGAGACAAAGGGTATTTTTCAAGATGATTAGCGAGTTGTGTTTGCCGATGATGCAAATGTCTCACTTATGATGAAGACGATGTTGAGTAGGACGTTTGTATAAATGAAGACTTACTCTACCAGCATGTGCCATTTGAACGGTTCTATGTCAGTTAAAAATGGTACCACTATAATGGTACACTACTTTCGGTACAGACCTTTTTTTTTTTTTTACATTACTGCCATATTCATAAAACTCCATCCTTTATCCAACTCGGCAGCTACGTGTGCTGACGAAGGCTAATTGGTGTACCAGACATCAAATTTTGATTTTGCACAGAAACTGCAGTCTGTTACAATCTTGCAAATTCTTTTGATTCTTTCTTTTTTTCCGACTACTAAGTCTCAGTCTATCTACTTGTCTCTCGCACTCTCTCTTTTTTCACTCCGTGCCACACTTTTTGACCCTGACATGGTGAAATTGATTCACAAGGAGCATCTAGCATCCCCTTTTCTCCGTCTTGGTGAGACTGAGGCAGTATATTACAGTGGCTCTGGAGAGGGAAAAGAAAGCAGCTCTTGTGTCAGGGAGTTAACCTTTAGCACTCTGCTGCTGCAGAGCTCTCTGAGACTCGCTTTGTTCCCTTGGTGTCTGGTCCTGGCCTGCCAGAAGTGTCTAGGCCTGTTTGAAGCCATGCTGCCTATCTCTTCAATACACACCAGTCTGTAGACACATTTCCAGATGAATTCCAGTATTTCCTTCATGTCTACATAAACACATAGAAAACAGAAATGTAATCGACTGTTGAATTTTAAAAGAGATCGTTACTGACATTTATAAACAGGCATGTGTGCCAGTAGTATACAAAGCCCTTGATGAGCCAGCTTCTAAAGGAATCAAAGCACCTTTTAGTTATATGCATAGTGCTAGCTATGCTAACCATACTAGTACAGCCTTAAGGGTGCTTCTGTTTAGGGAGTGCTTTGGTGAGATTGTGTTCGTGCGTGAATGCCAGGGCCAGTTCACTGCCACAGAAAGCTGAGTATACCCTTTTCATGCAGCAGCTAATTGGCAGTGCAGGGGCATAGTGTTACAACAACAGGAAGTAATTCTCTTTGTAGTCTCAATATCACACCTGACCCTCAAACCCGTGTTTCCTCGAGTAGAGGCCGGTCTCCAGCAGGGTGCAGAAAAACACTGACATTCAACCCGCTAGTGTAAAAAAAAAAAAAAAATCACTTTTTCTAAACTAAACTCTGTAGGTCACGCAATAGAAACCTTTTTTTTTTTTTTTTTTACATTTCCCCCCTGAGATATAAGAATGAAAAGGCGCAGTGTATATTTAAAACATATTCTCAGTGCCTGTGTAGAACATCAAGGCATCTTCTTGCTTTTCTTATACTTTACTGGCACAATGAACCAGCGGAAGGAACCGGACAACTCCGGAGAAAAATACCTGCATAGGCTCTCGTGTAAGCTGGCTGCTTCAATAGAGGTGGTCTTTGTGCGGGAACACACACATATTTGTTTGTGCGTCGTGCCTGTGTGTGGGAGGTTTCAGTTATTTCAGATGTTAACAGTTCTCATCAGCTCTATTATGCTCAGGTCGCTGTTTCTTTCTTTCTTTTTTTCTTTCCAGTTCGTGATGGTTTCAATTTTAGCCTCTGAACTCTTAGAGTGGACTGCCCTCTTAAACCACAGAGGGGAGAATATTTGTTACATGTCTCTAAACAAAGATAACTTTAGGAGATGGCATCAGACTGAGCGCACACACTACCTTGGTTCACAGTGCTTTAGACTGTTCTAGCAGGATGTGTGTATTTTATTGGCTGATCTACACGTCTGCTCGTGTTAATGTGTTTCCCACGTCTGCCAGAAATTCAAATCTTTCCCTGCTCCTAAAGGGCTACACTTGAGCCGTGACCTCATTTGCGAGGTGAGCACCTGCAGAGTGCAAACAATTATCCTATTAGTGTGGAGAGGTGGCCGTCTCAGCTCGACCCTGCCTCTCCTCGCTGCACTTCGCCACTCCTCCTCTGCCACCACATCAGACGTGCAGGCTTGAGAGAAGGAGGCGTGCTCCGGAGATCAATGGCCTCCTCTCGGTTGACGGCGCGCAGACAAAAAGCTCCTCTCAGACAGACCAGCCCTCATACACCTGGATGGCAAGAGGAATCACAGGGAAGAAGCCAGGGTTTCTTCAAAGACCAGAGATTACCACCTGGGCCCAGTGAATGCCCAGCCACATATGGTTGCCTCAGTGTAAGCAAAGACACAGACACACATGCACACATACATATTCAAAATCACAGCAACCTTGCTAACCATACAAGGCACATGGAACCGCTGTAGATATCTACTGTTTTTCAAGATTGAGATCTCTCATAACATAATTCTTCAAAATCCAGGACACTATCAACTTACCCTTACTAGAAGCATGTGTGATTTGTTTTATTTAAACTCGCACCCTTCAAACTATTTTTTTTATGTTTGCCATAAAAGTGTCATTAAACAGACAGCATATGGATTTGGTGAAATTTGCATTTCAAACCTGCGTCTTTACTTTACTCACAACTCACTAATGCATTCCCTGAGTGCTTTCACTCAACACAAAAAAAAGTGTCAAGACTTCATTCAACAGCTTTCAAGATCTCTGGCTTCTGTTCGCAATAATTTCTTGGCAACTGTATTAGGTTTCATCCTGGTCAACTTTCCGGATCTGATTTTGGATTCTTTTTACACTTAACCCCTTGTGAATTAATTACCATTTGTGATAACCTCAGCATCTGGCAGAGCTGATTGAGCATGATCAAGTGACCTTAGATTTCCTTTAATTTGTGCTTGTGCCTTTGGCATGACATTCAAATGCAAAAACGCATTTAACACTGAAGATTTCCAACTTGCCTGCAACTTACTGCTCAGATCCGGGTTCTGAACTGACTAAAACGTAACACAATTCTGCAGTTGTAGCCCAGTTGCTGTATGGTTTGATATGTTGCTCTGAGTTGCTTTTCTGGGCCCTACGGATGTAAAAAGTGGCAGCAATATAGCCTTTCTGTCAGCTTAAGCCAAGGTGGAATTTATCATTTGACCTTTTTTATTGTGTTTTTTCATCATTCTGTGAGAATTCTGTGTGTGAAGATTTCAGATCATCAGTTTCTGAAATCCTGAAATCAGGACCAACAACCACGCCATGATCTAACTAACTGAAATTACATTTTTCCCAATTTTGATATTTGATGTGAAACTTTGCACCTATATGTACATAATTTTATTCACTTCGTAATATATTGTATAGAGTGGCCCAAAACTCTGGATCCATTTGCAAAAAAAAAAATTAAAAGCAAGAATTACAGCAAAAGAATTACAGGAAAAATGTATTTTTTAGACTTTTGGTCCAGGCTGCACATATACATGAAACAACAGGCCTCAGGTGTATATACCCATCTAGGTCACCCCCAAGCCCCTCCGTTAGAGTGCAGGCACACGCTTAACCACACCACATGCACCAAAGGTAACCACTGTGTGCATACCTGCACAGAAGCACCGCCTCAAGCACACCTAATAGATATACTGTATATGTTCACACGCATACACACACGTACACCAGACATTGGTGTGTCTGGGAACTTCACTGTAACACTGCAGTAGGAGCTGTTTGAAGCCAGCTGTCACAACCTGACAGGCTGTTGTTTTAGAGGCCTTTGGTATGGCCGGGGGGCCGAGGGGAGAAAAACAGCACCAGGAATGTGTACAAGTCAAGACCCAACAGTAAATCCGTCGTTCGCTTCCTTTCCCCCTCTGCAAATGAGAGCCAGTGAGCTTGGCCCAGGGGGAAGGGGAACGTGGGAGCTGCCCGTTCCGTACTCTGGACCAGCCAATCACCCTCCCTTACCAGGCAACTGTTAAAACACCTGAGTCCAAACCAGTACTCAAGAACATCACACTAAGCTGGAGTAAAGGAAGAGTAATGCTCATTGTCAAGCTGTTGAAGCCTGACGTATAATCACACAGGTTGAAAGATTACACTAAGGTGTTAGCAGTTCAGCAAGTTGAAAAGACTTTCCTAATATACTAGAATATTCTTGTTTTCAGCTGCCTTGGACCTCTACTTTTCAAACAAGTGCTCACACCCATGGGCTCCTCTTAGAAGAGAAACAAAACCATGTGTAATTACCCAGATCCAAGAAGACGCTTGAGGCATGGAAAGTGTCTTTCTGTGTGTGTGTGTGTGTGTGTGTGTGTGTGTGTGTGTGTGTGTGTGTGTGTGTGTGTGTGTGGAGAGAGAGAGAGAGAGAGAGAGAGAGAGAGAGAGAGAGAGAGAGAGAGCAATCCAGCTCGCTACATCCCTGACAGGGTGCACACACACCAAAGCTGGGTTATGTGACCCCGGTGGTCTGGGAAGAACGGCGTGCTCGTATATCACCTCCCTTAACATAGAGAGTACTCCTGTGCAGGCTTTGAACTGAACATGGTTCACTGAGGAAACTACTGATGCCCTATAGGGATAGTGCTCGAACCACTGAAAATCACCAGAAACTATGTGCTGAAACTTTATGGGGTTCACGGTGGAAAACTCAGCAGATGTTAGCACAAAGATCGCTTTGGTGGTTTCACACTGTTTTATATAGTTTAGTTTCTGGCTATAAATGATAAATAAGCGACTCGCATTACAAAATACATTTATGATTTACAAGTTACAAAAAGTCAGCTGAAAGTTTCATGGTTCACATTTGTCACCCCGCCACACCCCCAGCACTCTCTCTTTTTATACACTACCAGAGAAAAGTTTAAAAGTTTGGACACACCTTCTAATTCCATGGCTTCTATTAATTTCTATTACTTTCCACATTTTCGAGCAATTCTGAAGGCATCCAAAATATGCAATAATCTCCTTTGAACAGTGGATATTGAGATGTATCTGCTACTTATGCTCTGTAAAGACTTCATAACAGCTCTGATCTGAGGTGCAGTAAATTTGTAATTTTTGAGGCTGGGAACTCTAAATAAACTTCTCCTCTGTCGTAGAGGTAAATTTTGGTCTTGCCTTCCTGGGATGGTCTTCATGAGAGCCAGTTTCATCATGGTGCTTGATGGTTTTTGCAAATGTACTTGACCATACTGCTCTTACAAGAACTGGTCCAGAACAGCTGACCTTTGTGTCTTAGAATAACAACTGATGTTGTTGTTGTTGATTTTACTTAATTACATAATGTCATATGTGTTATTTCATATATTATTATTGTCCTAGAATGTAGGAAATAAATCCAAACATGTGTCGAAACGTTTGACTGGTATTGTATATATACCAGCCCTAACATTAAGATGCAAAACATTAAGCCCAATATAGTCTAGGTTCCCCTTGTGCCACTGGGGTGGCTCTGGCCCTTCGAGTGTGGCGCTATAAGACTTCAGGGTTTGTGCTGTGGGGTCTGACACCAGAAAATTTGCGGTGTTTTGGGTTGAAGTGGGTTAGGGTTAGGTTGAAGGGTGCGGCCTTCAAGGATTGGACTTGTTTGTCTGGCTAGTTTGTCCATGGATGCTCAACTGGGTTAAGGAAGCTGGATCAACAACCTTTGATTATTTGCCTGTTAAGCCTTATACATGGCAGGCTGTGATGCGCTGGGTGATCTTTCTGCTGTGGATGGCATTAACCTATTCCGCAATTTGTGGTACATTGGCTTGTAACTTAACGGGGTAGCTTTTGATCCCCACAGGCACAGATGAACCTTGGGCGCCGATGAAAATGCCACCAGTTTACTGGTATATAATTGATGATCAATTTTATTAAATTCACCTGGCAATGGTCTTAGTGTTTTTGCTGTTTGGTGTAAGGAATAAAACACATGAGTACATGATGCTGTAGAAAAAACAATCATCCAGACCAGGATGGTGCAATTTGAGTCAAAATGAACAATGGAGCATTACAGCATCAAAGTTGATTAAATTCCTATAAAAATTAAATGTCTCAACATGATTTATTCCTCTCAGACCAAGGTCATTTGTTAGTTTGTATAATTTTTAATGCATTCATAATGGACGCACCATACTTTAAAGCCATTTATGGATAAATTTTACGGAATGCCTGCAGGACAGGTTAGATCCAGTATCACAAAGATGGAAAACTTGACAGTTACAAAGCACTGACACTGGAGACTTCATAATATAAATAATTGTACATTGTTTTAAATAATAACGTATTTTCATACTCTGTTTCTTATCAGGTTTAGATTCTGTGAAGTGGTGACAATTCCCTTGGAAATAAACCTTAACAATACCATATTATTCTAATCAAAAACAGATAATTAATGTTACAGCCAGAACTAATATAGAACTGTTGTTGTGCATAATTTATCTTTTTAACTTCAAATTCAACAGCATTTACATAATACAAAAAAAGTTATCTTATCCTGAGCTCTGCTTTTGACAGCAACACACAAAAAAATGTTTAGAGGGGATGTCACGGGCATGTAAATGCAGAGCAGGCAGCTAATTGAGAGTGGGAGAATGAGAGGTGGTTGGAGTTCAGCGGCTGACTTCTGACTCCCCTCCTCTGCCCAAATCTCATTAACACTGACAGGTGTTATGTGTGAGCAAACACAGAACGAAAAGGATAATGTAAACATACAGCCCCCCCAGTGCTCCATGGTATGGAACATAGTGTAAACACGTCACACACATATGCGCACACACACACAGAGTTCCTCTAATGAGATGTAATTTGGATTTGCTGTCAAAAACCATTAGCAAAAACATTCCTGATCATCTTTGCGTGGCTGTTGAGAAATATAGCATGCATAAAAATGTGTAGCTTACAGCCTACAGGAGAAGTTATACTTGTTATTCCAAGATAAGCCACACACTCTTTTTTTTAAATGTACCCTTATCTTCCTTACTTGTAGTATTTCTTTTTCAACTAGCCATGTGGATATAGTGTCTTTAAAAATCTTTAAAAAATATTTCCTAGAAAAACAATACACAATTAAAGAACTTGATGGTACCAACATATGACAAAGAAGATATGTGTATGTATTTTTATGGCAACAAGCAGGTCACCCCATTAACTCATTCATGACAGAACCAGCAATTTGTTCCCTGTGGTACACCTGTGGCCCTCGAGGGCCCTTCACTCTGTCCACTCCAAGAAGAAGGGCTGAATTTCTGTCGTTCTCCGCACTATGTCTGGCACATAATATTTTTCTGCTCAATCCATGTCTATAATCTGCACTTCCACGTAGAGATCCCATTACGCTTGACTTGAGTGGCCCAGCTGTTCAAACACAGTGATTAATTAAAGGAATTCTGTTTGTAAAACAATCCTCCCCCCTTTCTTGCTCCTCTCCTCACAGAAATAGAGCTCTGTGTTGGCTAGCTTACAACATTATTAAGGTCCTGGATGGGTCCATGGGGCTGTTCTACTCGCATTAAAGGCTGATTCTCCCAGAGGTATCCCACATTAGCAAGACAAACACTTGAGTGGGCCATAGAGGGGGTGAAAGAAGGGGGGGGGGTTTGCAGAACTGTTTTACTGCTCAGTGCTAAGGCAGGTGAGCTCTCAAGTTGCAAACTGTGAGCAAGGGTCATTCGCTCACTCTCTCCCTTTCTCCCTGCCTGTCGTGAGCAGTGCAGGTGCTCGCTATTCATCACGTGAAGACGCATGCTTAAAATCCCATTAGACCTGAGTGACCTAGCTCCCTCATACCGGTGTTCACTGCAGAGGCCAGGGGTCATCTGCACTCCAAGCACTATGCTACGCCCTTCCATAAGTCTGATCCAGCTGTTACCAAAGGAAGGAACAGACAGATGCACTGAAGCAGCAGTGGAGTTGGCTCAGCCAGTGTGAACGCTTTGGCTTTGGTCCCTGAGCAGTCGCTCCATTGTCAAATGAGTAGTTGGTTTGTGTGTATGAAAAACATGTGCGACCCCAGCAATTAGAGCTTTTAAGATAATTCCTCTATGAAACCCTGTTCAATGGCCCAAAAGTGCTGAACAACATTCAGTTTCATCCTGGTGAGGTTTAGAGTTTTTACCAAGCCCATCAACTGGTGACCAGGGTTCATACTTCAAACACTTTCTGCTGCTTTTTAATCCTACAGCCACCTGCTTGAACAGCATAGCAGTGGAGAAAGTACCAAATTCCCTAGCAAGTCTGGACCTTTGCATCACCCAGAAGGATTAAGGGCCAAAACAGCAATGCCTGTTGTTAATACAACAGACGCAAATACTAGAAGGGAAAACATATAGGGACATATTCATTCAGCTGTTATGGTTAACCAATCAGGTACAAGTAGTACAAGTAGGTTGAGTTGCCTTAACCAAAACCACTCACTAACTCACATGATAAAGCAGTATAGACGATGAGTATACAGGGTGACGGGGGGGCCCAGAGATAGGGTGCCAATCCATCGGAGGGCACACACACACACACACTCTCACTCACACACTACAGGCAATTTGCGAATGCCAATTAGTCTATCTTTGGAATGTGAGAGGAAACCAGAGTACCCAGCGGAACCCACCAAGCAGGGGGAGAACATGCAAACTCTATGCATACAGAGGAAGGGAATCGAACCTCGCCAGGAGTCGAACGTGGACCCTGGAGGTGCAAGGCAACAGTGGTAACAACTAAGCAACATGCCATTTTTTAACCAAAACCAATTGAAAGTAGAACCAATGATGAGTCAAAATTGGGCCATGCTGTGGTCACAAAATTTGCAAGTGAACAAAAAGCCCAGAGTCCCCAGGTTAACTTTGTGTGGAATGTTACATGTTCTCCTCTGAACTCCCAAAATCATGTTAGTTATTGTATTGGCTACTCACGTAGTAAAAGAATGTTATTGATGGACTGTGGTCCCATCTAGGGTGCATCTCTGGCTGGTGCCAAAATGTTCTTGGCATGCACCATTAACCTCACCAGGATAAAGCAATGACAAAAGATAATTGAATAAATGAAGCAAGGAAGAGAAAAATCACACAGGGTGGTTAGTATTAAGTTTATAAACGCTATGGAAATACAGTAGATTTTGGAGCAGCTTACAGCAGCCTTGCTTTGCTTGCTTGCTTTGCTTTCGCTTCAGGGTGGTTTCATGTGATGCAGACCGGATATCCCTTTTTCTGCCACAACTGTCATTTGCTTTCCTTTCCTAGGCTCCAGGATGAGTGTCATTCCAGAAAACGTTGCAAGATAAAGAACCGCAAACACATCGGCTTGGGCATCAGAGTCTCCACTGTGGAAGGATGACGTATTTAAAACCACTTCCAGCAATGTTCCTATATTCTTATGTGTACTTACAAAACTCTTGTGTACTTATGAACTCATACTTAGACAACTCTTCTAGATTATGGCAAACTCAGTTCCAATTCTCTAACACCCCAGCCTCATGTCTCAGCTGTGCTCATTAAATGTGCAAAAAAAAATAATACAAAAACACTGTTTTTGTTAAAGGTGTAGCCTACAAAAAGGATAAGGAAAAAAAACTCTGGCAAACGATTCCTGAGGCAGAACGTGCGTATGTTGTTGATTTGGACCCACTGTGCTCTCCATCAAGGTCTTCGGAGAAACAGCTTGGAGGTTAGGGGGGTGTATAAGTTAAGATGTAAAAAAAAACATCTTGCGCTGGAAGCCTTCTTCTACCCTATTGAATCTTGGCTGCACCTGCGATATAGAGAGGGTACGGGGGCATCAGTCGGAGGCAGGAAAACTACACAAGTTACTAATAAACTTGTGTAAATCCCTGATAAGATTGAGGCAGTTGTAACAACGGACCTGTCCTAAATAAAAAATTTTTTAAAAGATTTGTGGACAGCAGTAAAGGTACAAATGCCTGGTGTTTTCTTTTATATGTCGCTTTCAGCTGTGGCTTTTCAGTTTCAGTCATAACAGTAACCATGCCATAATCACATTATTGCACACATGGTGAATTTGACAAGTGGGGGGAATCATGTGCCGGGGATTTGGCTGCACTTGTGGACACACGCAGGTTGACGCACACACACACACACACAGACACACACACACTTCTTCCAGCTGTGAGCTCACCCTCCAGACGTCTGTGTGTGTGTGTGTGTGTGTGTGTGTGTGTGTGTGTGTGTGTGTGTGTGTGTGGGCATGTTTTTATATATTAGTGGGATTATTAAAAAGGAATATCTGACAGGTTTGACCTTATGGAGGATGGAAAACAAAACATCAGCTTTCATATAAGCAAATGGTTTCGCTTATGCAGATAAGATTATGGTTAGAATATACATAAATGTAGGCACAGCATTAATTAACCACAGGGATATTTTGTTATTAATTATTAGATAATCATTACTGTTAGTGGAAGGCCCTTATAAGTATAAACATGTTTTGTTTTGAGATGTTAAATCCTGGCCTACCTTGTTCTACATTAGATGAGAAAAGCACAGGCTTACAGATATACGAACGGCCCTCAGAGGTTGTTTTTTGGCAAAACATTTGAAGTTTTTTTTCTTTTAAGCTGCAGACATTCTGAGGAAGCAGAGAGCAAAAACAACCAAATGCAAAGCTCATCGGTGAAGCTGCGCTGAAGGGATTATTTATGACCTAAATACAGTAGATCCGCTTTCACTCTCACTACGGTGCTAAACAGTGATATTCCCATATTTCTGTCTAATCTTAATCCTCCGATTCATGTTCACTCGTTTGCAGATCAGTCTAAAAGCCAGGTGACTCCGGAAACTCTTTACTTTGTTACCGTACCCTGTCGTTTCTGAGCAACGGATGTGTGTGTGTGTTTGATAAGAGAAAGCATGCTTGTGCCGTGATAGAGCTCAGACAGAGAGACACTCATGTTATCGATGTCAAAGAAACAGGAGGGTTAAACGAAGACAGAGGCTCACCGCCTCAGGATACCGTGCGAGTGGGAAGAGGTCAGCGTTTGAACGCTTTTCTCTCTCTCCCTCTGTTTTCCCAGAGGTGTGGCCGCACTTACGGCCACACCGCTAACAAGATCAGGCTGCAGGGTGGGCCGCCACTTGCCAGCTGTGCATGCGTTTGTGTGTGTGAATATTTGTGTAAGCATGTACGTATGTGTTTGTGAATGTGGAGAAAAGTGACAGCTTGTAAAGCTCAAACATACAGTACATGTGGATAAAGAAGCTTGCTAAAACCCGAACGGTTATCATTGAAACAAATTCAGAGCCTTACAGTCAGAAACACAGTCTGGAGTCTGGAGCTGCAGAAATTCTAAGTATTGTCAACATGTTTAGCAGGGCCCTGATTTATTTCATAGACAGAGAATTCTGGGTTTCCCCTTCCTTCCCCTGAGTCCAGCTGCTTCCCTCAGTGCCGTCTGGATCTAAGCAGGGTGCAGGGATCGGATACACATTCAACCACACACACACACGTACACACACAAACACGACACACCACACACACACACACACACACACACACACACACACACACACACACACACACACACACACACATAGGAATACCTACCAAATAAAGAAAGCAGATGTACTCCAATCCCCAGATCTGCAAAAACAGACCACTCAGACTTTCCATGCAAAAGCCGACATAGATCTTTCTGCTCAATAACGCGCTGTTTGAGGGAACCAGAAATGACAATCACGCCCATCTTACAACACGCAGATCAATGGGTTTGTGTAAGTAGTGCATTTTCCTCGACATATTTTGCTCTAATTAAACACATGTGCAATAACTGCATACCACTGAATCGTGTGCTGTAACAAGAGATCAGAGTGAACCTTTTTTAAAAAAAGGATTTTAAGGATCATGCTGGGCACGATCTCAGCATATTGCAATGTCTCGACTTCCTGCCCAGTTTTTTTTTTTGCTTTATAGTGTGGTGGTCAAAACATAAGATAAGCCTCACACCCCAGGAATCTGTGGAATGGTTTTGTTTGACTTGCCTTCAGAGAGAAATAGTTTGTGACGAAGGTTAGAAATATGATGCCCATACTTGTCTACTATCTTTGAAGATGTCAAAAGAGGCAAAACCATCAGATGTCTTTCCTCGTAATAACCGAGCTGATAAGAGTGTCCGAGGAGCTGCCTACTTTTTTTTTTCCAGAGACTGTTATCTTGTTGCTGCCACATGGTACTTCGGCTGTGGGAGAAAACAAGAAATAAAAACATGATCGGTAATCATAAAGTTCTCAAGATAATTCTTATCAAACTTAGTGAGGAACATGTGGGTCCCCACACACTAATGCACATTAAACGTGTGGAAGGTGAGGGAAGAAATTACATGTGTCTTTTGTTCTAGGCAGAGACAAGTTGTTTCTGTTGCTTTGGAACAGATTGTGTATGGGAGTATGTGTAAATAGACACACATGCAAATACACAAATGGCAAGCCAGAAAGACTTGGGTTAGATGCATATTCCAGGCATCTGTCCTTGAAGCCATACTGGAACAGGCTTTTCCTGAACTAACCTCTTCTGGTACAGGTACAGATAGTTGTAGGATAAGAATGTTTGTCTGATTTAAAGCTGCATTGTCCACTTTCAAAAAACATCTGTTATTAACCCATCTGTTATTAAATAGTTCATGATCATAAATATAAAATCTATAAATCTTGATCATAACTGTTCCAATATGCCTCCTTTTAAACAGTGGCACAGTCAGCCTGTAGTGTCTAGCGTCTCTTGTGCGCTTGATAGTAGGTGGTTTCTCACCACCTAAAACATGTAGGTGAATGTATTGGCAACCTTAATTTGCCCCAGGTTATTCAAATTAGCGTATGCATGATGCCCTGCAATAGACTGGTGTACAATCCAGGGTGTATTCTGCCCAGAGGCCGGTGTTTCCACGACACAATCAGCAGCGTTAATCGCAACCCTGAATGGTTGGATAAAATGAATAAATGAAGTGTTCATATGCACGATACTGCCACAGCTTCAACATGCAACACTAAAGGTCACCGTTTCTAGAATAGAACCTGTTACCATGATAACCACTAATCCATCAGATCTGTCTCTAATCACTATCCCATAGCCACAACAAACTCTGCCATTCCTCACTTTATCCGAGCGGTGCATTTCAGCGCCTTGAATTTTCTTAAAGTTTGCCACTTGTATACTCTCCGTTATATTTGATCACTGCTTTGTTTTTACTGCCATGATTGGATCTGTTTGGTTTTCTTGATTTTCCCTGGATCGCCGCCCAGATTTCTGACATTGGCCAGGGTAGCTGTGTCACCTTCGCCAACACTCTTCCACACACTGAAGGGAGACCGCGGGTGGAGTGAATCAGGATTGTTTACCCCATATTCCAGGGCCTCAAATCCTGCATACTTATTTCGAAATTACCACAAACTATCAACATCTTATATCTTATATTTACACATCTTACATTATAATCATCCAGGAATTTTACTAGTGTTACCCTTGGTTCAGGCTACTAATGTTTTGAGACTGGCCTATACTTTTTTTTTACTTAAGCATAGTACAAGCATTTCTTCCTCAGTCACTCACGGGGTATTTCAATTCAAATGACGCATGGAGGGTTTAATGTGCCGCTTCACATCTGATTTTTCCCCCTACAAAACTACTATTACAGGCCATTCTGTCTGGAAAGCAGGATATTTATTCTATTTAATTTTCACATCATTTATACCCTAATATTGTCTCTCCCTCACTCCGAGGGCAGGCCATAGGTTTTCAGACTTGGGATGAACTATAACACAGATGGGGTGTCAATCTCAATTTATAACTAAAGCAATCATTAAAACCAATGAGCTATTAAATATGCTAGAATATTAGATATATTTGAGATATTATTAGACATTAGATATTTAAGCAATATCACACTCAAGGACAAGCTCGTTAATATTAAGTACAGCATGTCCTCAAGTGTGATATTGCTTTTATTCAAGGATGGCAAAATTCACCATTTATTATCAACACATTATGAGTTGTTTGTTTA
This sequence comes from Clarias macrocephalus, assembly GCA_011419295.1. NCBI lineage: Eukaryota > Metazoa > Chordata > Actinopteri > Siluriformes > Clariidae > Clarias > Clarias macrocephalus. Next base: position 94,544 of record JAAGKR010000280.1, read on the forward strand.
TTAATTCAGTTATTTTGCTCCACCAACACGTATCCTTCTACGACCTTCAAAACGCACTGCGACTAGCAGAGCTAGCAACCGACAGTTAGTAACCGACAGTGTGCGTAATTAACAGGGGAGAAAGTAGTTTTTTAAATTCTTACTTCTGTACTGTGTAGCCAAAAGGTGGGAAGAATAAAACATGGTGGTGTACAGTCCTGAAAAAACTTAAGATATTTACTTTATATTATAATATCCACTTTACAATTTCAGCTAACTTCTGGGATTCGGGAGGCCAAGCCCAAATAACGTAAAATGCAAAGCTAGTGCGCTAGGGTGTACAATACATTGTTCCATACACCAAGAAGTGTCCTTGATCTGGAGTTAAAGAGGGATTTGGGATTCAGCCTTGTGTTAGACGGAAGTTGGAGCTCATGCAAATTAGTCATACGTAATTATTTATTTATTTATTTATTTATTTAAACCACATGGACGGTTTAGAGGTAATGGGGAACGATTCATATGTACCTGTAATTACTAAGAAGACAAAGTATTATTTAAGATGATTTGATTATAATATATTTAAAAATGTAAAAATACACATGCAATGTGGATGGTAGTCTTTTTCTTTTATAACAAGTGAAATCTTTAAACAGTTATGCGCTCAATGATGTGTATGATTTATTGCCCTGAATATGTCAAGTTAAGTCTATTGATCACTTCCTAAAATCATCCTAAAATTATAATTGTACCCAACATCTGGTTATTATGCACTATTTTAAAGTACTGTAATGTGAATTCTCAAAAAAGTAAGCTCATAATTCCAAGCCTACTAAAACATTCGGGTTATCAGGTGGTCATGGGAAATTTAGGCCCTTCATATAAAATAACTGGCCAAAAATAATAATAATAATAATTTTTAAAAAAGGTTATCCCTGTGGTAGCATTTGAAATTATTTAAATTCACACTTAACTTCTATTTTCTTTACGTCTTTCTTTATTATGCCTTTCTTTACAAAAATCGAACATATTTGAAGTGCTTAAAGATGGAAAGTATGCATTAAACAGATAACCAAGCTCTTTTGAGATACTTAACCTGGGTTATGGATGGATTTTTCTTTTGGGATGGACAATCTCAGTAAATTATAAGATATACTGTAGTGTAAGTAATTCAATTCAAGGCTGTTTCTTTGGATTATCAGTGAAAACATGGAAACTGGGTGTAATAGCTTTCCAAATCATAATTATAATATAAACAGTATAACAATTTTTTTTTCTTACTGGTTAACAACTGTCACAATGTTGTTACACAAAAATCCTAATGATAAATCATTGGTAATCGCTCGGTGTGAGCGGTAGTTCATTTTGTCGTTGAGCCATTATTTGAGGTCTAATACAGGTCCCGTCTGTGGCTCCATTTTTTTTTAGATAATTCTTTACACTGTGATTACATATTTGATATTTTCGAGACCAGCATTCAAACCTGTGGTTAATTGTTGTGTCAGCTGGTTGTTTAAACCAGTTTAAATGCAAGTAATTTACTGGTCTTACAATTGATTTGGTGTAAATTTTTCTGATCATGCTTTTCTATAAGCTTACTTGTTCCTTATTAAATTACTGCGAGACTGGGTTAACCAGAAAACCAGGCAGTCAAACTCTCCTGAGATACCGTATAGTCCAGGAATTCCAGATTTGGTCTAAATGTTTTATTTTTTTTATTCCCGCTCCAAATGCTGAAAAAAGCACACTGTACATTCTGATGTGTAACTTGGTATATCGTTGTGCTGTTTCAGGGAATTTTGCAACAGGAGGCAGCTATTTTGCATACAGTATGATAGCGTGGCAGGTACCTCCGGGCTTCCAGAAGTCCGATAAGCATGTGTGTCATGCCACAGATAGTGCCTGGGAAGCTGTGAAACCCAACGCTTTGCAGGATGGACGGCTGTCAAGATAACACGCCTGTGTACTGATGGAGAAGCATGATGTCAAAGCAAGATTAAAGCAGCACGATTTCAAAACATGATGCTGAGCCACATCAGAATGAAAACATACAGGGAAGGCTGGAGCAAGTTAAGATAAAACATGTGTTTGTTCTGGGTTTGAGTTTGCGATATTATGTGAGAAATGCCGCTCAGATCTGGGATGTATATCAATATCAGACTGCATGTACAACATACTGGTGTTGCTGATGATAATGAAGATGCTGATGAGGAAGCCTTAATCTGAGAAATCACCTAGACTTGATTTAAGACAAGAAGATCTTAATCTTACTCTTCGTATTTAGGTTTCAGAGACTTTATTTTCCCACCACACAAGATAGGTTGTTGTCACGTAATAGCGCTCACGGTCTACTGGCAACAAAAATTCCATCGCAAGAAGTACAAGATCTGCTGCCCTAATGTTTCAACACAAGCTAACAGGATCAGATTTGTTATTGTGACTGTGGCTTGGTATGCCATGTGCTAGTGCATTACTTACAGCAGATCAACCCCAGGTGCTAGGATTGAGATAAAGGGCTTTTTGCACTGAGTGAAGTAGTGGATCCCAGAGGTCTAGAAATGTGGTACATTTATAGGCCATTAGATTAGTACCAAAAATCCCAGTTTGTGTTGTTAACATACTACATAACATATAGCGTAGCATGACCTCATAGTACTAGGGCATGCAACTACTAGCACTGTTATAGGTTAAGCACTTTTTTACAAAACTACTGTATATTTCTGAAGACTAAGGATTGGATACATTGAATGACCGAATATCAGATGATGCAAAATGATGAAAGTAAATTCTATATTGCAATGAGGAAAACACTCACTCTCTCATCCTCTGTACTGATTTATCCTGTATACAGGGTCATGGGGAGCCTGGAGCCAGAACGGGGTGCTAATCCACACATGCAAACACAAACACACTACTGGCAAACTGGGGGCAGCAATTAGCCTAAGCCAGCAAACATTTGGATGCTTGATGACCATTGAAATGACGTCCCTCCGACACATCCTGTCATAGATGAAAATTAGTCCCAAAATGAAAGTTTAACAGACGTGTTTGATGTTATCTGATTCAGATATAACGTTTCTGTCATAAATGGTCAGAAATCATCGAAATTTCTGGAGATTTTGGAGGGTATACATTGAACAACACTTAGCTAATAGTCACAGTAAAAGCTATACATGCAACCCCAGACAAATGTAGACGTGTAAAAACGTATCTGAATGCATTTTTTGGAAATGTTATGTGTCACATATTTTTACCAATTAATGGCTTAATTGATAAAATCTTTACCAATTAATGCCATCCTACCACAGCTGTTTTTGGCCAGGGACACGACACCACCTTTAGACCAATGAATCTGCATGTGTTTGGACTGTGGGAGGAAACCCACCAAACAGGTGGAGAACATGCAAACTCCATGCACACAGACCCAAAGAGGGAATCGAACCCAGATCCTGGAGGTGCAAGACGACAGTGCTAACCACTGAGCCATCATGCTGCCATATGGATGGAGCAGACAGTTATGATGCTATCATGTTATCAAATGATGCCATTTTTGCTTTGTCACCACACCCGTAATGTTCACTCGGCTCCAGTCTGAACCAGCCTTGTAGAGGAACACCCCAAAAAATGATTCGCTCTCTATCACTTACCTGTCATGCACTCTCACCTTTCCTAATAAGTCACACTGTTGTCAGGGACACATGATTCTATATTTCATTTGTAGTACATTTGCATCATATTACATTATACCTTGGCTATAGAAGAGAGCAGCCACAACTACTGAGAACGAAGCTTTTGAGAGGTATGAGCTGAACTGAAAAGTATTTCACATTGATCTCCCTGGCGTACATCTAAGGCTGCTAGAGTGTTTGAGAGTGGATTGACTGCCATGAGGTCACTCGATGATTTACAGACACCAGCCCCTCCGGCAGTGTTGACATTAGCAACAAGACGAACACATTTGAACAGAAAAGCTGTTTATTTGTGATTTACGTTAGCTCGTAATGGTGTTCCGCTTTACAAGCTGCACAATAATGACTCTCCCAGGTACCATATCTCCCGAGTGGGCCGAACAAGGAGAGCAACGTTTTCACATTTGCAGAAATCTAAAACCTTGGCTCCAATCCACCAGGTCCTGTGTTTGAGAGTGTTTATGAAGTGACTTTAAGTGGTAGTCATTACTGCACATTTGTGCCTTGTTTGCTGGTAGAGCCTGGTCTTGCTGGATTGATTTGTATGCACATGGTCCCAGCAAAGAGAAGTAGTCTATTTAATAAAACAGCCCAAATATTCCCATTTCCAATATAACAGAAACATTATAAGCTCCAGCTCTTTTTCTTTTTGTATAAGTTTTCTTAACAGTATATTTTACTTTAGGATGTTGGGAAAGACAACCAAATAACCAAGGTACAAAGTCAGCAGAGCCCTCGCTACAATGGCCTGTCTGGACTGCTTTTGTTTCAAGCGAACATACTTTCCCGTGACACGAGACAAGATGGGGAGATGGTTTGGAAAGAGATTTAAAATTAACATAGAGAGAGAGAGAGAGAGAGAGATGTCCTCCCCATCTTTGACACTTTGACACACCTCCAAGAGCCTCAAGAGAATTCAAACAGCATCTCTCAGATGTTCCACTTCCTCTTGTAAAGCAGAGGAATTCTTTCATGTTACAAGTGCTTTGTTTTATTGCTGTAGTCCAACAAGTGGCTTGTAGGCCTGTTGCTGGGCCTTCAGCCCCCACACTTCTCCAGGCCAGCGCTGCATGCTGACAGAGGAGTAGGACAAGGGAAGAGGAGGAGAAAGAGAAGGAGGAGGAGGAGGAGGAGGAGAGCAGGGAGGGAAGGGAAGACAGCTCTCTCTCAGACCTGGCAGCCACTTCATCAGTCCTCTTGTTATCCCAGCTGCAGAAAACCGCGCCATGGTCCATTCTTTCCGAAGAAATAACAAAACGAGCATTCCAGTGTAAAGTGGCATGGCCCGCAATTTATGGCATCTCTTCATTCTTCCTTATTAGGACCTGACAGCAGCCAGGCCTTTCTCTCAGGCGCAACAGACAGGAAACACAGGCACCAGATCCTATGTTCACAGGACTAGTGTAAGATATTCAGATCATGGCCAAGTGGCCAAACCATGACACTAGTATTGGTGTACTGATGACTCCGCATACACTGCTTCGCACACCGAGTCTGTGGGAATGCTGTAGTGTGTTATGTGAGCCAAAAGGGGTGTTAGGGTGACTCGAGAGACAGACAGCAGCAGCGAGAGGCTGAATTTATTATCTTCCTTTATTCTTAAATCATTTTTAAAGCCAGTAACAGAGCATTAACTATTAAAAAAAGGGGGAGGGGGGAGAAGGGGAAAAAATGAAAAGGACAGTGAGATAAGGAAAGAAAAAGATCAAAATATGTCAGTATGACAATTACAATTGAAACCTATAACAGTGCCCTCATTTACCCCCTATAAGACATTGACTAATTCCATAATGTCTGCCTGTTTTGGTACATGTTTCTTTAATTTTTAAATCTAAAGGTGATAAGGTAAATGTTGTGGAAATCCTTTATTGTATTTAATTGTGCTGAGTTTAATATGTGTTCTCGTTTAATTAAGTAAGTACCAAGTACCCTTGGTTGCAATTTGGTTCCCATTTTTGGCCTAAATGAGATCTGTAGTTTGAGGGATCTTTTATCTGGTTCAATTAAGAAAAACAAAGAAGAAGCGTCAATGTAATCATTTATTACTGTTCCTTATTGTTTATTATGTGTAGCGGGCATGAAGCCTATCCCAGGAAACTCAAGGCACAAGGTGAGGGCACCATCACATTTCAGGACATAGGCACACAAACACACCCACATGCCCAATTACATAGTCCAGAAACACCGGTTGACGTACAATGCATGTCTTTGGATTGTGACAGGAAACCGGAGTACCCAGAGAAAACAAAGAACATGTAAACCATGCACACAGACTGGAGGCGGGATTGAAACCGCAAACTCTGAAGATGTAAGGCAACGGTGCTAACCACAGAGCCTCTGTGCCCCTATAAGCATAAATATAATTAATTAAATACTCATTTAAAGCCTGGTCTCCAACTAGCCGTCAGATAACGTCCATGGAAAATATTCCTACATAAAAAAACAAAAACAAAATCTTGCTACACAGTAACCATACAATCCAGTAATAATAATAAAAAATCATAAAATAAATATTGTATTTCTGTCCATAAAAAAAACTGTTCCTCTATGGGAATGAGAAGGAATCAGTGATTGTGGATCTTCTTGTTCAGGTGGATTATCTTTACTTCACTGAACTTGAAAAAATGGCATTGTGCTTAGAAATATAATCCTTCCATCCATTTTCTTACTGCTTATCTGGTGTAGGGTCATGGGGGCTTCCAGAGAACTCAGGGCAAGGCACAGACAGCCATTCAACCAATTGTGCACACCCAGTCACACACCCAATCATACACTACAGGCAAGTTCAGAATGCTAATCTGGCTAAAGTATGACCTTGGACTATAGGACAAAAGTGGAGCACTGAGCAAGGGGGAAAAGATGCAAACACCACACAGGCAGGATTCCAGGTAGACCCCCGGCTCTGGAGGTGCGAACCACAGATAAATGCAATTATCCACACAGCCAATTATACAACAGCAGGCTTCGTAAAACTGGCCATTTGATTATTGAAAAAAACCAACCAACCAAAAAAAAAAAAAAAAAACAGCCAATGTTTTCTAATTCTTCAACTGTCCAGTTTCAGTGATCCTGTGCTGGCTGTAGGCTCTGATTCTTTTCTTTGGTAAAAGGAATGAAACCTGATGTTGTATCTTGTTGTTGAAGTTTTTATATTTGTAAAGCCTGGTTGTTTCAGCCGCCACAGGCTTCCTTGGAGCTCGGACTGATCTGGCCATTCGACCTCTGACCTCTTTCTTCAACAAGACTAGCTGTATGTTCTTTTTTCCGCATCACATTCCACATTCTGTACGAACTCTAGGGACTAATCAGCATAAAAATATTATGATCAACATGAGCACAGCAGCCATGCTGCATTCAAAGTTACTGAGATCACATGTTCTCCACTCCACTGTGAAGCTCTTTGTCTGACTTTATGCATAACTTTATGACTTTATATGACTTTATCTGACTTTATCTTTATATGACTTTATGTGTAATGCTGCTGCCACATTATTGGCTAATTAGATAATTCCATGAAGGATGAGCGAATTCCTATAAGTTAAGTGTAGAACCTTGGGCACGTACACAGCTAAAACCTGTGTTTAACATTAAAGGGCACTTTAGGCCCTACCTATCTAGGAGGAATCATACTGTCTGGATGAAATAATAACATTCATCTAGTTTTAATTAATTAATTAATTAGTTTTCATTTTAGCCTTTTTAATTAAAAGTAGATGAATGTTATTATTTCATCCAGACAGTATGATTCCTCCTAGATAGGTAGGGCCTAAAAGAAGGCTAAAAGAAAACTATTATTTTTATTTTATAAAAATAATCATTTTATTCAGAAATTAGATTAAATAGCGTGGCATTACTTTATGCAAAGCTATAGAAAACTTCAGCTTTTGAGATGAGATAAACTTCCATTACTAGTCATTCACATCTGCCTTCAGTCCAACATTGCAGTGGTCAGCTACATTCGCGGTAAGTGAAAAAAGTTCTTTTTTCAGGGACAATTCAGGGACAATTGGTTCAATATAGCAACACGTAAAACAATTTCTTAATTGTTATTAAAACTATACATTTCAGAAATTGAAGAACTGCTTTTATCACTGTGACATGTGACCCATCACATGAAACCAAGCTACATTTTTGGTGGTTTGAATCTTCATTTTGATACCAAGTTTATTACTGCATGCTTTTCCGGTTGCTGAGATATGGCCAGTGCGTTCACAAAGAGCACGTCTGACAAATATGTCAAAATCCTGATTATAGAATAGAATAGAAGATTATAGAATAAAAGATTTGATACATTTAACCTACTGCACTCTATTGGCCATAATGCAAAACTAACATGTGGGACTTAATACCTGACTTCATATGACGGGCCACACTTGTGCTTCATGTGTTTTATTGCAATATAAAAAGCACACTCAGCTTACAGTTTATATTGTGGATGAGGAATTACATCTTTTGAAGTAATAATTAACAGGTGTTTATTTTCTATTTTCATGATTTATGATTTATGGTGCAAGTCTGGCAATTCACAGCAATACAGATGTGCTAAGAGCAGATACTGCACATTACCACTATAAGACAAAGAAAAAGAAAAAATGTCTATATATATATATATATATATATATATATATATAAAATTTAGAAACTGTTCTAAGGAAATGATGTGGCTTAATAACAGTGCTTAGGTAATGTGACTGTTTCTTAAAGGGCACGCATCAATCTTGGGCTTTGTATAAAGAAGACGTACAGCTCACATATGGACTTTTTATTTGATACACTTGCTGAGGACAGATAGTTACATTCAAAGTTAGGACGCCTTGGCAGCGCACTCAGACTACGTTGCCTCTTACTTTTGTTGTCTGTTCCAAGAATCTCACAAGCTTAATGGGGAGTACAGTCAAGTCCAACATAAACGTTCCTATGGATTCAATCATTTGTCAAATCCTCTCTCTTACGGTTCTTTTTGCAGATTGTGCATCAGGTCCTTAAAAACCCATGGGAATATGCATGAGCTAAAGTTTTAAAGAATGCAAAAACCCATGACGCTCTCTCAGAGTATTTCTGTGCCAGTTGAGGCTTCGGTGCACCTGTGCCTGGCAGGAGTATGTGAGAGAGCACTGCGTTAACCAAGACTTCCAACACCTGCACCCTGCTCCAGCTGCTTTAATGCTGATTTACAGAACACCTTCATGCTTGAGTCATTAAAGTCTTGGATTGGAAGGTCAATCACGTGTGTGTGTGTGTGTGTGTGTGTGTGTGTGTGTGTGTGTGTGTGTGTGTGTGTGTGTGTGTGTGTGTGTATTTGGCAAACGTTCCACTAAGACAAATGGTTCATAGCCAAATTCTTTAAGAACAATAAATTAAAACAGGTGTGTGGTTTTACATTTGGGCCTAACATGTCGAGTGTTGCCGCGGCTATGCCATTGCTTTTCTCTTCTGCTTTGTATTATAAAGCATGTTTCATTGAGGCAGGGAGCTTCAAAAGAGAAAGCTGAAAGTGGCAATTTGAGGGCCAGATACATGCTGCTTCTTCTCAGTGGGGTAAGGCTATTGAATTCTGCCTGACAGGACCACAGACTCAGTCACCACACACCCTGCGGTCTTTCCCCAGCATAGCTGGATTAACCAAAGGCCCTTCCTTTCTTTCTTTCAAACCACACCAATACACAGAAATCTCTCTCTCTCTCTCTCTATCTCTCTCTCTTTCTGGTTGAAATTGGAAGATTTACTTTCAGTTCTTAATCAAGATGACCATGACATTCAGCTTTATACTGCCGACTGTAGTTAAGAAATATTTATCTCCGCATGCCACTATCACCTCGCTCTCACACACAAGGCAGAAGTCCCACAGAAGTGTGGACACAGGGAGCTGGAATGTGAGATTCGTCTCCCTCTCCATTCTGCTGTCTTGAATGAATCATGCTCATTTGATGAAACTCAAACAGAGCCAATGTAAGCAGAGTCTTGATGAGAAACACCAAAAACTGTCAAACTGTTGAAGTCTGCAGTCAAAACTACAGCTGTGGATAACATTTTAGCGCTGTCATTTTCTGGACCTTCTTTTTCCCTTTCTCCTGCTTTCTCTTTTTTTTTTTTTACTCTCTCTCTCTCTCTCTCTCTCTCTCTCTGGTTGGAATTGATACCAGCCCATGCTTGTAAGAGTTACAGTACCCGAGCCCTAATACACTCCAGACATCCTCACTTCCTAATGACTCGCTATGCTTCGAGCCTTTCCGGGCATGCCTGTGGCCGCCAGCCACTCTTACACACATGGTGTCCAGACAGAACACACACACACACACACACATACACACACACACACACACACCAGCAGGCACCTGATAATACCTATCAATCAAAAGAAGCTGCAGGTTAGTGATTCACCTCAATGGCACAAACCCATAACCAACCAAATCATCCAGAGCAAATCCCCATACTAAATAAAAATGGCTGATAATCCCCAGAGAGCCTGTACGCTTTTCAGGTATCTGGTCTTCATTAAGTTGCATTGCTCTGCACTCTTTCTTCTACTGCTAAGGCATGTTAAACATAGGCGACCAGCAGAAATGCTGCAGAGTAAACCTAGAGAAAACAAAGAGAGTGCAACGCCCTCACAAAATACTTTAACAGGAACACTCACCCATGTTGCAGCCCGTGTGCTGCCAGGCGCCTGGCGCTACCTGCAATTCCAGATTACTCCTTGGGGCTTCATCAGCAGGACAATGTTGTTCGTTAATTTGATTTCACCTCTCATTTCGAAACCGCCGTTGAAGAATGATCCTGTTTTTCTCGTAGCTGGACCCTAATGGAATTTGTGGCAAATGTATTCTTGTTGAGAAACAAACCGTTCGTCCTTAAAAAGGGCTATGAAAAAGTTGACCAAAGGTCAACAACCAGAGCAAGTATTAATGGAGTGAATATCACAGTAGGAAAGCAGTTTCTGGATCAGTTTGCTTTTAGCTCATAGTGCCATGTAGCAGGAAAAACACAGAACCACTGAGGTTTCGCCTTTTCCCGAATAATAAACCGTAATGCAGGGGTTGTCAAACGTTTTTGCAGTCAGGGATCCGTTTAAGTGTAAAATTCAGTATAGAGTTACAGTATGTATGAACACAATTCACTAAAACTCATGATCATTGTTTAAATATGTACAATCATATTTGATTCTGTAAAGATGCTTTGCGACAATGACCATTGTTACAGGCGCTATACAAATCAAATTGAATTGAATTGAATATTTTGGAGACATGGAGCTTTTACTAGTATACAATGCATCAGACTAATTAATATGATGATGGTGATTATTATTATTATTATTTTAGTTGCTGATGTTTGGAATAAACTTATTCGATTAAAGTTAAATACAAAAGTAAATATAAAATCTATGAATATAACAAGGTGGCACGGTGGCTTAGTAAGTTGCACTGTGGCCTTGCACCTCCAGGGTCCATGACTGTGTTCATGGAGTTTGCATGTTCTCTCTGTGCTTGGTGGGTTTCCTTCAAGTACTCTGGTTTCCTCACCAAAGACATGTAGATTAGGCTGTCTTGCTCGTCGTGTGTGAATGAGTGTATGTGTGTGTGTCCCCTGTAAAGGACTGGCACCCTATCCAGTTTCTACCCTGCCTTGTACCCTAGGTCTCTCGGCATAGGCTCCAGGCCTCATGCGACCCTGAATACAGGAAAAAGCGGTATAGATTATGAGTGAGTGAGTGAATAGTGGAACTAGGGATGTAATTTTCACCACTGTAACGAATGTAAAATATAATAAATAAATAAATAAATAAATCACCATGGCTATGCATAATAGTCCCTACTTTAAGAACCACTGCCTTAATTAATATCAAATTTTAATTGTGTACTTTATCAACATTCTCAAAATTTATAATGAGGGTACACATGGTATGCTACATTTTCCACCATGTAACTGTTGCATCTTTGTTCTAAATAATGTTGTGCAATTGCTAACCAAAGCCCTCCAAATGCCTACATGACTATTAGCCAAGACGAAAACATTTAGAATCAGAGTTTCTACAGCTCTGTGAATGCTATGTGTTTTTATTGGACGACAAAGACAACATTTTGAGAGGGCCATTTATATGGTTACTAAACTTTCACACTGAGACTGAAAATTGGAGGAAGAATAGGAATTAAATTCTGGGAGACTGTTGCAAAATCGCAGGCTAAAACTTACGTACATTTGAAATTTGCTTGGTCTTGTTAGGAAATGGGGGCTCAGATGGGCACAAATGCAGTTAAGTTTTTGATGATATGTCAGTTCGAAAAAAAACCTTACAGTCAATACTTATAGCATGAAAGACAGGCAAAGGTTCGGGCGATCCACAAACATCAAAGAAAAAAACCTGGCAAAGCTTGCTTAAGTCAAATAACATGTATGCTGAGCATAAATATATTATTTTGTGTGTTGGGAATAACTTCTTGGAAGCTACAAGATGTAACATTAGAATAGCAACACATCAACCCCAGTTCCAGAAGCATACACCTCCACTGTGAAGGGTGTAGATTTATCCAGATGTTATTAGCTTTGATTTAATCCATCATTGCTCCCTTTGCACTAATACTGTAACTGAGGAATACATTTTAGGACACATGGAATTCCCACGTTTCTGCTTTGACAAAGAGTTTCTTTTCGTGGAGGCACTGAAAAACTTGACAAACATGACAGAAATGAATTTCATAGGAAAGTGAATAAATTAGTATGTCAACAATGTATGTCATAAATTGTCCAAGCATGTCTCGAAGCATTTCGTAACCGCTGGAATACTTACGGGGCGCAAGAGAGTCCATCCAGTATTATTCTTTTTTATAGCGTCCAGGGGTAGTGCTGAATGCTGTTTTCCATTCATCTCCTTTCTGATGCATGATTATAAGCGTACCCAGGGTCCAATTTCGTAAATATGGTAACCAATCTCAGCTGTTCTAATGCAGATGGAACAAGGGAAAGTATATACTGGTATCTGACAGAAATTTGATTCAGTCCTCTATATTCGATGAAAGGAGGGAGTCCACCTCCATTCTTTTCCAAAAAAGAACTGTGCTGAGGCAGGAGATGTGAAGACTTGAATGAAGCCTTGCTGAGGAGCTTTTTAAATATAGCCATCCATACAAAATGGAAATCTGGTTTCTGTAAAAGATGGATTTCTCCAACAGGTCTGAAATACTGTCCACTTGGCCTCTATTTACAATTTATAATTCACTACTGAATGGTATTCCCTTTCTAGAAATTATAATACACATGATATTGCACCTTTTCAGAACTTGTCTTCTATATATACTGTATATCTCCATGAATATAATCAACAATATTGTGTTAATTAAGAATGAAAAATCTAAGTTTGTTAGGAAACCTCTGAGAAAAGGTTATTTCAATTACAAGTCAGAGCCTAATTCAGTGAGATCACTTTTACATGTCCTTACATTGATGTCAAATGTATACAGCTGTGTTGGAAATGCGTGCCAAGTTCATCTTAATGCCTATTAGTAACTCTTACGACAGAGGGAGTGGCCATTTCACTTGGATCCGAATGTAGGAAAAAGTGCAAATGTATTTTCCCTGTGGGACAAATGCATCATGCAAGTCTACAGATGCTAGGAACGTAATACTATCGAGAGGTGGCTAAAGATTCAGTCCTACAAAGTTAGCTAAGTGTGTACCAACAAATACCACACGATGATATGATTTTTCATACTTTATGCCACGATTTTAAGAGTTAGACTTCATTTTATACGAACACATTCATCATTCTTAACAGTACACAATCCCTGTGTATTGTCGATTGCTGCTATTGCGTTGCTAAACACTTTTCATTTTATCGCTTAAATCAAGGTTGAAATCACTCAAGCGGTCTTGAAAACAAGCCCTTTGATTTGGTTTTCCTGTTGACCTGGCATGTTGACTACTACCAGCAGAGGGTGCACATAATAGACCCTTATCCACCTGGTCATTTTTTATGTCTATTGTTATAGCCACAAAGTGTCCTATTGACTTGAGGCCACATACATCCGCCCTCCCTCATGCCCTCCCCATTCTGTTCTTTCTCTGAGCAATCCCACAAACATTCAAAGGCCTGCTCAAGCACACTTTGCTCACATGTTCTCATACATCTTGCCAGGTGTGATGTCCACTTCAACTCAAACATACATTGAGTTTTACATCCCAAACCACGCAACCCCAGTTGGGCAACCCAATCGCCCTTTCAGCTGTTTCTCCTTACTACGTTCACCTTGGAGATTCGCTCACTACCATTTAGATAGATTGCAGGTATACTATTACTGGCAGAAGCCCATCTGTTCTCAGGCTCATTCTACTACAGTACATGATCAGGGAAAAAGAACCACACTAAGATAATTACTGACTAGATCTAACATGGGTGGTGGACCATATCATACCACTACTTTGTCAGTGTCACTGCTGTGCTGTGAGTGACTGAATCCCACAAAAATGCACCTCTATACTAGGTTCACTCGATAAAATCAGCAATGAAGATATGTTTAACTATGATAAATCGTTTGATCCTGAAGCACTTTAAACCGCAGACCACTTCTAATGGGGCCACTCTGCATAATCACAGCATAATAATAAACAGATTTTAAAATGTGTGTGTGTGTTTTTTTTAAGAAGACATACCGTCATTGATATGCTAAACCGTTCTGTTAGAAGGAATTTATTTAAAATTTATCAAAAGAATCCGTAAGGTTTCCACCACAGGAGGACCTTCTTCAGGATACAGGACTTTACACTCTCCAGTTTCTCTGTAACATTATGAGCCGCATTTCTTTCTTTGTCTTATTAATTTTAAGAGAAAAAAAAAAAGGGAGCCGAGTGAGGGTGTGACTGGTTATAAGCAGGCTGTCTGGCCAAAATAAAGTCATACCAACTAATATTTTCTTGGACCGTCTTTAGCTTTGATTATGGTGTGCATTTGCCATGGCATTGCTTCAACAGCATTTTTGGCAGACCTCTTGTATTGATGACAGGAAAGTCAAAACACTCCATAAAGTGTTTTCCAGCACATCCCAAAGACAAAGGTCAGGGGTTTGTGGTGGCCAATTCACGTGTGAAAATGATTCGTCATATCAGGGGCTTTTACTGTGGGCACTATGCATGTTAGAAAGTTAAATTTTTTTCTTATTAACCGTTTTTTTTTTTTTTTTTTTTTTAATGGTTCAGACCCAATCCTGTAAGCTATTATTACATTGTGTATGTGAAATGCTTTTACTTTCAGTATAGAACATAAAAAGCTGTAATTTCTGATGTTGATTTTTATGATGCAACTTCACCACACTGAGGCCCTGATCATGGTCATTCCTTTTCTTTTTCTTTTTTTCTTTTTTTCCTGATCACATTTCTTTCACAAAGTTCCTGGTTCAGCACTATCCTTCAAGGTTTTAACCATTTCTTTTAACAAAACATTGGGTTTTTCACCCAATCCCAGCCATCTCCTTAGTTGTTTTCTTTGCTTCATACAGGCCAGTAATTTCACTTTTCTAAAACATGTTTGTTTGAAAAGCTAATAACTGCATTAGCAAACTAAAAAAAAAAAAGTTGCTAGTTGACACTTATTAATCACTGCAGTAATCATCTAATCAAAAGCTCTTAAGTATTTGGTTACTGAAATACAAACAGTGTTTTTCTTTGGCCAGGCAGTGTAGCTGGTATGAGGTAAGTTTTGTGGCTGTTCCACAACATTAAATGTAACTATAAATGGTAAAATTGCTTAACGTGTCGTTCATTAAAAGATCAAAATGTTGGCACTTCACTGTGGTACAAAAGGGAAAAATCAAATATATATATTGGGACATGCTTATACAGGAAAATAATCCACTTTGGTGTGGTAAAGGTCCACTTTGGTGTGGTAAAGGTCCACTTTGGTGTGGTAAAGGTATCCCCACCTTGTTGTGGATTACCTGTGAGAGTATGTCACCGTCACTTTTTTACTCCCTTTCATACATCATGTTTTTGTCTTATTGCAATCAGGATATTTTAATTGACTGGTTGATTTCACAGTTTTCATATTTTGTGTATGCAATACCATAGCAGCACATTTATAATACCACATCTTACATGGCGACCTTTGAAGATGTCTACAGGTTGGTGTTAGTGACAGATAATATTTCTAATAAAAACATATACAATTTGAATGTATCTTTACACACGGAACACTGCTTAATGTACCAAACAAGGTAAGCCTTTTCCGAACTTTTTTTTCCTTTTTCGTTCTCAGATCTGTTTAGGCAAAAGGACCACCTGGAGGACAAATGGTTAGGTCATCTAGGGTAATAGAGTGACAAGAGTGGGTACACTCTGTCAATAGCATCTGGCATTGTTTCTTCCTGCATGTGCACTGATTCATCACCTGGAGCAGTTAGCTGAGAGGAGCGGAGACTGTTCACCATAAGCCCTTCAGCAACCCCAAACACAGCCTGTATCCCTAACCTCCTTTGACACTTCAAAGCCCAGTCGGCCCAGAGAGGCAAGGCAGGGCCTGGGGAATGATAGGAGACAAAGGAAGCGATTAAGAGATAAAGATCAGTCTGAGATATGACATTTCATCCCAGGCAGATCCGGTGGACACACTCCATTCAGAGAAGAACACAGTGGAGGAAAAGGAAAAGGGAAGGCAATGCCCCTCCTTGCCCCCCCCCCCTCCATTACTGCCTTCACTGCCTGTCTGCAAACATGGGAAAGGGTCGACTGCTCTCCAACAATCGCTCCTAGCCTGTGCTCCTGACCAGCTCACTTCGGGTGGAAGAAAAACAGCAACAAGGTGACACGACTTCAAAGGAATGAACAGCCTAAAAGCCACATTAAGAAGAAGGAGGCCCACTTTGTCAACCAGTGTCCAAAAAACAAAAATTGGGCAAAATCACCAAAATTACTACATACAATTACAAAATATTTTAACTTTAGAGTCTTTTGACGAAACAGGCCTATGTTATATTCATCATGCCTTTCATTTTCCTTCAAAAGTTATTATGAATATAAAAGAAGTGCGAGTAAAAAAAAGTTCTATTGTGGACCTAATTGCCACAAGGTCAAGTTACAGATCTAGTTTCACATTTGTGCTTTCAAACTGCAGCCTGCAAACCCAGCGCACAGTCCACCTGTCTCTTTCAGGTGAGCTCAATATATAACAGAGAACCTTTGAGAAAACAAGCATGCCGATTCATACCTGATATCAGGGGCATTTATTGTGTGTTTTCACATGAACGTGAACAGAGTTCATGTGCCAAAACACTTTTGATTAGATTCAACTAGAGTATTTATTGAGTGGACCATTTCGTTTTCTAACAAAGCAACGGTAATGTTTGCACCGGTCACAATTAGTACTTCGTTGGAAACATCTAAGAGTTTCAAATCTGGAAATCGTCCCATCATAACAATTGAAATGATCTGGCTCCTAGTGAAATTCCTGTCGGGCAGATGTAAGACCTTCAGTCCATTGAGCAGCACACCTGTTGGAACAGTTAATAGGGATGCTGGGAAGAACGCAGAGGTCAGTGCACAGTTAGAGGGCAGGGAGAGCCAGGAGGCAGGGGCCCTATTTTCATTAGTTGCGTCTAATGAAACTGTACAGCGACTGAGTAGAAAAAGCCCCACCACTGAGACTCACTACCTGCTGCAAAATTACACTGCCATTTCAATAACAAAAGCGGCATTCCATCCTCACAATGCCACCTCTTAATACCCAGTTTCCCCTGCACGAGGAAATTTCCACTGTACCAGTACCTAATGATATATTTCTGGATTGAGGCAAGTGTCGTTTACAAAACATTTTGGCATTAATTGTTGTGTAGACATGGAGCTCATTTCTATAATATAAAGCCTAGTTTATTGGCTAATATTGTGTTATTTTTATATGGAAAACATCCTCAGCGTCTGCCAGTATAAGCAGCTGTTTCATCAGTCCGTTTGCCCATTAAACAAAGACTTGTTTAATGTACATAAATATGATCCATGCAATAAGATATACTGTACATATACAGACGTCATATTAAACTGTATTTGTGTTGTTACTAGGAAAGGAATCCTTTTTTACCTCAGCATGATACATGATCAACATGTATCCACTACAAGATAAATCCATAAATGGATCTTACAAACCACGTCTATACCTTTTATTAGTTTTGGGGGTAATACTTTAAAGGCATACTACATTCACCTAACCAAGCAAAAGATATAAAGATATGTAAAGTTATATAAAGACATAAAATATGTAAAGTAATAACATATTTGTAAAGACAAGGAATAGTACAGTTTAAGTACCCTTTGCTAATGAGTGCATAGATAAGTGACAGAGTGCACTGGTATAGTGCTGGCCCAGCACAAGCCACCAGAACAGCTTAAGTGCAACTTGGCATATGTTCTACAAATCTGTGGGAATGTACTGGAAGAACAAACTTCCACGAAAATATGTTCCCTTACTTGGTGTTTTTATGATAGTTGAGGAGAGCAATGTCTACGTTGTAGGTTAAAAACGAGATACGCTACCAGTGAGCTCATGTGACTGGTAGATATGGAAGTAAGCAAAGCTAAAAGATCATTAACAGTGATCAATTAGAATAACTTAGTATTGATTTGCAGTGACTTTTCCCAGTATGAGCAGAAGTAACACTATTACTATTACTTCTTCACAGTAACACCATTATAATATATCTCACTTTGTGTAATTGGGGATGGATTATTCTTTCCGATCATGCCCTTAATTCTCAGAGTTCAGCATGGCACTTCAGCAAGGTGCTGGAAAAATGCAACCATTAAAAAAATGTCAAGCATGTTCAAAATGTTCTTGCCTTCTAAAATACATCATACCAGTGCATAATTTAGTTGTAGGTGGGTCGTAGTGGTTTTTCAGGTGATTTGTGCTTCTTCCTAATGGATTATAAAGCCGAAAAATATGCCAAATTCCTATCATTTGCTACATACGGACTTTCCCAAACTCACAATTTCCATTTCCATTTCCAAATTATTACAGTTCTGGTAAAAGATGCTATTATCCTGCTATGAACTGCTATACACAGCACTTCTGCCCTTGCGATCACATCGTAAGATTGAGCAAACGGAGCTAACAGAGGATGTATTAAAAATAATCAAAAAATAAATAAATAAATAAATAATGTTATGTTTATATTGTCCATGACCAAAAAACATAGCAAGTCTTGACAAATTGTACGGGGTTTCCAAGAGATAGTAGCAATTCTTGACAAGTCTTGACAAGTCCTGACAATTCATAGTAAATCATGAGCCATCATAGGTAGAATGAAAAAGTTCATAAATAGATCTTTATGGTTCAGCATGAGTTTGGCATGGAGTGATTCACAAGTACATCGTAATTTTTTCATTAGTAGTAAATTACATTAAATGAATGTATGTGAGGTCACAGGGTCGAGTGACCAAGAACTGGCAAGAATTTCAACTTAATAGAATTGGTATGCTATAGCAAAAAGTTCTGGAATGTTGAAAAGGCCAATAACTCTTAGTCACCCAAAAAACGGTTCTCTTCTGTTTTTACTTACATATGGTATTAATGGATCGAATGTGTGCTTTGAACCTCATTTCCCAAACCTATTTGCTGATGGCTTTCCCATGTACACAAAGGTAGGTGTCACTTTATGTCCTATCTCGACTGAAACACAGCCAGTTGGCCATTGATGATGTTTAAAGGCATTGCTTCAATAGTGAACCTTCATTCATTCACAGAGAGAGAGAGAGAGAGAGAGTATAGAAGCATGTTGATATTGATTTTAGCTGCATCGTTACAGTACATCTATCCAAAATCATCTGCACTCTTTATTCTTTAGAATTCTTTATGACTGTGTTTCTTTATGGGCATTGAAAAATGTATGGGTTTGATAGGGATACAACAGATATGTACAGCGATGCAAACAGACGACCTGTTAACATCATTTACGTGGTTTTGACTTCCCAGACAGAGCATGAACGCTCCTGCCCAGGTGCTCTTGCAGAGCATTGTGGGAATGACACTTCTGGCCATAACCCTTTCACCTGGACGAGTCCTGGAGGGAATCCAGACTCACCAGGATTAAACGGGCTGTCCAACTGCTGCATGGCAGTGTGCTCTCTTGCATGACAGCCCATGGTCGAGTGCAAGTCTCAGGTACCACGCTGAATCACAGAGGTGTCTCTTAGGAGCAGAGGTGCAAGGAAGGGTGAGAGTGTGTGACACGGTTAACCTCCACAGATGGAGAGCGGCTGCTTCTAAGGTTTCACCCCCCTTGGCTCGCACTCGACACACTTGGGACCTGCGTGTGAATGCAGAGCAGTGAGTGGGAGACTGAAACAAGAGGCTTTGACCTCCAGCTGCACTGACATCGGCTGTCAACACCCAACTTGCCCCCCACCCTCCACCTCCAAATAAACCCCCATCCAATCGGCAGAAAGGGGCGGGGCAAGGGTGCAGGATGAAATGGGTTTGCTCTAAAGACCGCACAGAGAGATGCCTCTTTCTCAACAACAGGGGCTTTTGAGTGCCCAATCTACCGTAGGAAAGCACTCTTTTATCTGAAGCGGCTGCTTTCAAACAAATCGAGTGACTTATTAAGCTGAACTAAGTCAGGTGCGCTAGTGCTATCATAGAGGGAAAAAAAGAGTAGGATGCCAAAAAAAAAAAAAAAAGTTGGAAAAATTGTGCTGCACAAAGGAACAATTTTAAAATGTAATTACCATCAACTATTTTCGCACAGACAGGTGGGCTGGGTTCATCCAGAAATACTAGCTGATGGGTTTTTTTTTTTTTTTTTTGAAGGTTGTGTGTATAAACAACTGAACTTTGAAGCCAAAGTCCTTGTAATAAGCCATGTTGTCTACTATTATGAAACGTTTATGACTTTAAGAACACTTCTGCTTTCTATGCTTTGTTATGAAAGAATACATTGCTTGAAAGAACTGGTAAAATACACTTTAAAATATAGTCATTAAAATTATTTTAGTCATTCTGCTTTTGCTTTTTAATATCTAATTTTATAAAGCTTTCTAGTTTCACATTCCAATACATGGTTAAGCAAGCAAACACCAGGGGAAGGGAACAAAGAAAGGGATAGAGAGATAAAGCTGCCCTGTCTGTCTGGACCAAATCTGCAGCATTGTGTGGCAACATCACATATGACTACATGGTTTAGCTTACAGAAATGTTCAGATTATAACACCTCCTGTCTTCTTTAGACATCTTTACTAATATGTGCCTTCTTTTTGAAGACAAGGTGGGATAATGAACTGCCCAACAATTACCATAACTTGATGTTATCTTACTGCAGCAGACCAGTTGAAAATGTGTGTAATTGTTCTGTCAGTTGGCTTTAAAGAGTTCCCCTCTGCCCTCAGCCACTTCAAAATTAAATTCTTTTCCTTCTTTCTGTCCGCTGTTGAGACTGTGTGTGTGTGTGTGTGTGTGTGTGTGTGTGTGTGTGTGTGTGTGTAATGGTGAAAGGTTCAAAGAGAAAGCCAAGCTACAACCTCAGGCCAGTTAGAGCTTTAGTGAGGTGTGCGGTCTTTGTTGGCCCTGAGGAAGAACACTGTTACAACTGCCAGGTAAATTAACACTAAAAATACTCGTCAAAAACAATAGATACGGGCTATAATTAGGCCTGGAAAAATGTGAAGGCATTTAAACAAAAGGGAGGATAGATTTTTTTTTCTACAACCCAAAAGAATTTGACTGATGTTTTTCTTCATTTGAAACTACACAAGCTGCTGTTTTAAAATGCCCAATATTGTGCTATGTTTCATAGACCAACTCTTTATTTTTTCAACACTGCGAGGGTAACTTGTCACTTTTCAGTTTTTCAGAATAAACGTGCCGTGATCTAATTAGCACAAATCCATTATGTTAATTAGATTAGGTGAGATAGAAATGCTAAGTGTAGAGATTTTAGTTAGAATTTTAGATGTTTTTTTTTAGTTATAAACCAGCTAAATATAATCTATACCAGGGTCATTAAAAAAATACAGTTTTACATACAATACACATACAGTTTTACACACATACAGTTATATATATATATATATATATATAAAACTGTAACTGTATGTGTGTATATAAACCGTTTTTTTTTTTTTTTTTTTTTTTTTACTGAATTCCTGTTATAGGTTATAACTGAACTGTTCACATCTCTAATCGTAATTAAAATGCTATTACATTACATAATGACTCCAGAAGCTCACCTTTCAGGTATAATGGTATATAATGGTTACCTGATTAATGTTGGTGTATATATATTATATATACTGTATATGTGTGTTTTATTCTCCTGTTATAGGTTATAATGTACTGTTTACATCTGTACTTTAAACTAAACTGTATACACTATCCATAAGGTCCTCATTCAGTTATGATAGTTGGTGTATACCAACTTTAATGTTGATCCACTGATTCATGACTTTGAACAGCCTAAGATGTATATATATATATATATATATATATATATATATATATATATATATATTTTTCCCCCTCAGTTCGGGCTAATAAATAACTTTATTGAATCTATCGTGACTTTTCTCTGCGATAACTTGTACCGACATTATTCTCTTTTTATTATTATTTCCTTAATCATGCTGAGCTCCGCCTCCATTTTACACTCGCGCGCCATCCGCCAGTTCAAAGCGCCGCCATCGGCATTATCACTGAATATAGCCTGTAGTGCTTACAGCCGTCCAACTGTAAATAAGCGATGCAGAAAGTCTATTGTCTGTTCGGGGCCACAGGTTTGGCGACAGGCGTCTCTTTTCATTCGGCAGGAGCTGTCGGAGACAAAAGCCGGAGACAGTCGGTCTAACCTTTGATTCCTCACAGAGAGAGGTGACAGCGTCTCGGCACACGTCTGCAGCCATCACGCCGCAGCCGCCATGTCGGCAAATTTGTAAACGAGTCACACTTAATCAGCTACTCTAACTGCGTCTGCACGAGGGGACAGAAAGCTGATGAAACGCTCAGAAAGCCGCCGTGTCTGCAGCTCTTCCACTAGCTTTATATTCATGTCACGTTGTCTTGTAACGTTTTACAATTTATTTAAAACACCTTGTGGGGACATCTAAAAAAACAAACAAACAAACAAACCAAAAAAAAAAGAGAGAGAGAAGAAAAAAACCCACGTCTAATAGTTGATGGAAAATATGTGAATAAAAAAAAATCAAAGTACATTTATGATTTCTTCAACTGATTTATGACACAAATCAGTTTAGTTGATCATTTCACACAGTGCTCTATTTCCATACAGAAATTACGCATTTGTTGTTGCATTTGTTCATCTGCTCAAATAAAACGTTGCCTGGGAAGTGAAGCATTTGTCACTTTTTAAAAAAATGTATATAGTATGAAAGAAATAAATATTATCAGCATATATATATATATATATATTTAGACTTTATGTTTGGTGATTTTTAAGCCATTTTAAAACCTTATACAATCTAATATACACCATGAAAAGTTGTACAGCGTCTTCTTAAAGTTTAAAATAAGGTCTCACTTTTATTTTTAATATGTAGATATAAATATATATATATTTTGTCAAAATATATGATCATATGGTCAAGGAAAAAAGGAGACAATCAAACATCTCAACAGAAACGTTATAAATAAGCATCCAAGTGAACATATTAATGTATACAATGGGGCCTTTAGATCTTGCCTTCATCGCGAAAGCATTTCCTAATGCTAAACCCAGTTAGCGGCAGCCGCAGCCCTCCACCACCATTTCCTGATAGTTTTTCAAGACTACCCTGTCAGTCTCATCCAGGTAGAGCATTGAGATGGCACTCAGCTCGGTGGGCACACAGCAGGCCTTGGGGATATTGCTGTTCAACGAGTTGACCAGTGTTTGTACAATAGCATGGTTCGTGGAATTCAGATGGTCGGCTAGAGGGAAAGGACAATCCCCATGGCAATAGTAGGCCTGATAGCCTGGTGGGGCCACTATCCAGTCATTCCAGCCTACGTCACTGAAGTCCACATACAGCGCATGTCGCCGACAATTGCGGTTGCGCTTACGGCCGCGCTGCTTGGGGCTGCGTTTCGTTCTGCGTGTCAGTGGGTGGCCTTTGCCATCATGACCGAAAGTGACCAATAATGGACGTAGCTGGTCCCAGTCTTCTTCTGACGTTTGGTGCAGTGAGCGGCTGACGCGTACATGCTTGCCTTGGTGGCGCGGTGTTCGGTTCAGATGCACAACCTCTACAGCGAGTCCATAGTTTGGCTGCCGCTCTTGAGTCCAACGCAACACAGCCGGGCTCACGTCAAAGCTTTCCCAGCTTGTGGTGTTGTGACTAACAAGGCGTGTGTCCAGGAGGCGTGTGATCAGCTGCCCAGGCCGTGGTGGTTTTAGCACCTCATACACATTGATCCTATGAAGGTCCTCATTTCCCACATGCTGGGACTCCACACCAGGGTCCTTAATCTGCTGCCTGTAGAGCCGCAGTTCTGCTGTGGAAAGCATCTCTTCCTCAGGAATGCTGCTGAGATTAAAGAAGAAGCGCAGTGGAGTCTCGATGGTGTACGGTGTGTCTGATGGCACTTGCTCCATGTGCTCTGAGATAAGATGAGACACATAAAGTAAACCAGACATGCAGAAAAGACCTTATGTGAATATTTTCAAAGCAATTACTTTGTATACTTGTAATTGGATGTAGCTCTTTTACTGATAACAATAGGACTGGAATGCTTTTCTTTGGGGCTTTCTATGCTAGGTTTAGACGGGCCTTAAATATGGCCTTCCTCCTACTGGTAAACATATTTGCTAGTCTTTTTTATATACTGTCCTAGTCAGCATCCATGCACATATGGCCCCTTAATATGATCTTATTCAAGAAAATGTATTTCCAACAAAATCAATAAAAGACAGAATAATGAGTATTTCTGGTGCCATGCTGGTGCTCCTTTATCACCTTGGCATGGTGGATTTGTTTTTTCAATGCTCCTGGGCATGCTGTCTGCCTTAAATGCCCACACTGTTGGCAACAGGACTTTATTTAGAAGTCTGCAGAGTAGCATTAAAGATAATTGCATGTTGAGGACAATCCCTCAAAAGATCCACATAATTGAAGACAGAGGTACACTGCTGTAGAGCGTTTTTTTTATTTTTATTTTTATTTTTTTATAAGTGTTTGCTCTGAATAGTATTTGAATATCACATAGAATAGCTTGAACTGGTCTTACCTTCATGGTGGAATGCTCTTACAGTGTTGGCTCGGCTAGTGGACTTCTCAGGGTATTCAAAGCTGACATCATGAGCTTCAGCCTCTTCCACTTCTCCTGACTGTAGCCTATAGAGGTCAAGCAGGTACTGGGGCACCACTGCCGAGCGGCTGGGCCGAGGCCGCCTCTGCAGCCCGAACATGTGCAGCAGCGTGGCCTCAAAGTCGCGCAGCAGTTCATGACTTTGACCTGGGTGATTGCCCAACGCCTTTTTCTTCCCTTCCTCGGGTATTAAACTAGCATGGCTGCTCTCTCCCAGTACAACTTGGCATAATAAAATGACCATCAGCATTCGATTACCAGGAATCATGTTGTCTCTGGTGGACAAGACAGAACAAGACAGACCAAAGGGGAAAGGGACAGCAGAAATGGAAAGGAAAAGACAGGAAGAAAAAGGAGAAAGAGAGGACAAAAGGTTTTATGACAAGTATACCTATCAACACCACCACCAACATCAATTTGTTTTTTCCTGCATTATAATTCCCAGTGAAAACATTTTAGCAGGTAATAATTGTTTTGTCTTGCTTATAGCTTAAGGTCAGTGATTACATACATAATGTTCTTTTTATCTACAACAAAATCTATAAAGCACTAGCAAAAGAGCAGACAAACTCTTTGTAAATGGAATTTGAGGAGCCACACATTCCCCTTCCCTCTCACGAAGCAGGATGATTACACAAATAAGACAAGAGCAGCCTCAGGGTCAGAGCAAACTCTGCCTCGATAAGAAGCAGAATCACTACAAGCATGACCTGACTAAGGCCAAACAAAGGACTACTTTCCACACAAGTTGAAAAGGCACATTTATTACTGTTATACTTGAATGACCAGGGCTTATTAATTTATCAGTAACATAACTATTTAAATCCTAAGAGAGCAGCTGTATCAGACGTTGAAATTGGTTAGGTGTGGTCCACTCACCGACAGAAAATAAAGCATGGGGAAACAGTCCATGTTTGTTGGGAGCCGATACAGGACGGGTTCCTTAAGGAAATGCTACGTGGTGCTGGGAGGTTGCTTGAGACTGGAGACAGTTCTGTCCTGAAAAACAATGTTCAAACCAGAAAGCATTATAGATATTTCACGTCCTACCAAACTTAAAGAAAAACTTTGGTTAACAGAAAAAATTATGAAATAAACAGACTACCAACAATTTGTGCCCCAGATTGCTCATCACAGCTTATTAAAAGTCATATCAGAGGGCATGTGATAGCAGAGTCCATTGAGCTTTGAAAAGGGAGCTTTTGTGAACAAATGGCTTTTCATACTTCTCACAAAAGCCTTCACCCAGAGTTCACCTAAACTGGACTATGCAATGAACTTGTATCAGCACATATCGTGAAACACATATCATGAAAAGCCATGACAAGCCTTTAACAAAGTATTTAAGTAAATATATTTCCAAAGGTAGAAACGTGTCCAAATACAGTTATACAAAATGTGAAGGGCCAAAAATTTGTATACAGTTAACAATGTGACCAGAATGCAGTTAGATATTCGGTCAGTCAATTTTAGTAGGGATAACCATAACATATGAATGCTTAATCACTAGTCAAGTACTGTAAGGAAATGTGCTTGTAAAATTGGCTAATAAAAAGTGTTCATCCTAAATGGCCCAAATCAATGGGTCAGAGTGTCAAAGCATGCATTTTGTCATCTTTTGGATCCATTTCTACTGGACCAAGCCCAATCATTACAACAGAAATGATGCATAACAACAAGAACGCAGCATGTGTGTGTGTGTGTGTGTGTGTGTGTGTGTGTGTGTGTGTGTGTGTGTGTGTGTGTGTGTATCAAAAGTACACAATTGTTAGCATGTTTTATTGCTCCATTTGCTTGTTCTTAATGCAATCAGGGAAAGAGTCTTGATCCAGATCATAGTGGTGACCCTTGCTTGACCCTGTATGCTCAGTTGTTATAGTGTGCACCTTGGATGGGGTGTGCATATGTGTTTGATCATAGGGCTTTACTTTCCAGAGATAAGTTCAATCAAACCAATGTCCCATGTGTGAGGAGGTGGGGTGAGGGATATCAATGTACTATACTGTACTTGTATTTTACTAATATATTACAGTTTACTAGGTGTCAAAGCCCATAAAAGCTTAAATGCACAAACGAACTATAAGAATTTTAAAACGTAACTCCAGGTGTTCCGTTTTACCAGAGCAAAAATCTATGAAGAATTAAATATCATAAAATTTTCATTCTCACTGGCACAACATATTGCTAAAGCACACACACACGCACACCTGGAGTAAGTTCAGACCACAAATTCTTGCTTAAAAACCAAATGTGCACTGTCCAAAATATTTACAGGATTTTATGTGAATGTGCTTGAGGATAAAGAAGAGCTATGCAAGTTCTTTTGCAATGAGAGCAGCTTATGGTGCAATTTGGCTCCAGCAGCTTGCTTCCTCTGGTTTGGCAGAGTCCTGTGGGCCTCACAGCATTTGACTTCACTTTCCCTAACCTGACTTAATGAGAGCGTACTATGCACATGGCCCTTTAGATGTGTTTCCTGTGGAATCTGACAGGGAACCAGAGGGAGCGGGCTACCACAGGAACAGACAATAGTAAGGACCCAATTTTAGCATTTTATCTCTGTCACGCTTCATTCAGGTCTCTCCAGAATGCTCTTCAGAACTTGCCGCTCCAGCTCGAGGAAGGTTTGTATTGCTGTGTTGTCCCCTGGTTTGGGCTGTAGCACACAGATGTATAATGTATAACAAGCCCTGGAGTTGTTAGATTGTTATGGTCAGCTGGAAATTTACATTCCAAAATCTATGAAACAGTGACAAAATGTACTATGAATAACGAGTGAATAACATTCTCTTCCAGTGCACATGCTGATTAGAAGGTTTTGGAGCACACTTAACTTGTCACACTGTTTACATTCCAAACACTTGATTTTGCCAATATTCTGCAATTCTCAGAATTTGCTGGAAACTAAACAAAGAAAAGCTGAACTGCACACTATCCATATTTCAGGTTGCATAATATTTATAATATTTGCACTACAGAAATATGAACACTGTATCAAAATAACAAAATTGTGGGGGGAAAGTAAAATGAATACAGAATAGAGTATTTTTAAATAAAAAAAACAGGAAATCATCAGAGGAGCTCGTTGTTTGCTGTGTGTAACTACATCTGTAGGCAACTGTATTTAACGCAATCTTCCCTATTGTTCTACTACATCTTTACGTTTCCTAAAATATAAGAGGTAAAAATATACAAAAACCAAACATCTCGGTTTGGCAACGTCAGGCTCCATGTAGTTGATTTATTACCAGAGTAAGAGCTCTGATGGTGATCCGGTTTGAAAACCTGCTTATGTTCCCATTTTAGCCCTGATGCCCCACCACCCGCGATCCCCCTTTTACGCAAAGTTTGAAGACCCCCTGTTGAAATCTGTAGCGCCCAATGGGGCAAAAACCATTTGCGCACAAGAATTCTGGTTCTCCTTTACATATAGAATAACAGGACATGATAATATGATAAGAATATGGTGTGATGTTTTTTTTTTAAATACTTAATTAGGTTAACACTCTAACCAGTTAATTATAGGTCTGCTATTAAAGTTCTCATATTCTCCTGCAAGGTTCTTGTGCGCTAAACGAGAAAACCACATGGACCGATAAAGCAGCATCTGCCGCCAGTGGGTTTGGCATTTACACAAAAACAACAAACTATTTTTGCCAAAGCGCGTGAGTCTTAAAAACTTTTTTTTTCCCCCTCACATTTTATGAATGCACTCGTTAAATTTAATTTATCTGCGGGATTTTGGTAGAATTAAGTAGAAGGTCTGTGCTCAATACATTACAATACCGATTTAAAACTCTTCCGGCTTGTGTGTGTTTAAGTGTGTAAAAGAGAGAGAGAGAGAGAGAGAGGGAGGTCATAAACAGGCAGGTGTGTGCAGGGAAAACTGGATGGCTGTCCAACCGTGCAAAAAAAAACATCCTGGTCCACATCCTCACCTAGACCATCAATGATAGAGCATGATGCATTTAAAGCAACGCGCTTTTAAAACAAGCAACTTGGATTTGGAAATAAATATTTTTTTAAAGGTACGGCATGCGGACATGTAACACGCTGCGAACGTGTGAAAATATCACAGAAATCCACTCCAAGTGTGTGTGTGTGTGTGTGTGAGAGAGAGAGAGCGAGAGCTCACCATGGGTAGATGCGCGAAGCGTCTCCTCAGCACGAAGTGAAGTGAGCGAAGGCGCTTCCCAGAGTCACAGCGCGCGCGGCATACACTCGGCATACACAGGCAGAAAAGCAAACCAAGCCCCTTTTTGGTTAATAGTCCCGATATATAAAGTCCCTATATACGGACACAGCTGAGTCCATTGGGCTCCTGGGTGAAAAGACCAATGAGACACTCGGCTCCTATCTCCACTAGTTCATCACACGTTTATCACGGGCACTCTGATCGCGCGCCTGATGTTGCCTGCAGTTTTTATGTGGCCGCCCACTTGAGTGGCTGTTCCTCCTCCCCGTCTCCCCCCTCACACACACACACACACACACAGAGCCCAACACCTACCTAAGTTCGACCGCCCACACCCGTACACCCATAAGTATCCCCGGAGAACTGAACAAAAATCATACCGTTTTATTATTACAACTGTTACATGCCCCCGGTTGGGTTTTTTTTTTGTCTTTGAAAGAACACACGGCGGAACCTGTCATATTTGGGTAATATACGGGTGGCGCACGAGCTCTCTTGGCCGCCACATGTACCCTATTAAAATGCCTTCAGCGCGCGTACGGTGTACAGGTTCAATACACACGCGCGCGCACGTACACACAAACACACACACACGGCGAAAAGGAGGATAGTCAAAACTTGGACTATGGGTCTAGTTACATGACCACGCACGCACGGTGAAACACATCATTTGTTATTATCATGGGAATATTTTCCCACCATAAAGTCCTAATGCCCACTTTACATATACATACACAGAGATCAAAGTGATAGAGTGGGTTTAAAGTAAATTTTCAAAGTATCACAGGTGTACAACAATCCTTATCAAAGAATGGCTTTAACCAAAAATGAATGAAATCTTATGCTAAAAAAATATATTATTTTTGTTCAATAATCATCGTCAGTTAAATTGCCTGACAAAATGTACACAGTAAATATTCAGTACTAAACAAACTTAATGCAAATGACCAGGCCTGATCACCGAATGCTATGTGTGGCAGTTCATTTACACATCCATGAGCCTGAGGAGGCCACTAACAAGCAGTCTGTGAGGCAATTATGTTGCAGAAATAAGCCTGTGAAAGTTACTTAAAATGATTCTTTGGTGTCTAATTTCATCAGTAGGTTCTCCAAACGGCTTCGTCACCTACAGCTCTTATAGAATGTCATCGCTGCTTAGGACCAATTAAACAGCATCGCAGCACTCGCATTGTTACGTGACCTTTCCAGGAGAAAAGGAGATCAGTGAATGACCCTTATCACCACAATCACTGCAATTCTCCTTTTGCCCTCATTCTGCCCACTAAAGGCCCTGTACGTGAATGAGTCCTCACAGACACCCGCTCATTAGCATACTGCTTCCCTGTCTGCTGCATTCACTTTAGAGACACAAGAGGAGAAGTTACCTTCAACTCATCACCACCCCCTCCGAATTCACTGTAAAGGAAAACTGCTCGCACGTCACACACAAGGGCAAAAAAAAAAATCTACTGGAGAAGGGGCTGGTGGGGGTAGGGGTCTATCATTACGACCCCGTCATTACGGTTGTTATGTAAATGTGATGAAGTAACTGCTCACTCAGTCCTATACATAGACAGTTTGTCAACCAGTAAGTAGGCTGTAAAGCAAACTCACTCTCTATTCAAGATACATCTTCATTTATTAGAATTTGTCATGTTTATTATATAGATAGCTCTAAAAAGCAATGACCGACAGTGTAAGACGGTGCACTGCGATAGGGACAGGGACAACCCTCACCCTGTCCCCATGGCTGGCTAGCGTACAACCGCACAACATCTGCACACTCACAGTTTCAGCTCAGGGTGCACTGCACTCCTGACACTTTGTCTACACACATACGCCCTGGCCAAAAGCCCAGCTGAGTGTGTTCTGGTGGCTGAGTCGCCTTTTTCGTTGGTTTGCTGTATTAGTTAATTGTCAGTATCAGGAAGCACTTAGGCATGCTCATTTGTGCTGTACGCGATCAACACTGTAGATGGGGATGAAGCATCATCTATTAAATGTGTTTTTATCCTCAGCGATATGTCAGTTAAAAACATAATATCTTGCAGCTATGCTACCAATACTATTACAGGAGTGAACAACTGTCCATACCGGCTGACCCTCACTGTGGATACCACATGCTGCAGCTCGCACCTCACACGTAAGGCACTTGAAAAAGGTACTGTTCTTCAAACTATGACTGGTTTAATTACCATAAATGACATAATTGGGTCTAGCTGGTCTTCCATTTTAGGGGACAGGGATCATTTTTCTCTATATCTACTGTAGATCGGACAACAGTACTTCGCTGCAATCATTTGTTTAGTCACCTCCAAGTGTGTCACCTGATCTACAATGCAGAATGAGCAATGATGACGTCTCACCTTAGTGTTTTCATTTTAAGTTGGTAGCTATCAGTTAAATTAGCAAAAGTGTAGAAATTACACCTAGTGTAATAACATTCTACCAATTATTAAATAGCAAATAAATTGGGGTTAAAAAGACAGCCGCTTACCTACATTTTTATTTTAAAACAATGTCACAATCCAGGTTATTACCTGAAATTAAAAAGAACAGTGTTATTAAATTTTTTTGTGGAATTTTATATTTAGTTTTTCTTTTTAGTTATCTGTACCTGAAGACACACCAGATAGAACTGACAGATGATAAAGCGAGAAGACGATATGACTGACTTTAGAGATGTTGGTGAAAGTAAAATTAGTCATACTCATAGGTAAGGGTTCTGAACATTCAAAATTTTTTTTGTCCGTTGTTATAGCACCAGAGTGTGCGTGCATGTGTGCGTGTGTGTGTGTGTGTGCACACACATAATTGAGGTGTGCTCTGAGGCGTTGACCAGACTTAGCCTCCTGAGATCACAGAGAGATTGCCTCCCGTGGGTGGTTCTGCTGCAGGCATTATGTGCAGGAGGGGACTGAGATTCCCTGCCCCTGCTTAGCTCCTCTCGACACTAAGTCGACTCCGTATCTACCATTTAGCACTCCTTCGCTCAAAACCAATGTAAACCGCTCCTAATAGGGACACCTTAAAAGGTAACTAGTTTGTCCCAAACTGCTTTTATCCTGCCATGTTTGGTATTAAGTTCTGACGAAGGTACATGAATCATCAGCTGTCTGGACCTTGATTCTGTAATCCCCAAACTATTTCGCATCATTACCTGGTGTCGTGTGATTGAAGAGGTTAACAGTGTGACATCTACTGTTGGGTAATTGTAGAGGTCAGAAGCACACCTCTGTGGAGGAGGCGAATGTGAGTCAGAGAGAGTGGATAAATCAAGCTCAGAATCTTCTCACGTGTGAACTCACATCCACAAACAGTGACTTCAACAGCAGCTTAAAGCTGACCTCAGAGAGAAGCTCTCCTGTGCAATGTCACAACACACTTTACTTTTCTGTCTGTTCTACTCTCCCCTCAGTCAGCGCCAACTTCTGTCTCTGTTCTTCTCTGCCTTCAGCCAGCTCGCTAGTAGAGACACGCGCCCTGCTCATTGATCAAACACAGCTTTTGCAATGCCTCCCTTTTTTTTTTTTTTTTGCTGGAACATTCTTTGGGCCCAGCTTCCTTTTGGCCACCTGTAATGGCCTGAAACACACTAAGAACAGTCCTAATCCTTCCAACTCAGCTCACAGCTTTTAAAGTCTGTAAGTACTCTGAGGTTTGGTGTTTGTGAGGGAGGAGAATAAAGGATCGGGCAAACTATTTTAATCCGTGTGATGGAAACGGCATGTAAACTTCAGAGTCAAAAGGCAACCTCTTAGGAAATGAAGGGGAAGGTCGGCCAGGATTTTTCCAGGTTGTTTGTTTTTTTTCCCCTCCAGCTTCTGATACACTAAAACTCACATTACATCTCTCAACGCTAGAACAGAGAAGTCACGGCTACCTACTCTGTCATTTTAACAGACACAGACCATTTTATATCGTACGCTCATGGATGTGTACTGGAATTATCAGTGCTATACCTGTTTCTGTGCAGTAAAACTATTTTATGTTTTATAAAATCACTTGAAACAAGTTTGATTTTATAATTAAAAGGAACTTACAAGACCTCAAACATCTTGACAATTATACGTAAAAAACAAGAGCATCTAATCTAATGATGGTCCATGATGAACAATTATTATTATTAAATTTATTTATTAGATGTTATTTACTGGAATAATTCTTCCAGTCATATACGATAGCAATAATGCAATTCATCACGTCACCAAGTCAACATGCAATATATTAGTACTGTATAAAATATGAAGTATATATTTTTATGTTTCAGCGAGCTTGTTTGTTAAACTGCCCAAATGTCATTTTAAAATTGCTTCCACATAATCCCAGTAACAGCGCTCTCTACGTCAAACCCTTCAAAAGATAAACCTGATGCTGACATTTCTTTGTTCTCTAAATTTACAGTTGGCAGAGATGGAAGGATGGAGCTGGCCTCCAGTGGGCTAAGTGACTGACAGGCCTGTAATGTCCTTCCATCTCCTTCCATCTTCCACCTCCTGTCACCGGTGCTAAGCAGCTCCTGGCAGATGTTATCAGAGCTGTTTGCTGAAGAGTGAGTTGTCCTGGGCCTTTTTTAGTCAGCTGCCACAACACTCTCCAGACCCTTCATAGAGTGCAGCAGTCCCAGCTATACTTGTCTGCTCTGCTAGTGGGGGTTACAGAGGGGACTTTTCTCAATGGATTAAAAAGCTTTTTTATCAGGGGCTAGTATGCCACTTGAAGATAGTACTTTAATCTGAGGGAACAGATTGACATAGTGGGACCAGAGCGATGCACAACTCACAGCCACTGTACTGTGTCTTAGTTTATGACCTGATGATTGCCTGTCAGTCAAATGCATCAGTGCCTGTATGCTCCAGTGAAATTACACTGAAGCTAGATTTGTCTGTCCCGCAGGCAATAAAGGCTGTTCAATTTGATATAGTCATATTTTCATTAAATGAAACATTTTATTAATATATATAAGATTATTGTGCAATCTCAAATAATGATAAATTAATAACTAAAGGTGATCACTCTCCAAATGATTCTAATGCCCCTGGATTAATCTGATAGAGATGAGTATATTGAGAAATTGAGATGTTTTATTGAATTATAGTTCAGCAAAAAAGAAAAAAAATATTTAGCTGCTCTACATTTTTCATTGCATGTCTCAAGAACTGATATGTCAAATGATTCAGTACATTAAACCTTATGAACTTAAAACGCGTCAAATATACCATATAAGTAAAAAAGTATGAACAGAAGTATTTTAACTATTCTTTCATTCAAAAGACGTTGATATGATTCAGAAAGCAGATGTGTATGCTGATAAATAGAAATAAATTCATCCAATCTATATACTCCTGTACATCAAGCTCTCTTCCATTTTCCTCGATACCCCATCCACACTTTCTTTCTCAGCATATTAATTTTTACTGCACAGGAATATCCTGAAGGCCTCTTCGAGTTTCAGGCCACTGAGAACCTCTTAAGTGGATGAGCAAGTGTTAACTGTGTCTTTTTAAACCTTGACATTTAATACTCAATATAAATCGCTCCGGGGACCTGTTATTCTTTCAAGAATGTAATTACATACTTTCAAATAAAACTTGAAAGAGCACAACACATTTTTAAAACACAGTATGTGCTCTCCGGACAGCAGGGAAGAATTCCAAGCAGTCAGAATATGCTAACATCCCAATGTGGGTGAACCATGGGATTTTGGCAAGACAGCGCGGGAAGCAGCGAGGCGATTAGCTCTTCAGTCTCGACCGAAAAGACAGAAAGAGTGATTAAACCCAAGTGAATCACAGTATAGTCATGTATTATGCACTGGGGAGCTTTTTGCTGTAGCCCCAAAAGTAAAGACAACTTTTAAGTCACATGTGCAATAATATTTTGAAATGAGCTCACTGACAAAGTAAGGGAAACAAGTATAGAATTTTTTTTTTTTTATTTTTTTTTTTAGCCATAAACATTGTAAAGAGATTAGTTTTGAGTCTTTACAGCTCAGGCTGTGAGTGAAGTGTTCCAGCAACCATACTTCATTTGTCACCGGATGTTGTGAGAACAGCTCTAAGTAATTGATAGAGTACTCTGTTGATGTAGGGAAACAGTGATTAAAAAGCAGCATTTTTATTAACAATCCATCACGGAAATGTTTATTAAGTTCTCTGTCTATGCCGTAAGTGTTTGTTTAACAAATTTGTTAGGATTGTTAACACTGTACAGTAGTTGACCGCGGATAGACGAGCGAATCCGATGCAAAATCTGTGAGCAGGGAGTTCTTAAGCGTTTCCTTTAGCAAAACCACAAATCTATACTGTGGGCGAAAAAAAAAATTTTTTGAAAATATCAGCGCTACTGAGACGTGTCAGGAAGTATACGTTCACGTTTATGTTCCTGGCCCGCTGACGCTGAGCTCTCCCTCCAGTGAGGTCACACATTTAATGAAAATGCTATAGTGAGAGTGCTCAGCGTCATCTCTGCTGCTTGGTGGAGCAGTGTGTGGTCAGGCAGTTAGGTCATTTTGTGGCTGCCAGATTAAAAATCACCAGTTTAACCTCCTCCTCCACCCCTCCTCCTAGCATTTCCACATTTCCAGTCTCTCTGTGGGACACAATGTATTGCATGTGAAGGCTTATGGAAAAAGAGCAACAGCATGAGCCAAAGGCTTCAGGTTTGACCTGAGAATCATAATTAAACAAGGAGGATATTTGACTCACTTTAAAGAGAGTCGCTCTCGGCTTCTTTCCGGACGGCATGTAATTACCAGGGCAAGCGCTGCTGAAGCTCTGGGAGTGGTCAGGATGTCTTGGCAGAACTCGGGGCAAAATAGCTTTCTGCGTAAGTATGGGTCTGCCTTTGGCCTTGTTTGAAGAGCCACTTACTGATACTACCTCACACAGAAATACACACAGACACATACACACTACGCCGCAAATGGCCAGCTGAATTGCCAAGACTTTCCACCTCAAACTAAACATATAAACCTTGACTGTAACATCCCATTACAGAGCATGGCCTCTGCAGTGTATAAACCTGCCATCAGCTAAAAACCTTTTTTCTTTCTCTACTATGGAGAGAGAACAAAGGTTATTGTGTATGTTTTTAAAGGGCTTTGGGCAGGGGGTTTCACATAGGTGACCTGCATCCTCTAATTTCTTTGTAGATGCTTGATTGAAAAGGTAATTTATAGGTGCACTTGTAATTATGGGTCATTTTGCTTACAAGTGCAATTTCAGTTTTGATAAACAAGTTCCTTTTCCTGAGCAGTGCTTATTTCTGTGCTTTGATATGTACGCTCTAAGCCATGAACTGTGTTTAGGTTTCAGGCCGCTTCTGCATTATTGTAACAGGTATGAGTCCTGATTTGCCATGGTGGTCAAGGCTTCATGCAGTTTTTCCCATATTCCTCCGATGTGTGCTATAATATGGAGGTCATGAACGCCGCATTTAAGCTCTGGTGAACGATTCTATATGGCTGCTATGTGCGACGATTATTAAGTCCAATTACTGGCTTAATTATGGAGGAAATCCAAAGGAAAAAAAAAAGAGTTTGTTAAACAAATACAACAAACTTAGAGCCAGCAGGTCTCGTTAAACCCCACACCGGTGATCTACTTTCAACCCACGACACACTGACATGAGCCAAATTTTCCGCTCTCAATAAAATTGTAAATAAATAAAAAGGTTCATCCTAAAATGAGTCACACACTTTGGGTCCAGGATTTTTACAGTAAGAGACAAAAGATGACTATAGCTGTGGATCACATAGGGTTTTACAATGGCAAGAGCGCAGAGTTTTGGAATCCGAGTAGGGATCCATTGGGAGGAGGGCAGCATTAAGAACATTCCTAATAGCACGTTCAAATTAAACTAACATTAACAAGCGTAAAGTTCCACTCAAGGGATTCCCCATGCCAAAACTCTTAGTTTTACTATTTATGTAAAAATACTCCACCTAACCACCATTTCCACTTAAATCAGTCTGTCATTTGGGGGGGAAAAAAAACTTAATGACAAACATTTTGAATG
This sequence comes from Clarias macrocephalus, assembly GCA_011419295.1. Classification (NCBI taxonomy): domain Eukaryota; kingdom Metazoa; phylum Chordata; class Actinopteri; order Siluriformes; family Clariidae; genus Clarias; species Clarias macrocephalus. The sequence goes on from JAAGKR010000280.1 coordinate 131,694, forward strand.
AGTAAACGATTTAACTTAGTATTCAAATTGAAAAAGCATGGGATCATAATTCCAAACAACGGGTCACAATTATATCATGCATGAGTTAAAACGCCAGCAGCCTCAGACTTCCCACTAAGATTTTTGCCTACACAAATGACTTCCTTTACAAGCAAGTGTAAGACGTTATTGGTGATCTTGATTTTCGGGAAGCTGTAATGACCCCCCTCCTCTTTCCCACCCCAAGGCGACTCTGAGGTAAGCACCAACTCCCTGCTCTCCTGCCGTTTTTTTACCCTGGAGCATCCGGAGAAAAAAAAAAAGTAAGCACCAACTGGGGGCCTAGTTGTCTCCATGGCAACAAGTGAAACATGGCAGCAGTTGACGTTAAGCGCCAAATTTGTTGCATTACCCCATCGGTTTCCCCTCAAGTGCCTTGCCTTATCTGCAGGGAGCCTCCGTCTCAGCAGGGAAGAGGAGGTAAGAAGAGGAGGAGGATGAAAGGGGAGCATCCCTGGATCTTCAGTAAGGTCTTGAACTGCCTGCCTTGTCTGGTTTTAGCCCTATCACCAGCGTTGCCCACAGTAAGCTTCCCAGCAGGACCTCAACTTTTAGCAGCCTGTAAAATCGCCATTTTATTGCACTGTATCTGTTATTTATTTCTCACCCTGAGTAAGAGAATCACAAGCAGTTGGCCCAAGCAGCTGCTTGTGCCAGGTTCAACTGCATTCGACCGCAAGATGATTTGCCGCCTGTTCTTGGCCCGTTCGTCAGAGAACGGCTGCTAATTATCACTGGCTCACTCATTGGTGGGACCAGATCCAAGGAGACACCTGGGTACTGGCTGAGCCAGGAACCACCCCCTTCCCCATCGCCCCCCCCCCCCCCGACCCCCTCCCTCCACACACACACAAACCGCCACACACCAATCTCCAGCAACTGCAGAAAACATGATTAAAGCTCTAGCCTCTTGGGGGTTTTGATGATGGTACAACAAACATTTACACAGGCAGTCTCATTTTAGCTGTAGAGAACAGAGTGGGCTGAGGTCATAAAGTAGTAAAGTACTGTCAGGTTTGTATGGCTATTTTGGTCTTGATTTTAAACCCAGCCATGTTTTGCGTCCTAAGTAAAGACACCTCCATCAGGTCGACCATCGCCATTGTTATTATTGCTTGCATCTGCTGGAAACCAAATAATGGCGAGTGGTCACATTTCATCAAGCTGCAGGAATCAGGTTTGTAATTTGAACCACACACCTTCTTTGAAATGTGACATCACTGCTTTTAGACTCACATCTTGTGTATTTGCCAGGGGTGAAAGCGGACATCTGGGCAGGGTGTGGGCCATGGCATAGTTAAACCAACTTTTATTTACAGGCCTGTGTTTTGTTTGGGTTTTTCAAGTTGTTTTTTTGCGTGACAGACTCATATCACACTAATTGCTAGGCTTAAACAGAAATACTGAAGGATGATCTGCAAAATCTGATGGAATGCTGATTTCATCGACAGACGGTCAGGGCCACACTTGGTATCACTAATACGTTGAATCTTCTACTCTTCCAGAGTAACAGTAGATCCCCCACCTTTGCACTAAATCCAGTCACATCCTACTGCAGCGTGACACAGGGGCCATACTCTTTCTTGCCTTATGAAGCCTGCTGAGGAGAAGCGCTATCTCACAGCTGTTAGCTGAGAAGTCTGAGGTCTCCCTGCATAAATTTCACTGATATCACCTCCATCAGAGGCCCATAAAGCTGATTTATTATAAATACAACTCTCTTGTGTTTACTGCATGCATTCTTGCGCCTGCAACATCTTCGAAATGAGCACTTGCAGGTGCTCGGTGTTCGTCTTAGTGGTGCAGTCTGATGAAGAGATACACACAGACACACACACACACAGACAAAAAAAAAGAAAAAGAAAAAAGAAACCTTCGGGAGCTGGGGAAGGAAAAACAGAGCAAAAGAAAGAGACAGAGAGATGAAAGTGGCTAGGAGTGGAGAGATAAATAAGGAAGGATAAAAACTAGAGGGTGTTCAAAATTAAGAATAAAGGAAAAGGGAGAGAAAAAGAGAGAAAGATAAATTAAGGCAAAGGGGTAAGAAAACATGGCAGCCATCACCCTGGTGATTAAGCTGAGGCAAAGTTGATAAGGATAATGTGCTACGTGTTATGTTACTTGGATCGTCTCATGTTCACGGCCCACTGAATAAGTCTGAGGACGGGGATGGTGTGCGTCTGTGTGTATAGATGGAAGAGTCATTGCAAGAAAGCATTACTGCTACTGGGATAAAGTAAGACTGAAAAAAATTATTGTTTCTCTAATATATCCATTGCCTTGGAGTTTATTATCGCAACTTTGCTCGTTATTGTAATAAGTAGCATACAACATTAATTCTAACAATATTACAATAATATCGCTGTGTTTATTATTAAAATTCTAAACGGTTCTATAAGTATTTAGTCCAACATGATAGCAAGACTCATCTATTTCAAGTGCATCAACTGTGTCTCCTTTCCTGAAGAAAAGGGACATGTCTGACCCCGCTTCACAAGAAGATGCCCGGAGCCCAAATACACAGTCAAATATCCAAGGTGCATCAATTCATATCAACTCACTATCAATTATTTTCTGAATAACAATACAGCAGACAAACTGGGAGGAAAAGAAAAAGAGCTCTTGGCATAGAGTTTAAAAAACATTAAGCAGTTTAGCAACAACAAAGGGCAGACCATAAAAAAAGGGAAATGTGAGAAATTTCAGAAATGTGAGGGAGCTGGTTGGTGTGGATACAGAAAGAGATTTGACCAAACCCAACAACAAATCCTTACAGAACAGAGAGACAGACAGAGAGAGAGAAAGAGAGAGAGAGAGAGAGAGAGAGAGAGAGAATCCCAGCGATTCAAAACTCCAACAATGAAAAAATGTATCAACCTATTTACATTAATGTCAGAATTACATTTAAATCCAGAATTTTCACTCCAAAAACAACAACAACCATTAAATACAGAATAGAATTAAATACACTAAAAACTTAATTTATTTAGTATTCAGTGGGAAAAAAATACATAATATCAATATTTAAAAGCTACACAAAGCTATCTTTTTTTCTTTCTTTTTTTTTTACATTTTGTACATTAGCATGTAAAACTTAAGATGATAATCAGCAACAGGTTAAAAGGTGTCTGCATGCAGAGGGTAGCAGAATTAGTAAAAATATTTACTTCTATTTTAATTAAATATTTTTATCGTACAAGCTTAACTCTCTATAGATATACAGTAGCTTTAAAAATCAGGCTCAAAACTAACATCATTTGACCAAGTTCACTATAATTATACACTATAAGCTATAAATACACTATAACTTCCATAGAAAGCTTCGGCTATGATAAGGTATTAATTAGGAGAGACTTTAGGCCTTAAATAAGTAGTGTGGGAAGACCATGTGTTTAGTTTGTCATCATAGAGATCTTTAACAATGCTGGATGGAAGTTCGATCCACTTCCTGCAGACTGAGTCCTCAAATCCACACCGTGCCATCGTTCCACTCGGCCTGCTCTGGGGTGTACATGATGAATGCACTGAGATTTCATCTCTGTGGGTGTTTCACTCGTTGCCTGTACTCAATTAGTTTCCGGGATGTTTGCGGAGCATTTTTGCTGGTGCTACAGGGAATATGGGATGAGAACGGAGAGATAAGATATGGCCGAGAGAGCAGAATCGCAAGCGTTTTGAGACTCCCATGTAAAAAGAGTGTCTTGAAAGTATGTCTCTTAGAGTTTCTTAGGGTCATGTGTTGAATCAGCCAAGATGGCTAGACGCATAAGCCGGTCAATCCCTGGGCGGCCCTGGGTGACTGAGAGTGAGTGGATTTGTCTGAGATCTGGGTCACAGTGAGGCTGTCTAGAGGGACAGAATGGCTGAAGACCCTGATGGAGACTCCAGGGGAACGGGCATCCCTCATCACCACTCCACACCCAGGCTGCTGGAGCGCAAAACAATTAGCCAGTGTGTGAACAAGGCCTTGTTTATTGACTTAGTGGAGAGACTTTATTAACCCAGGCTGTGTTGAATGGGAGTCACCTGCTGTTCACACTTAGACTGTTATTGTGAGTAGGGTTGGAGACGGGAGGGCCCTTATGATGCCCACTAAAGCCTGCTGTTCCTTTGTCCGAACCACCTTCAACCAGCGACAGAATAGTTCAGCCTGCGTAGCAACACGGCTTTTATTCAGCAACATTGCGGGATAGACAGTCTCAATCACTTGTCAACAATGCAATTACGCTAGCTGTCACCAACTTCTGTTAAACTATATTGTGCGTGTCAAATTAGCACTGCTTTGGCACTGTTGCTCATTCATGCCCTAACCAGATTCACAGGTGGCTCGCACACGATCGTTATGTGATATATGATGTTCAGTAAAGCGATGTCAGGCCTTTGATGTGGTGTAAATGAGTTTCGTTGCTAGTTTGAAATGTAAGGTGACATGTCCAGGGCAGGAAAGGATTCGAGGCTCATCCCAGTGAGTGAGATTTCCTCTAAAGTGCATGGTGTCAATAGCTGACTTTCAGCGAGATAGATAAAAACACAACGGCCTGGTTTTTATCTGCCTCCCAGGGACTAGTGCTGCAGATAACAGCTATTACACCGACAACCGGGAGGCGTGTGGAGATGCGTGGGCTTATCTACGGCTGCCAGTAAACTGTGTCTGTGTGTGTGTGTGTGTGTGTGTGTGTGTGTGTATGTGTGTGTGCATGCATGTGTGTGACCCATTATGTCGTTTCTTTGCATGCAACAATGTTTCTCCAAGTCTGTGTGTATTTATTTGGGGCTTGAACAGGAAATTAGGTAATTGGAAACCAAGAAAAAAACTTCAGGGAAACATTAACAAATGCTCATGCTGTGGACATTTACCCCTTAACCTGATTTAAACCCAGTTTAACTGCTTAAATATAAATGATGATGTCTTGTTTGGCAAACATCTTTGCACCTAGAGAATGTAATTTAATGGAACATTAAACTAGTTCAGGTATGTTCAGTAACTTTTGATTATACTTTACATATGAGAAGCCCAATGAGAAGCTCGCAATATCTATTGTTCTGTTGTTGGAGTTATTGGAACTGTTGTTGTAAGTTGATATCCACATACAGTATCAGTCAAAAGTCAAAACATTCTAGAACAATACTCAATTTAACCTATGGCATCATGTAATTAAGCGAACAACAACAACAACAACAGTCAGTCGTTATTTTAAGATATAAAGGTCAGTTGTTCTGGAATAGTTCTTGTAAGAACCATATTATCAAATGAATTTGCAAAACCCATCAAGCACCATGATGAAACTGGCTCTCGTGAAGACCATCCCAGTAAAACAAGACAGAAACGTACCTCTTCTGCAGAGGGGAAGTTCATTTAGATTTACCAGCCTCAAAAATGACTAATTAACAACCAGATTAGACCTCAGATTAGAGCCGTTCTGAAGGCTGTACCGAGCATAAGTAGCAGATACATCTCAATATCAACTGTCCAAAGAAGATTGTTGCATATTTTGTATGCATTCAACATCGTTTTAAAGGGTAGAAAGAAACAAAAATCTATGGAATTCGAAGTAAAGCTTTTTACTGTTAGTGTACATCTTATGTAAATTTTGTTTCATGCATGTCACTGTACATATTGTAGACTCATATTTATCGCCAAAATCAGTCTTTAGTTATCTAAAACACTATTTGCACGTCTTTAAACAGATAACCTACTTGAGACCTCGGGTTGGTTTTTCAGACTGTGTATTTATTCTACATCATGCAGTGTGTAGCCTGAATGTGTGCAGTGAGTTTCTAGGGAAAGGTTCCAGGCTTTTGTGCTCCCCACAACCCGAAACAACCTAATGGATGGAAGGGTGGACGAATAGATAGATGGATGGAGTCATTCTGAAGACCGCCCCACCAATGCATATTCTGTACGCTCAGAAATAACTGTATATGTTCTAATCCTAGCAGCACTTTTCTTCAAATAGGGCTCAAAAAATATTGACTGCCTTTACATCTCAGAAACATGCCAGGAGATGGACTGGTTAGTTCTTATGACGTTCCAATGGCCTGTAATGAACTGCTGCATCATTCCAGGTGTACAGTATTCCTGACTCGCGTCCAGCATTCCCATAATAAGCTCCATCTCCACACACAGTAGTAGATACACAAAGTAGTCCACTTTGGCTCAAACATTCCTTGAGCATGAAGTTCACTCTGGATCTCTCTTGAAGTCTTTCTGGGCTCTTTTGTTACCATTCGGATTATCCGTCTCTTTGATTTGTCTTAAACTGTCCTCCTGCGGCCACGTCCAGGGAGGTTGGCTACAGTCCCATGGATCTTAAATTTCTGAATAATACGTGCAACTGTAGTCACAGGAACATCTAGCCGCTTGGAGATGGTCTTATAGCCTTTACCTTTAACATGCTTGTCTATAATTTTCTTTCGAATCTTCTGAGACAACTCTTTCCTTCACTTCCACTGGTCCATGTTGAGTGTGGTACACACCATGTCACCAAACAACACAGTCACTACCTGGAGCCCTATATATAGGCCCATTGACTGATTACAAGATTGTAGACACCTGTGATGCTAATTAGTGGACACACCTTGAATTAACATGTCCCTTTTGTCACATTATTTTCAGTATTTTCTAGGGTACCATCATTTTTGTCTAGGCCTGTTCCATGAGTTAATTCCGTTGAAGCATGGTTGAAGAGCAATGTCGGACTTTCATTGGTTAACATTCATCGAATTTTTATTTATTATGACTTTTGCCAGATTAAAGTTATTTCTGTGACCATTGTGAGTTTTTCTTTCATTGACCGAAGGGTACCAACAATTTCGTCCACGTGTGTAAATAAATGAATGAATGAAAGGTGGTGACTGATTCATTTGCAAATCATCCACTACTAATACAAGTAAGGAACATTAAGAAGAGTAAGCACAACAAAGAAAGACGTGGGGCTAGACCTCAGCACATCTCCTGCACGTATAGCAATTGTCGTACAAATGTCCTACTTCTCCTTCTAATTTGAGTAGAATGCCAGACCTTGCATGGTGTGCCTTTTTAGAATATAAACAGATATCATTATTGAAGCCCTTATTGCTTTTTCCTCCCTGATCTGTTTAATCTAAAAGGAGCGGGAGAGAATGAAATGGTTTCTGTGGTGCCTTTCAAGAGAAAGGCCTTTGAGAATGAAGTGGACTAGGCCAGGGAACAGGCAGCAGGCCAGATTCCAGAGCTAACGTATAATCAGCCTAGGACATGTATAATTATTTCTGAGACGTGAAAGAACAGAAGGGAGTGAGAGGGGAGGAAGTGGCGAAGAGATACAGTACACAGTAGCCGAAGAACCAATGCTGCTTAATATTTGTTTTATGTTTGGAAAATGAAGAATGTTTATGATGGCTAAATTGGCGGCTAGGTGGTTTAGAAGGGCACAACATCTACTACATATAGAGGTTCAACATGTACTTATAGAAACACTTTACGCACACACACACACACACACACACACACACACAGACACGCACACCTTGCAAACACAGCTCTCCTCCAACCCACAAGCACACAGAGAGTTTACAGTGGTTAAGGCCCTGACGTTCTGTCCTTTAATTCAGCGCTATTGACTGCTGCCCGTTCGAATGCTATACCGCAGTTTTAACTAATTAGCTGCGTCTGTGGTCACCAACAACTCCAGGAGCCTTTCTTAAGGAGAAACTGATTTCAGCTCCGGCTTTGAAAACCGAACGATTCCCATAACGTCCTGTCTGTAATTGAGGTGAACTTGCTGACTTGGTAACTGACCGTAGCCAGAAATACCTGTTTTCCTTTGCATCACCTGTGCAGCCATGATCGCAGCCAAACCTCTGATTCTTACCTGGCAGACTCGCACATGTTTCCTCTTTCCCACAACGTGAAGCTGGCCTGATGTCACACTATTTCCATAAATACGCTGTGTGTATTTTCTCTGTTTTTCCTCAACAACAATCTCTTGCTTTGGAAAATACTCAATCGAAAATAAACGTACCCACCCTGGCTCTACCCCTGAGCTCCCTCATCCGAGCATCTGCATAAGACAGGCTGTTTCTCCAGACCGACTGATGGATCACAGGTAGTGGTGTGCGACCGCGGGAGGTGCGCACACGCATATATGTGTGTCGGGAGAAGGAACGTTAATCACACCTCTCCTGTCAACAACAAAGAGAGACAGCTTCCTTCGGCAGCGGAGTCATAAAAAAAACTTTCTGAGAAGGTGTCGAACAAAACGCAGCGAAACTGATGATGATGAAATTTACGAGACAAAGGGAGGGAAAAGAAACAGCATTTTGAAATATAACGGACTAATTACACGGCACAATCATGGTCTAGCACATCGTTTCCCCTAAATCCTAAAGCCTCAAACGTCTAGTCGTTATTTATAGGGATTCTTTTTACGAGACACTAAGTATTTTGGGTCTTCCATAAAAAGAGCACTGTAGATATTATATGTTTTTGGAAGCATGTAATAAATAGATGAGTGTGAGAAGAGGAGTGCTGTGTGAAGACGCAGATGGAAGCTGGCATGTTTAGTGTAGCGCTATAATGAGGGATGCAGTCTGGCCAGTATCATTGAGTTCATTTACCCTTAGTGGCTGTTCCAGCCAGTGAGATGTTCTCCCACCCTCTTCTTTTTCCTCGCTTTTGGCCAGTACAAATGTGTTGTTTCAAGCTTCAGTGACAGAAACTCAAGACTTTCATGGAGTGACCAGACCATGACCTTTTCCTGGGTTATGTTTCGGAGGAGAGAGCACGTCTTGGATTTTTCCTGCAAAAGAAAACAGCGTTGGGACTTGAGATTCTCTCGCGCAGTTCGTTAATGTCCGCACAGCAGAGATCACAGCCATTCCTCCGCCATTCCAACCTTATTCCTGACATACAACCCCCGGGCCTACAACCTTCTAACCTCTTCCTGTCTTTCTCTCACTCGCTATCTCCATCGCGCGCAAAACCTTTGCTTTCTCTCTCCAAGGCTAATACCGAGGACTTTATATAATATAAAACCATAGATCATTTATCTCACTCTGCACCCTGATACCATTTCTAAAAGCTATGCTTCTCCCATCTCTCCTTCACCTCTCTTTGAATCTGAGGCCAAGAATTAAAAGCCACGTCTTCTTCAGAAACAGTTACAGAAAGCAGCTGGACAGTTACTTTACCTCTTTAACAAATATGTCCAGATTTACATCTCGATTCATAACCAGAGACCAGAGTTCCTCCTACTTTTCCTTTAAGCTAAACAGATTCCTCTAACAGCTTATTGAGGCGGTGTTTCACAGTGCTTTAGAGGCATGGAATAAATAACAGAGGAAGCTGATGGGCTGTAGTGAGCCCGGGGCAGGAAGTGACATAAAGCGAATGACTCTGAGCAGCAGTTGTTTTGAATCTGGTAAATTCTTCTCAGAAACAAAAATGAGAGAGTGAAGAAAGAAAAAAAAAAGTAATTTGATTAAGGTAATTGCCCACAGCAGCATTTGCAATTCTAAACAAGTTTCATCCCCCAGCCTCAGATGTAAACACTGTGTGCCCTTCGACCTGTGGAGTAAACATCTGCTCCGAGATAAGTTTTCACCCTCACTGGCAGAGTGGCTGACATGACATTCATAAATACAATTTGATCTTAAAAGCAACATCCGGTAAATGACCTCCACACCCCCTCGCCCCCTCCTTCATCTCCTCCTTCAGAAAGCGCTGTGTAACATACCACTGGAGTTTCACAAAACATCTGTACTCGTACTCACTAAATATACCCAAACGAACCGAAAGGCCCAGACGAGCGCACCGCTGGGATTGCGTGGCTATTAAATCTGATTATCCATGTGTTTATGCATGGATTGCATTTTTGTGCCTTTTTTTTTTTACTCGGCTTTAAGTACGAGATTTGGCTCTGCAGAGATCTGGTTCACCAGTAGGTGTAGCCACATGCAGCACACAAACTGACACTGACCCCCTGTTGAGAGGACGACCCTGGCTCAAGAATATATCCGGAGCCCTGCCTCATAAACCCGCCGAGTGATGGAGACAGAGAGAAGCAGAAGCAAAGCAAAGCAGGATCAAACAAGTGGGGATGATGCCAATTAATATGCATGAATTCACTGGCGCAGCTGACTTTTCTCATGTCGGAGAGAATGTAAACACAGAGAGAGATTCAGACAGGCCGGAGAGAGGTGGCTGAGGAGAGGTGAGGTAAAGATGATGGACTAAAGAAAGAGGCCCTCGCTGACCAGACCACCGCTGAGAAAAGGGGCAGCCTGTCAAGACAGACGACTTCCTATTTCACTCTGATTATCCCCCAGAGGCCCTCCGAGAGCACTATAAAAACCTTCTCATTAAGAAGAGTCACTTTATAGGATCTTAATGAGTCTAGGCTCAAGAGACAGGGGAGAGAGAGAGAGACTGAAAGAAAGCATGTGTTCTTGTTTACCAGTGTGTTGAATCTGGCTGTGAACTATGCTGGCAGGCTTTATGGGAATTGGGTGTAAATAATAATAATAATAATAATAATAATAATAATAATAATATTGTTGTGGTTATTATTTTCATTCTCATCATCAACATCATCATCATCATCATTATTATTATTATTATTATTAACAACAACAACAATAATAATAATATTGTTGTTGTTAATAATAATAATAATAATAATAATAATAATAATAATAATAACACTAATATAATAATGATAAATGGTATCATTCTCATAATCATTATTATTATTATTATTATGAACAACAATATTATTATTATTATTATTATTATTATTATTATTATTATTATTATCATCATTATTATTATTGTTATTATTATTATTATTATTATTATTATTATTATAGCACTGTGGCATAATGATTAGCATTGGTCAAGGGTTTGATTCCTGCTTCAGGTTTGTGTGTGGATTGGTACCTCATCTAGGGTTTACCCTGTATCATTATCCCATTACCCTGTATGAGATAAGCAGTACAGATTATTATTATTATTATTATTATTATTATTATTGATTTACAGTATTTTCAGTAACCACTTTATCCTGGTCAGGTTTGTGGTGGATCCCATCCAAAAGACATTGGCTGTGAGGCAGAAATTCATCTTGGCTGGGACGCTAATCTATCACAGACTCATTCACACCTTGGGGCAGTTTCATCATCAACAATCTCCCTACCTAATTATATTATGTTAAACTATATTATTTTATTCATCCATCCATCCGTTCATCCATAAATCCAGCCATTCATCCGTTCATTATTTATACCGCTTATCCTGTGTAGTCGTGCAACACAGATCCAAACACCCACAAGCAATTCTACAGTTGCTTGTGTGTAGAATAAATACACAGTTCCATGTGCCCATATTAATCAAGATCATGCCTTGTTTATTTCCTGCCCTTGAAGGCTTTTCATCACATAACTGACATCCATTAAGCATTACCAGGGTAGCTGTTCCTGAAGAGAAACAAAGCCCTCAGCACAGTCCTACACAGAACACTCAGAAATCACCCTTTTGCTTCCAACCAAATATCAATTCTCGGCTATTTATTTGGTCGAAAGCAACAATGATGGCAAACGCAGTACATGAATTCTACTTTAAATTAAAATACCTGTTTATTCACCTCAATCTTATGAGTAACATTGCAATAGTTAGAACTGGTAGGGAACTTTTTTTTTCTTTCTTATATACATTTCCCCATCACTATCGTTATAATTTTCCTACCAAATAAATTCTTACGAACAATAGGAAACCACTTGATTTAAAATAAAATGGTGTTTTCCGAATTTTCCTCAGCATTCTAAAGAAAGTAAAAGCTGCTCCTGAAAGCTGTTGTATTTCCCAAATAATATAAAAAGTCTCACTGACCAGCAGTCAGCATGCCAAAGCCGCAGATTATAGCACAAGAGGCTTAAAGCAGCACCCATGAATCCAAGCAACAAGCTCATAAGCTGCCTTTGTTTATCGTCAGATAATAATTACGCATTATAACAAGTTTTGTTAAGCTGAAAACTGAAAATATTCTAATGCTTATGATTACCAATTCCATATAATATGCACAGCCACAATGTTTTGCTTCACACCCGTAGCTGTGTCTCCTCTAAGCACCGGTGATTATTCTTCGCTAGTCTGGTTTGTTCCCCTTCTGTGTCCTGTCTGCTTAGTCACAACAGTGTATGGTGCACCCAGGCTCGCTGCACACGTGCATATTGATAGAATCGCAATATGGCTGACTTGGTTAGATTAAATCTAGGTGCAGAGTAAGAGAAGAATGTGCTATGGTGTGTGAACTCCAAAAGCAGTAAGATGAGAACAGTCTCTGAGAAACCACCCACAGCAGCAGGGAAAGACCTCGTGAGCTGAATTCGGATCCATGAAACCTGGCTTTAATATTTTGTGTGTAGAGATGCTGAGTGGAGAATGCCTGGAATGTCCAGCCATGTTTACAGCCTGGGTTGCTTCACACCTGCAGGTCAGGGGGCTATCACCAGCCCCCCCCACCCCCCCCCCCCCACCCTCTCTAGCTAACCTCCCACAGACCCCTCCCTTCTCACCCCCCCCCCCCTCATTACACCAGGGTCAAGCTCAGAGGTGACCTAATTAAAAGCTCATTACATCACAGACAATCTCCATTAGCATGCCAGGTCTGGTTGTTAATCCATTAGAGCTTCAGAGGCCCACGGTCGGAGCTTTACATTCCAGCGCTCCCGCACGTACTATCTGAGATTTACAGATTTACACACACATATATATCAACAACACTCCCACATCACCCATCACCTGGCTGACAATTCAAAGAGTCCTTTACCACATGCACACACCACGCCTGCATGCACACCTATTACCTACCAGCTAGTGCTCAGGTCGGTTGTTTGGGCTAATCAGAGGGACTGCAAGGGGTTACACCAGGCTTAAAAGGTGCACAGAATACACACTTACCTCCACCTGCTCCAAACTATCCCATATCACACAAGAGCCTCCATTAATGGTCATGAAAAATAAAACACTGGTATTCAGCTTAATACAGCTTTGTGTCTTAAGGGCAGTAAACACACATCATCTACAACATCAGCTCTCAAGCCAGGTTCCACCTCCTGACCATCATGATTTATCATTATCAAGAATATATACTGTAGGCATATGGTTATAAACACAGCCCACATAATAACACACATCAATTTGCTTATTGGTATTCAGACACGGACAGTACTAAGGGTGTTAGCTAACCGTAAAGTCAGTGAGGACTTTCCCCTCTTCTATTCCTACTATGAAAGGGAGCATTCAAATGAAATTTATTTCCTACCAGGAGAGCCAAAACACAAATCTTTAGTGTCAACGAGGTTTGGGATGGTCCACACATATTGGGCCCCTTTTAAAGACTTATGGAGAAAAAAAAACGGTGGCAGGTGTGCCTCGGGGTTCTACAAGAACGAGCCTCTATAAAAATGTACCTGAGTGTTTGGACTGCTGCTTAGGTGTAAAGCAAGCTCAAACCATGTTTGTTCTTCTATTTCGTACTACACCTGCACAAGATGGCATTTTGATCCAAAATAAATGATTTTCTACTGCTCTGTAGGGAAAATAGAATCACATATCTCACTGCAACAAAAAGTAATACATCTCACTGCAGCCTTTCTGGCATTAGGTGCACAAAACCCTAAGGATGGATTTTCATCCTTTAAGCAACTCTAAATTAAATGATGCTTTATAAAGAAAATGAGACGTAAGAAAGATAAACATTTACAAACTTTAAACTGCACATGATTAACCAATATGGTTAAAGTTTTGTGAAGTGGAGGGCTGCGCACCTGCATGTTGAATGCATGTGTATTTATGTCCTGGCTGGGGACTTGGCCATACAGATCCACTCTGCCATCTCTTTGAACCTGTTTTCCCTGGTGGCTCCCCGGTCATACAGTGCTCAGTGCTTTGTAAGTGACTCCATTGTTGGGGCTAGATTGACTAGAAAAATGGGTTGACCCAGGAAAGAAAGGCTTGGTAAAACAGGAAAAGAGAGGGAGAGAGAGAGAGAGAGAGAGAGAGAGAGAGCCTGGAAAAAAATTCTTTGAGGTCTGAGTTGGCAGCAGGGGATCAAAGTGCTCCATGGTCACCTGCAGCCTTTGTCACACAGGGCACCCTGGCCTCAGCCAACTCACCTCCAGAGGTCAGTCCAAATGCTCGTACACAGCTACCTAAATCTGCATCATTTGATGGACAATGCATTGCCACCAAGTCTTCCAAAACACTATGTCCTTCCATCCCTGTCTTCGGTGTAAAATTCAACAGGCTTAAATGGATACCTGGAAAAGTTTCAGAAAACCGTTACAGTTGTTCTAAAGCTTCTGAGCAATTCAAGGTCCTGAGCTATCACAGTTTGGAAGAGGCAACCACAGACCACATGTCAACATATGATAATGAGGCTTTAAATGGAAAGTTTGTAAAGTGATATAATAAAATATCAAATAATAATCGGGAACTTGATGACAAATTATTGGATCAGGTTTTGAACAAAATCGCTAATTTATTAATCAAAGAGCAGATTGTAAGGACCTATATCAGTTTACCAAGCCACAATAATTACAATTTATCTCAATCTAAATGAATAAAAAAAATATTTACATGATATTTAGTGATATTTTTTATAATCCAGAACTATTCTGTCCTTAAATACTGCCAAATTAATTGCTCTGGGTACAAAAAAAAAAAAAAAAAAGAAAAAATACAGCTTTCTTAAGAACCAACAATGTACACATATTGTACATAAAATCTCTAAAATCATAAAGTCCATTTATTGAATTCTATCAGTATTTTTTATATATTTTTTAAAAAGCAAGATATTAGTTTTTTTTTTTTAAGATTAGATTTTTTTTTCTTAATATGAAAGGTATTGTATTATTTAAAAGGTTGCTTAACGATAAGTTCACTATACTGTATTTTTCAGCAGGTGCTACTAGGATGAAAAATAAGGGTCTGGTTTTTTTTTTATTTTTATATATATAAAAATGAGGGCCATTTTGGAGAGCCTACAATCTGATTTGGAAATAATGGATGTGCCACAAGCCTCTGGTTTCTGATGAATGAATAATAAATTGTGTTTAATAAACGCCACTTGCTTTGAAGCCCTCGCTGGGGTATAATGAATGGGCCGGAATCTAAGTACTGTTTGGGGGAGAGAGAGGGAGAGGTGGGCTATATGTGGAGGGGACGGCGGGAGGTGGGGGGCGGGGGGGGGGAGGTGGGGGGGTAAGGGGGGAGGACCAGAGATGGGGGTTTAAGTATGTTGGGAACGAAAGCACACAAATTGTCCAGCTTTCATTAGCGTGGTGAGTGAAGACTCTGCAGAGGGCTTGATTCCCAAGACTCTCAGATAACAAGTGGCTTCTCACACTGGGGCTTTCTGTTTCCTCCTAATAAAACTAAAAAGAGAAAGAGAACGAGAGAAAGAGAGAGAGAGGGAGATGGAGAAGGTGAGTGGCCACTGAGAGAAAGGGGAAAGGGACCCCCACAGCCAACTGTTATCTGCCTAACACTCAGTCATTGTGGAGGTATTTTGGTTTATTTTCTCTGCGTCCAATGAATGGCTGCAGACAAGGCATTTCTGATGGCTTTGATAAGCGCTCCCTCTCTCCACGAATGCCCCCTTCCTTTAAGTTAACCTTGCTTCCAAGAGCCATTAGTGAAAGACATAAAACCGAGAGGCATCAGAGAAGACCTCCCCAATGCATTCAGGGAGTTTAACAGAACTTCCTGTAAAGCAAATCCGCTCAAACCATATAGATTATCAGCTTAAATCTATGTACTGTATGCTACATATTTCGGCACTATTCTTATTTATTAAACTGTTATAAAACTAAAGTAGTGGTTGTATATAGGAGCCTATTGGCTGTTTCTTTTTTCTTTTCTTTGCCTTAGGCCACCTGATAATTTACCTTCACATGGTGTAGCAAAAAGGTTTCTCAAGAGCACTTATTTAGTGCCTTCAAAGGAGTTAATAGCCACTGGGCAGGTGCACTATCTAAGCAGAGCTGGATTCCCAAGCCTCTACCTCATCTTCTCCTGGAGAACGACTGTTTAACAGCACATAAAAGCAGGACTGTGGAGAGCTACGGTTCATGGGCCTGGTCTTATTGCCTTCTTTTCCTCCCCAACTGGCTTAAACACTATATAAAATACTGTCCCTTTCTTACACATCAGCATTTCAGTTGAACTGCTCCTCATTATAGAGCACTCACCTACCAGATGGCACTCTCAGAGGCTGCCTGTCCACCTCAGATAGCCACTGAGAGCCCAAAAGCAGCAAGTAAGAGCTGAGTGCTGCAGCCATGGGTGAAACACAGAAGAGGTGATACACTATGACCTTTCCGCAATCCTGCCACATGTATAATAGCTGCCCTCGATGGCCTGTCCAAGGTGTCTGTATCTGGAGAAGGAGTGTATTTTTATCAACTGCGCTATGCCCAGTGTCTGACGAGTTGGATTGAAGAGGGAGAGAGAGAGAGCTGGCACGCAGAGCTGGCAGTGCTCAGGTTCCTGATAGCTCTCGGTTCACTTTGATGTGCTTAACCCCCACCCCTAGCCTCCCCCTTCTCAGGAAATTGCATTCTGTCCACTGCAACAGCAGATAAATAAGGCAGGATAGGGGCTGCACACTGTCACTAGCCGACCTGGCCTGTCTAACAACGTGGCCTGCAGTGTGTTAGCAGTGTGTGGCTTCATCCGGCAATGTCGTCTAGCCAGTGTGTGCATCCAGACCTCGTCTGTCTCTCTCTCTCTCTTTCTCTCTCACACACACACACACACACACACACACACACACACACACACACACACACACACACACACACACATATATATACACACACATATATACATGCACCACAGTCTCACTTAAAAGTTTTGCAATACTTGAACTTACAATATGTCACTGAAAAATGAATGGTGACAGTTTCCCATAAGAGCAAATTTTGAGCTAATTTTACAGAAAGGAGCACCATTCTGGGTGGGAAGTTGGCAAGAGCTTTTAAAGTACTATTTCTTAGAGTTCGGATAAAAGATTAAAGGCAGAAGGAAAGTAACCATGGTGGAATGTATTTACAGGAAGCATTTGTAACATATTGTGAGATAAGCAAAGAACAATGTTTAATTAACATTCAACGCACAAATGTTTTATTTATTAGTAATGAGTTACAGCTGCAGTTATGTAAATCCTCTTAAGAAACTTTGGTTTACACTTCACAATTCATTAGTCGAGGAATGAGGAGGAATTATAGTTAACAGATTTTTTTCCGCGCCCCACCAACTGAGGAAACCACAACTGAAACCACAACCACAGCAAAACAAACAAACAAATGAAGTAATAGCATTATTAAAGCATTGTTGAAGTGATTAATAATGGCTTTCAGAAAATGCCAAATCAGAATATATACAGTACTGTGCAAAAGTCTTAGGCGCCATATTATCTGTAGTACACATTTTGTTATATAAGTTTATTATGTCTGCATTATTATGTACAAGACTATTCCCTACAAAGATACACTAAAATTAATGAATAAATAACCATTTCAGAAGAATATTTGCATGCCTGTAAAAAAAAAGCGACATATTACATGACAGACCAGTTTTCAGATGGGGAAAAAAAATCAGTGATGTAGACTCCTGGGTTTTGCATGAAAATAGAAAGGAGCAAGTGTGACGAAGTTACAAAATTCTCCAGCATGCTCAGTAAAACCAGCTGTTTTATTTACAGTACTGTGCAAAAGTTTTGGAAACATCCAAACAAAAGCCATATGCAATGATGCTTTTGAAAACATTTCTACATTAAAAGAAACTTCTATAAAAAGCACAAAGTAATAACATAAACAATAAACGGTCAATACTTGGTGTGGCTTGAACATAAGCGGTAGTGTTTGCTACAGATTTGTGCAGTATTCTAAGTAAAACAGCTGTTAGGTTTTACTGAGCGTGCTGGAGAATTTGGTAACTTTGTCACACTCTATGGGTATATATAAACTTTTAATGCGAGAATTATTCTTCATGGTGATGGAATAGAGTAAGGCCACCAGCATCTCCTGTTCCATTCCAGACAAGCTCCCGAGCCTCACTGGGCCTCTGATTGACAGGTCATGAAGATACACTGACATGGTCCTCATTTCCTTCAAGTACTATGCCACCCCTCCCCGTACCCAACACCCCTGGAAAAACACACTTGAGACTGAGTGTTGCAAAGCAGGAAGTGTCCTGGGGAGAGAAAGTTTGGTTTCGGGTCAGCGTGCTCCACTGGAAGAGAAGGTGTATTGGGGGAGGTAGATTTGGAAAGTGGAGGGAGAGCGGCTGAGACGGGGGGAAAAAAAATGTTGGAGGATTTTTTTTTTTTTTTTTTACGGTGGTGGTGGGGTGGGCGATGGTGCGGCATGTTTCCTAAGAGGAAACATTAGCAAAGTGAGGAGGAAAAGCTGCCAAATTAACTTCTCACCCTTTCAATCACGCCCAGGAGAGTTCCTGTCCCACTTCGCTTCTGCCGATCTGGTTCTTTTTTTTTTTTCGTTTTTTTTGACTCGTTGGTCCCACACCACGGAAAAGACCTGAACCCTTGCATCAACCCCAAAAGAGATTGTAGCTTCTAGTAAATGACATGAAAACACTACCATAATATATGTATAGTGCCAAAAATACTGGACAAAAATTGCGGATATTACAAGAGATTACTGGAGAAAATCAATCATGTCCACTGGTTCGTCCAGCTAAAACAACGTCACGTATTTGTTTTTGTTTCATGGCACACTAAATAAGAAGCTGGTGTGGTACAATGTCAATGTTTGAAATCTTGCTGTTATCCCTGCTTGAGCTCTGGCTCCAGACTCGCTTGCCGTATCTTTTGTGTATCTTTTTGTATTTACCTTTAATTTTCACCATACTACTGATTCTCGCTCATTTTCAGTGTGTAAAAGATTAAATGGCCATTAATCCTTCTCAGGTTTCTTTCCTTGAAAAATAGATGATGGGATTCATTCTCCAAGACAAATGTAACTTTTCTGAATGCTCTAAATCTGTTTAGGCACATTTAATAGTGTCAATTATTGTGGGGCCAGACAAGGGACTCGAGGCTTTCTTTAGCCTGGACCCTTAATAACATTGACTTCAATGAGAAGCAGATGCTGACCCGCATGGTCCCTTTGAAAAAAGACATTTGAGTAGCTCTGCTTCTAATTTATGAGCCTCCTTCCACATCTGGAATTCTTTATAATTAAAATGTAAACCCCAAAGTTCTACTTCCACCTGTCAAATGTTGAAAAGATGAACACAGTAATGGGCTTCTCCAGCTTCATGGAGAGTCTTTTTTTCCTCTCTCTCTCTCTCTCCTATTTCAGGTGGGGGGGGAGGGGGGTGCCTGACGGAGCGGTTTATGTTGATTGGTTTCCTTTTATCAGGTTCTGATCGAAAACTGTTAGATGAACTGATAAGCTCAAGAATGTTACTGATTCAGTAATTCCATGCCCTTCCTATGCTTGAGAACACAAGCAAACACTTAGACAAAAACATTTAAAAACCTTAATGGGTTTATCCTTTTGTCCCTCTGGGAGAACCCATAAAGACCCTTATGTAAATCAATACAACAAAGTGTTACACTATCAGAGAGGGATCTGAATTAGAACCACTTTATGCAACTAAGAATGATCCAGAATACAAAACAATTTTCGAGCAGTGTACTGTATGCGATTTGAATCAGAATGTTTTTAATTGTGCATGACGACCATATTAGTTATGCTGCAAACTATTTCAGAAAAGAATTCAATAAACGTGTAAAATAATTCAATTGTTATGGTCCAGGAAGTAAAGTCCACATAGAAATAAGTCATTTCTATTGAAAGTCTTT
The DNA here is from genome assembly GCA_011419295.1 of Clarias macrocephalus. Taxonomy (NCBI): domain Eukaryota; kingdom Metazoa; phylum Chordata; class Actinopteri; order Siluriformes; family Clariidae; genus Clarias; species Clarias macrocephalus. The sequence continues at coordinate 151,604 of JAAGKR010000280.1, forward strand.
AATATTGTCTAAAAAAAAAAAAAGAACTAAAATCACAAATGAGCTCGTGACTCAACATGATGGAAAACAACTGAAAACAGATTTCAGATTTAGAGGACCCACAATGAAATATCCGGAAACATCATGCATAAGATTAAATGATTTGCTAACCCCATTATTAACTAATACAGGGAAAGAAGATGGATTTGCTATGGCTGGTGGATAGCGTAATTGCTCATAATAGGGTTTATTCTCTCAACTGAGCTGTAAGTACTTAGAAGAGTTTGAATTTCTGCCTGAATATGTGTGTGTATGTGTGTGTGTGTGTGAGTGTGTGTGTGAAAGCCTCTCACATACAAGCCCCTTCATTAAATCGAATTAAGATCCAGCACCCAGCAGATTAATTTTCTTTGTCTCTTCTTTTTTTTTTCCTCTACCCTCTCCTTTTATACTCCTGCCTTGAAAGCGGGACAAAGGCAGCTGTGAAACTGCTCCCAGGATCCCCGAGCTGGCCGAGAGCAGCTCGTGCAGTTAATCCCACTGTGAGCATGGCCATGTGGACAGCATTCCTGCCATTTTCTCCTCTATTAGCAGATCACCATAATTAAGTCTTCAGTATTAACTGGGCAGCCCAGTCTGGACAAGGGAGAGTGCTAATCTGCAGCAGCTTCCTGTGGCTACTGGTACTAGTGTGACCTCTGTGGGGCTGATTCCTAAACTCAGTGCTCGCTAGAATCTGAAACATGGATCTACCTCTCATACACAGTACATCTGGATCCTTCATCCTTAAACATGGTCCTGAACCGTAGAGACCATGTAGACCGATGTAGACGCACAGGCCCCATGAACCTGAACTACACCGACCTGAATGTTTGACATGAGTTAAAAAAGCTAGGGTAGACAGCAAAACAATAAATACTGTTATTTAATACAAATATAAGATGTTATACCGAACCTCCAGCCTCCTATCACACAGTATGAGTGCTGATCAAGTCATGCTATCTGTTCTCTGTTGAGTCTCTTTAGGTTTCTTCAAAATGCCATCTCAGGGAGTTTTTCCTTGCCACCGTCGTCCTCAGCTTGCTCGTCAGGGACAATCTGATAATCATAACTTCTACATATTTTCTCACACATTTCACACTAATTGCCTCTGATTTCCTTTTAGATTCTGTAAAGCTGCTTTGCGCCAATGACCACTGTGAAAAGCTATATGAACAAAACTGAAATTGGAATAGGTAATAAATCGTCTGGCTTAACAGACAATCACGTAGGATTTTATATTCGCCATAAATGCAGGCTGAAAGGTCACGTGCTAAATAAGATTTCCAAAACAACTGTCCACATATTGTCTGAAGTACTGCTCTGAAGCATTTCATCTCCAGACAGGGGAGACATAATTTCCTGCGAATCTAAAATCCCATCATCTTTAAGATGTATTGTCCTTCTGGTAAATGATCTGATTGTTTTTCAAGTTTTGAGGAAAAAGCCAAGCATGTGAAGTATATTCCAAATGTATGATTCGTTACCATCAAATAAAACCAGTGCATGAAGAGAAACATTCCTGTGAATTACATTATTTAATGAATAATGTTCGTTTTTATTACATTTGATTTTTTCTTTATACTGAGTGAGTTATATCTATTTATACTGTTTCAAATTAAAACCTAAGCCTCCAAACTGAAAAATATTAATTAAGTGCAGTCAAAAATTGTCAAAAAATCTGTCACAATGCCACACATTGTAAAGCTATACTGTGAATTTAGCTTTAGCTTAGTGCACCTGCTGGGAATGATGTCTGGGACGGTTGACAAACCACACCCAGTGGTGATGGCGAGACCAGCCAAACATCAAGCATCATTGCAGCCACAGTTGCATGTAATGGCAACACCACAGGATTTCTACTTTTTTTTTTTTTTTGTCCTTGGTCTCATGCAAACTTCAATAAAACAAGATTAGCTTAAATGCTGCAAATGAGTTGGCTAGACAGGCCAGATTTGAAATAGTTCTTTTGTTCTTTCCAGTAAATAGAGAAAATGTTTTGGCTTATGCTATGCACATACTGTAAATGGCAAACTCTGGAAATATAAGACTGAAGACCATTTTTAACCATTAATGATAGGCCTCAGAAGTACATTTTAAACTCTAAAATCTCCTGTTAGAACCAGAAGGAGAATGGAAAAGTACATGAAAAAACTTCCTGATAGGAATGAGAGAGAGGGAGATGGGCCTCTTGGTGGATCATTGGCAGATAATGGACTCATTAGCCCAAACGGAGTTTTAAAATGCTTTTGCTCTCTAAACAAACAGAGCAAGCACTGAAAAGATGGACTTAAGGGCCCAACATGGTGGGGAAGATAATGAGAGCCCCCCACCTCCTGCAGCCTGCTCAGTTTAGAGGCCTACTAACAGGCAACCTGCTCAAACCTGACTATTATCCCACCCCCATCAAGGCCAAGGAAGAGGACCGCCCAACTGGCAGCTCATTTCAACCACAACCTTCTCACTAAACTCCTCATCTCTTCTGACAGCTGTATATAGCTGAGAGTAGGTGTTGGACTGAATATTACCTAACAGAGAACAGGCGGCCATTTTGTCTGATCGCTCCCATGCAGAACACCTGCAGTTCCCCGCTGGGAAAGAAAACATTTTGGATGGTTAAAGTAAGTTGGGTATTGCCAAGGGCCATTTACAAAGGTTTTGGAAATTATAACCAGGCGCGTTGCTGGAGGGCATGCCGTAGAACCCCTTGAAGTGCGGGACAAACTTTGCTGTACTTGAGCGATTCAGTAAAGTCGCGTTCTTCCATGCTGTCATATAGCAACATGCGCAATGGATGTCCTTGACCATGAACACTAAGCAACATTCTAAGCGATAACAGACAGAAAATTCCTTTTTAATCAGTAGAAGTTGCCCAAGGGTCTAACCATACACCAGCTAAAACTGTCACAAGATTTACTGTGAGAAGATCAAGCGAGCTATTGCCTTTATAGAATGTTTTCCTTTGTTTGCTGTTATTATTCCCAATATATTACTCTAAAAAAGCAGGGGTGCATTTCAACCTGAACTGTACCCAGGGATAATAAATGGAAGCATTGTGAGGGCCCGAACGTTTTTGTTCATCTCCAGCTGCTTCCCTGCTCATCACGCAGAGAGCTAACATGAAACACACTCACGCTATAGCCTCATTTCAGAGACATCTGTCATCCATTAAGGACACCAGCCACGGCCTCAGAGGGATGGGGTCCGATCTTTTAAGTCTTCTGGAGTGTGTGCGTGCGCGTGCGTGTGTGAGTGTGTGTGTGTGTGTGTGTGTATGTGTGTGTGTGTGTGTGTGTGTGTGTGTGTGTATGTATACATATGTTGTGGTTGGGAGGAGGGGCTCAAACCAGACACAGTTACTTTAAGGCCTGTGCCAGCGATGAAGTTGTGCAGGCAAGGTTACAAAGACATTCATGCGGAAAGCACCTAGGCCACTAGGGAACAGCATCTCTGAGTGTCTCTCTGTCTTAAATGTGGCGGGTCCATCAGAAACACTTCCTACCTCGCTGACATGTGTACAGTAGGTCATAGCATGAAAACACTGGAAGTATATTCTGTTAGTTTAGTGGCGGCAACAGGTGTAAAATTATAATATGCACACTGTGTGTGTTTTATTTATTTATTTATTTATTTAATGAAAATCAGACAGTTTGGGGGAATTTCTCTCCATAGAGGAGAAAGATGTACAGATGAGCAGTTCAACAAACGTTTTTTCAAAAAAACAAACTTATCCTGACTGAGTGATTTTTACGTTGCGTCCTGGTTAAAGCATGATTTCTTACTCATATCACGGACACTGTGTACCAACTCTCCCGAGGTCCAGATCACTCCTAAGGCATGATAACAGAAGCAAAGTGTGCTCATACAATCACACAATATATCTTCTTTCTGTCCAAATAGACAGATTTTTAGCTCTGATGTTTTAAAAATAAAACCAGCGATGAATAAGCTGCTTGGATGAGCGCTGATGTCTTCACCTAATACTTCCCTCTCTCTCTATTCCCTCTGTATACACATGCATACATACACAACTGGGTATGTGTGAGACACACTTATTTAATCTCTTTGACACTTAAACTGGATCACGGCCTGTTATAGCAGCACGTTTACATTCATGTGAGGTGAAAGTGACTAATGTGAAGCACAAGCACTCAACATCCAAATCGTTGATTATCAGCCACAAGTAATAATTTTCACGTTTGACCTTTCCAACCACTCAACTGCTCGTAACCCCATGTTTTAGAACACGCTTGTTCGTTTCCAAGGGATGTCCTAAGCCTCGTACTGTCTATAATCAAATGTAAAAGAAACCCATCTATGCTTTGCTTTATCTATCTTTCTCTGATGAAAGCTGATTTCTCTGCTCAGATTCACTCCAGCTTCTGAAGCAAGATTTTGTAAAAATACAAACCAGGTGTTGACCTGTCCATAATCAGGGTGCGGTTTGTTGCTGAATGAAAATAAAGGCGAGAGAGAGAGAACAGTTTTCTCACAAATTTAAGTTGAAAATTTGATATGGTTCCTTGAATCTAGATAGAATGAAAGCAACCAAGTATGCGGCACTCAATGTTCTCTTGTTTCTTGTCCAACAAACAATATCTCAGCAAACCCAAAGCTACTTCTTGCAAAGGACGGAAAAAAACTGTCATGGAGACAATTATACCAATATGTACTAACTCAAAACAGTAAAAGTGAAATACTACATTAATGCTGTCTGTTCTCCTTCAGCTTTTAGTCTGCAGCCTGAAGTATTTATAGAGCTGATCAATATCAATGTGGGAGTGTTTACAGGACTTAATAATACTCACTGTGGAATAAGTCTCAATGTAGTCTGCTTCAACGCACTAAATGGATGCATACACACAGATTGCACTCAGGCTCCGGTGAGGTGGGATATCAGACCAGTGAATTGCAGTGGAGTTGGAGGGGGGTGAGTGAATCACAATGGGCAGGCAGCCCTGGAGGAGGTCATTAAGACCAGGCACAGGCAGTACTGCACTGAATTCAACGGCCCAATGACCTACCTGGCACCTGGGGCCGAGACGGCCAGGAGGAAATAGAGCTATTGGGTGGGAGACGATCCAATCCAAAGGGTTGTTGCTGGGGTCCGGTGCCCTTTACCCATCACCCAAGTCTGCTCCGAGCACGTCTAGGCCGTCAACATGTTTAAACATCCAGACTAGGGATGCATACTCCACCTCCCTCCAGGTCATTGTCTAAAGGGAGCACATAACATTCCATTTCACGGCTATTTCATTTAGGATAATCACCAAAATAAGGACATGCAATGTGTATACTGTATTTAGATCCTAAATTTAGTTTCTAATCTGTTCTAGATAACATCTTAAAACCTAGAATGTGTTTGTGTATTCGTTCATTTGACATTTGACTCTTTTAGTAAATTACAGTGAAATGATAAAGAACTTGCTCAAGTGGACCACCAACCGCTCATTAGAAATATGACCCTGATAGTTTTCTGATCACTAGCATAGAGTATTAACCCAAAGAACTGCCATCATGTTACCCCTGTGTTAATGCTGCGCAATAGGTCATTGACCTCTCAGGCCCGAGTCTCTCTCTTTTACAGGTTACATTTTCACCTTATCTTTACAAGATAGAGTGAGAATATAATAAGGATATATAAGGAACCATAATGGGTCTTCTTTCTGTATTTCTTCTTACTGGGGCCCTGCACTGTCATCCCAAGATCGATGAGAGCAGTTTCCACTCCATCTCCCAGCATCCCTGCCGGTGCAGTAATGGCCGAGCGGAGACATCAAGCACATTCCAAGGCCTGGCCCAATTATGGGCAGATGAACGGCAGATCTCTTTGTTTAAGAACAAAGCCAGGAGTGACACAACTGGTCTTTAAATAGAGCTCACAGCTATAGTGGTAGAAGGGGGGGGGGGGGGGGGTGACCAGCTGGTTATAAACAGCTATTTGGTCAGTTACTGGAAGGAAAATTTGCAGTTTGCATGTAGTAGAGTAGCCCAGGTGGTGAGCCATTGCACCACACTCTAATAAACAGGCATGCGCAAGATAGAGAGAGCAAGAGAGAGAGAGAGAGAGAGAGAGAGAGAGAGAGAGATACGGTACACGGTAACAATTCTTTACCATACAAAGCATAAAGAACTCTCAACTCGTTACCAGCAACTATCAAATATACCTTACAGATCATGTTATTATCAATTAACTACTACAATCACAGCTATACTCATGTTTTTTTTTTCTATTCTCTAATTTTTTACCTGCCTTTTATTATTTTGTGCACACATTATTACAAATGCTGGAGTTTAAAAACCAAACATGAACCCAATTTGAAAAATATAATGTCACCTTTAGGATCTATAGATTTAGAATCTAAAGAGCCAGGCTGTACACAGTAAGTTATTTCTTCATCATCTTCATCAAATATTTGCCAGTCCCCCCAAGATAACCTTACACATACCAGCACTTTACTATTTTCCAGCCTGGAATCCTGGATTATTACAGATGTAAACCATTAAACTACAGGGTATTAGCATTACTAACCATTCCCCAGGCCATAATCCTTCCCACATCCCTACTCACTACTTATAAGTGGCACATGTGCACTTTACTGCAACTATCAGTAACAATCTTTAGTTGCACTCACTGCTCAGATATTTACCTTTACATTCTCATATAACCCTCATAAAGTCTCTGGCTAGTTTAGAGATTTTTGATGAATAGATTATAGTAACAGTTAACGATAGAATGCCTTTATGCCAAATAAACTACATTACATTTAGGATATGAACACCTGACCGTCACTGCCATATGTGAGCAATAGGTGAGACATGATCTTTCCTAGTATGGGCACCACTGCATACTTTTAATAGATAAGCTTGCAGTTACTCAATATATATATATTTTTTATTTATCCCCCTCCCCCATCCCTCCCCTCTGAGAGAGCTCGGCCAATCAGCTCTCTCTAGACCTCCGGCTGCGAGAGGTTACAGCATCGCCCGGGAATCGAACTCGCGATCTCCGGATGATAGGGCGAGCACTAGTTATTCAATATTTATAATTCGAGGGGAGTTCAAGTCAAACTAAGACTTTTGATTGTGCAGAATAACATAACACAGCTCTGAGAGTAAAAACTATCATTATTTCTTTATATAATCCCCTGCTACACTAATGCACTTATCCCAGTGTTTTACTAGTGTTCGGATACCAGCAAGGTAGAAGGTTTTCTCAGCATGCCGAAGTCATGATCCGACTGCCTGAAACACTTGCCTCCCAGGAACTCCTTTAATAGTTCCTTTAGTGGAAATCACTTGGAGGACTGTACAGTTCTGAGATGTGGCAATAATTCCGGGCTAATTTGGCGAAAAAGCTGGTGACAGCTTATCCCTTGATATTCAAGGATCAGGTGTTTCACTCGCTGAATGTTCACAGGAATTAATGCAGTGGGCTCTGAGCCACCTCGACCAGGATCGTATGGGCGTCTTTGAAATTTTTGCACCATTCAAATGTTTTACTGCGGCTAAGAGTCTCATCGCCATACTATGCTTGACGTCTTCTGTAAATATCAAATCAGTCTTATGCCTTCATTCAAGAGAAATTTCATCATAAGTCCCGCTTTGACCTGAATGCCCCATGTATATAAAAGAAACCGCAAACTTTGCTCTGTATTGCATTGCATTGCTTATTGTACAACATTCACATAAACTTATTTTATTTATTTATTTATTTATTTATTTAGCCATATCATATGGTCCAAATTCCTTGAACAAACCAAATTCCTTGTACATATTGGAGCCAACCTGGAAAAGTTTCTGCTTGGAAACTATTACAACTCACCAGGAATGAAAAATATAACCAAGATTCACCTGTTCTTTTCATTCGAACACATGCATCAGTTTTACGTTTGTAATACCAGATGATGGGATGCTAATACTTTTGTTCTGATGTTGAAAATAATTACTATGTATTAAATTTTAAACACATTTGTAAAAACAAGACATTGTAACTGAGGAGTGAGACTCTTACATGGAACTAAAAAAAAAGTTTACAATAAAGTGTCGACATCTAGTGGTACATAACTATAAAATGTAGGTGGATTCAATTTGGCCAGCCCACTGTAAATATATGGACGTATGCATTATATCATATTTTTTGTGTTTTACCCCATTGTTACATTAAAATTACCCATTTAATTTAGAACTTTGCTACTCTCCTCCACTCCAGCCCACTTATATTTATTTTATACAGGTTATGCGCAGGTCATTACATTACTTACAGTACTCACTCATCGTCCATACCTCTTTATCTTGTATACATGGTCAGAGGGGTCCCAGGAGACTTAGGACCAGAGGCGGGGTACACCCTGGTTGGTGTGCCAATCCATCACAGAGTGCAAACGTACTATACACTCATACGCTCATTCACACACTACGGGCAATTTAGGTCATGTCAATTAACTTAATTAGTAAGTCTTTGGACTGTGGGAGGAAACCGGTGTACCCAGAGGAAACCCATCAAGCACAGGGAGAACATGTAAACTCATTACATTACATCAGGGAATATTATGTTATTTTCTGTCACCGATGCCTAAAGTTAAATTCATTAAACTACACCAAATGCAAACAGAACACAGGGATTAACTATGGTTTACACAATCATCCCCATCTTTGGCAAAATTCTATTAACAGCATTAGAAGATCTAGTGTACACTTCCAGTACCATGGTGTATCTCCGATTATATACCATATAATACACGATTTGTTTTAACACACATAGATGGGGTATTTAGAATTGTGGAGTCTTTGACATGGAAAATGTTTACATGAAGACACAAATGTGAAGGAATAAGCCTGAATATCCTGACAGGATAATCCTGTTACTGGGCTCAATTGTTCAACCGTGTGCAGTACCATCACGCCCTGTTGATGGCAGTATTGTTGTATTACCTCACAGTGGAGACCAATGTGTTCCCACATATTATACTCTGTGGTTGGTGGACTTCCTGATCAGATCCAGGAAGACCTGATGAGAGGTCTGACTAAGGTATCCTTTGTGTTATGGTAAACAATTTCTCAGTGTACATATCTGAAATACTAAAACAAAATAAACCTTTCAGTAATCACAAATGTAACTGGTTAATAGGTGGTTGAGCCACCACTAAAAACCATTTTACAGAATCTGCATTATTGTATCTACTTCCTTCAGTTGCTGATTGAGAAGTGACTTCAGGTAGAGATTGTGCACTTCGGTCCTATCACCAAGCATGAGGACATAAGTACCTTAGGCCTGTTTACTTAGAGCGTTTTTCTATTTTCATCAAAATTTAATCCGGCCCAATTTGTGCCTTTTAATCAGAACATGACATGGTTATGAAGTTATTAAGCTTTAATAAGCAATAAGTTTAAGTTATAAGTTTCTACTTTCTGTACATCTTGATGGCATAAATTAGATGTTTGCAATTTAACAGAATGCAATTACAGGTATGTACTAAGTATGTAACTCTGGAGGAATAAATAAATGCAATGTGTAAAGTTGCAGACCAGAAACAGGTATCAAGGATAGGAATATCAGAAATGGCACCAATACTCAATATAGGAAGAGCCTACATAGGGCCTATAAAGTGTCAGAAGGAATTTTAATCTTTTTTATTTAACACACTACAGTCGAGGGTTCGAGTTCCACCTTTGGGTCTGTGTGTGTGTGGAGTTTGAATGTGCCAGGTCTTGATGCATATTTCAGTTTCCTCCCACAGTCTAAACACATGCAGATTAGGTTGATTGAAATTTTCTAATTGCCCGTAGTGTGTGAGTGTGTGATTGCTTGTGCCCAGCGATTAACCAGCACCCATTCAGGGTGTATCCCTATGCCGGAGTCCCCTGGCATAGGCTTCAGGCATCCCGATTAGGATAAGCAATGTAGAAAATAACTCTTAGCAATCTTGTGTGTTTGTTTTTGCAATATAATGAAATAGGTCAAATAAAGGATTTACAATCATATAAAGTACATTAGCATCACTAAAATGAGTAAGATTAATAGATCATCAATTCTAAAGTATAAAAATTGCTTTTGTATCAGGCCTGATGGTAAGTTTGGGTTTAACCAGGAATAAATAGAGTTGATAAACTTGCTGCTGCTCATTAGACCACTCAGAAACTCCCAGTACTGAAGTGCCATATTGCATTACAGTCAGATGAAACAGCCAAAGAGGCACTGGAGCACAAAGAGAGCGGGATTACGTGTCTACGGCCAAGAAAAGGGCTTTTGACAGTGCCCTGATAAGATTGCAAAGCCAGTATCAAGTCATGCTCTGCTTCACCCTGGATGACACTGCAGAAGGTGCCGTTCTGTAGAATTGTTGTAAGTTCAGAGGGGTAGGCATGTCGAATTTGAAATATTGATGATTTATTGTAGATTTGTTCAAAACAAGTATGAAAGCTATTCTATATTCAGATTATGATTTGTACTGTTTTTTTGTTTGGCCAAAAAAAAAAAAGGTCTCATTTTTCATTGGACCACCTTTTGCTTTGTTTATGGCTGGAGCATCCTTTTTAATAAGCCTATGCAATGTCACAACGTTTATTTCAATCCAGTCATTAATTTCTCTCCAAGATCTTGTATGGGAGAGTCAGTCGGCTGTGTAAAGTCTCCTTCAGTGCATCCCTAATTCTCAACTGGGTTAGGGTCTGGACTCAGTGGTGGCCAACCATGTGTGAAAATAATGTCTCATGCTCCCTAAACCAGTCTCACAATTTGAACCAAATTAATCTTGGCATCATCATGTCCATGCCATCAGGGAATTTAAAAAATCCATTGACTGAAAAACCTGCTCATTCAGTATATTCAGTTCGTCAGCTTATCTCATTTTTGGGCCCAAAACATTGAAGAACCTAGTCCTGACCAACTGAAGCAGCCCCAGATCATAACACTCCCCACAGGGTTGTACAGTAGACGCTAAGCACGATGGGTGCATCACATCATCCGTCTCTCTTCCTCACCCTCACCTATCACTCTGTACTCATCAGATCACTTCCCTTTTTTCCGATGCTCCACAGTCCACTCTGAATGTTGCCTAGCAAATTAAACTTTTTTTTGCAATTAGCCTCAGTGATGAGTTGTTTTCTTAAGACTACAAAGCTCCAATAAGAAAGTCCCAATACTTTCTTCTTTTTTTTCTTTGCATTGTGCATGTGGAAATACTCTTCCTTTCACTGTTAAACATAGCCATAGTTCTAGTGATGTTTTTTTTTTATTATTATTATTTTTTTTTTTACGATTTCCCATCATGCTCATTAAGGATGTTTCTCTGACTCTTCTTACCCCAATTATAGTAGTTTCAGCAATCTCCTTAGTTGTTTTCTTTGCTTCATGCAGAACCTTCTGAAACAGGAGGTTGTTTAAGAAAGGATGGTTGTTTAAGAAATAAGAAGCTACTCAATCCATCACTCACTCCATCAGTTAGTGTTAATAAATTGTTTGCAGGTGAACTATATTAATCACTGTAGCAATTATCGAATGGAAGTCAAAATGGATATTTAGATTTAAAATGACTAATGCAACAATTGGGAAATTAGTTGAAATCGTTGAAGACCCTTTTCTGGGTTTAAGGTCACATATGAAATGGTGACCCTGGTTTAAGCAGTACAGGGAACAACAGTCGAGTGCTTCTGACCATGAGCTACTTGCTATCTCGTAATTAAAGGAAGGATCTCTCAGCTATGTTGTCGAAGGTGTGTCAGCAGGAGTATCAGGCCCTCAAACCGAGCTCTAGATACATACACTAGGTTCACCATCGAAAATGAGAAAGGAACATAGAGAAAGGAAAGCTTAGCTCTTGGAATAAATAGTGAAATATTATTTAGGGATTTTCATTCCTGCATTCAGTTTAAAATCTTCAAACTGTTCTTCATTTCATGTTAAGTTTGAGTTAAGATGAATTTACTCATATAACCTAACTGAAAAGGGATTGAGGTCCATATCAAGGAAACTGCAAATAACCCTAACTTAACACTTATGGTAATGAATGTTGTTTCCCAGTTAATGTGACTGTCATTGTACATTGTCATGTGATGTCATCTTCTAATGAAGATAAAACATGCAGCAATGATGAGCACTCATTAACAATTAAAGGGAACACTTCATTGGATACAGGGAACATTAGACCTCAGCATCTAGTTTACAAATAGTATGCTTTATTAATGAGATGAGTTGTATTTATTATAAATAATAATAATTTGCATTAAATGCTAACTGCTAAAAGTGAATCGAACTATGAATAACGACCATATATTTGGACATGTTTTTAAATATTGATACAGAATAAGAAGGTCAGTGTGAAGACTGTCAGGCCTTTACTCCTTAAGCCCATAGCCAAGTAACAGGATTATGCTGTAATAATAATATGCTCAATAATTTTGTAAAGCCAAGTTTAAGGATCTGGCAAGCATGTTTTCAATTACGACATTAATCTGGTAATGACATGAGTAGAGCCTAATAATCTTGCATAATCATTTGCAGAGTAACACATGACACCAGTTTGGGTAGACAAAGGTCCCACATCCCAACTGGAACAATGCATGCTGAATAATTAAAGCAGGAGACAGTTTGTCTTTGTTTTTAAAAAATAAAATGTGATCACTGTTTTCCATTACAATAATGTAACCATTTATAATTGTGTAGATCTGCTTCACCTGTTAGACACATTGTGAAGACTGTTTAAGGTCAAAACATGCAGAAGGCTTAAGACTGGCTCAGTGTAATGCAGCACTAATCTATCACGGTATGCACAATTTTCAAGTGCATTTTTAACTTATTCTTGTAAACTAGAAAAAAAAAACTTCAAACATTGTTTAGGAAAATGAGTGAAATATTTTCTGTGTTTCAATGCATTTCATAGCATACCTAGTCGTTGGTAACCCAGAGTGACGACTCTCAATAGGATCTAGTTCTAGTTACTTGTGTCTCAGGTTCAGCTCTCATACACTATTAATTGGTGTATCGTATCTCTCTTTTGCCCAACTCTAGCCTTGAACCAAACCAAACTCTTTTGGCTTACTTTGCTTTTGGGGCCTTTCTGTTTCTGTCAAGTGCATGTCGGTTTTTACTATGTAAAACATCTAGTTTGGAGTTCCATTAAAAACTGGAGTTTTTTCTACGTGCAGAAGCTCTGAAGAACTGAACATCTGGTCTATTGTATGGTAGGTAAACTATGTTTTTAACTGCGCAGTTGTGCAGATCATGCAACAGTGTTTACTTTCATTCTAATCTCATCTTGCTGGAAAGTCATCATGTCCTATAGTCTTTAAAAAATGGCATTATTGAATATACAGACGGGATATATCTAGTCAGTGAAGCACAGTAAAACAGTTACAGATAAAAATCTGCATTTTTCTCTACTAGGTCAATATTTTAAGATCTGCGTTTTACATATTGGTGGTTTATATTCAACTATATTCGTTTTTTTTTCTCTCTCAATTGTTTTTTATGATACTACTATAGTCTCTTCTGACCCTTTCTTTTCACTACGGTCTCTTAAGAGCTGAAATAATCCTAGATGCTTAATGTGTGTAAATAAGAAATGTTAAAAGGTTCATCTGTAATTGTATTTTCTGAACACACACACACACACACACACACACACATTCACTTTGTTATATAGATAAATTAACTACAGAATAGCTATGGAAGAAACTTAATCCATATTTTTATGATAACTGCCACTTTTATTTGATAGCTATTTCTTGCATTTGCTTTCTTAACTGTATTTGTTTGCTTGATTGCTTGCATTTTGCTTTGTTTGCTTTTTTCTAAACTTTCTTCTATACAAATGTAATTGATGGCATTTACCTACAATCAATTAATGTAGGCCTTGTTATTACAATGACAGGCTTTTGTAATATATCCCCGCCTTGTTGATAGAATTAGGTCATCCATTTTAAATATTTAAATGCTCCTCAAGGCCAAATAATCACAAGATACTAGGTTTGCTGTGCAACGCGATCTGAGACGGTTGGGTGGAAAAGCAGATGTAAATTAAATATGGGATAAAATGGTGCAGAGCTAAAGTACAGTTCTTGGAATTCAATGATAATTAAACGTAATTACTTTACAGGTCACAAAGTACACATGTATCTGCTAATGAGGGAGGGCATTGTAAAATGTTAATGTACAGTAAAAAAACTCTCAGGTGTTTTATAGATCAAACTCTAAGAAATATAAAAGTTTTTTTCTTTTTTTTTATTAAGGTTCTTCAAGGGGTATTCTAAAATTTGGTGTGTGTGAGACAGAATGTCTCTGTTAAGGCCTGATGCAGGTGTCCTGAATTGTCTCTGAATACACTACAATCCTAATCAGGATAAAGTGTTTGCAGACCATGAATGATTAAAAGAATTATTATTATTATATATATATTTTTTATTGTACACTATGAAATTCCTCAATATAGATGGATACTATTGAGTAATTTAACATGCAACTGCCATATTTTTCGTCTTTGGCTCACAGAGTGGAAAATAACATAATTGTCAGAAATGAAACGTGGAAAGTCCCGTGGCCCTAAGGATGATGGGAAAGGTAAGAGCTATACATATATACATACATATAACATTCCACGTCAATCATTACAGTACATGATTCTTGTTTTCACTTCATATTACAAATGCAAATGTAACCATGCAAGTAAACTAAATGTCAATGTTAGATAATCACAATAACTCCTTCACTGTATTTTGGTATTTGAAGATGAACCGGCAATCCTGGAGACCGAGGACATGGACAAAAGGTTTGGCAGAGCACCAGACCCTGACACCATTTCACTGGCTTCTGTCACTGCTGTAACAACTAATGTTTCTAACAAAAGGTGAGTTTGCATCAAACTGCAAAATAATATACATTGCATTAAGATGATGAGGACAAACAAACAAGCATATTATTTTACATTATTCATTTTACTTATATCTCAGATCAAAGCCTGACATCAAAATTGAGCCAAGTGCTGGAAGACTGACTGATTTCCAAGTATGTTAAATAGCACACATCTATAATGATTACTTTTCCATCAATATCCACATACAATAAACAATCTTGATTAAAACTGAACTGTAGGACTTCTTGAATCCATCATGGATGAAAATGTCACTTATGTACATTAATGCATTAGGTCAGTGTTACAGTCATTGAGGCCCGACAGCTGGTTGGCTTGAACATGGATCCAGTTGTCTGTGTTGAAATTGGTGATGAGAAGAAGTACACTTCAATGAAGGAGTCAACCAACTGCCCTTATTACAATGAGGTAATGCTGACCATTCTGAACCATATGAATATATTTTTATGGAACAATTTTTGTAGGGTTCTACATACAATATTTAAGGGTTCCTGAAAAGGATGCTTATGTACTAATATACTCTATTACACTAATATATTTAAGTGAAGCCATTTTATCAATACAGTAATTTGAACATATTCAATTGAAACAATTTTGACTTGATATTTTTTGCCCCTCACATTTTTAGTACTTTGTGTTCGAGTTCCATGTTCCTCCTGATGTCATGTTTGACAAGGTTCTGAGGGTGTCAGTAAGTTCTTTTTTAAAGCCCCTCAATGTAGTGTTTTATATACTCTAGAAAGATAACCTTTCTCACCATAATATAAACTCTTTAAAGGTAATCCATTCCAAAAATCTTCTGCGAAGTGGAACAATGGTTGGTGCCTTTAAGATGGACGTGGGAACAGTTTATTCACAGCCTGGTAATGAGCTCTCTTCCATTCTGCCTAAGCTGAAATTTGTAACCTAAACTGAGAGTAAAAGCCTCTCTCATAGTGAACCTGTAGCAGGTGCAAAAATCTTTGCGAGAGATGAGTCTGCGAGAAATTTAGTAAACAGCTCCCTCTTTCACAGACCACCAGTTCTACCACAAGTGGGCTGCTTTATGCGATCCGGATGACATCACTGCAGGATGTAAAGGCTATGTAAAATGTGACATTGCTGTGGTTACAAAGGGTGACAACATTAAAACTCCACACAAAGCCACTGAAACTGATGAAGATGACATTGAGGGGTACAAGCTATATTAAAAAAAGAGTCATACCAAATTTGCTCACAAAACAAAATGATATTTCATTTATATGCTATTCTTTGTTGTAGGAATCTTCTGTTGCCAGAAGGTGTTCCAGCTGAGCGACAGTGGGCCCGATTCTACGTGAAAATTTACAGAGCTGAAGGCTTACCCAAGATGAACACCAGCATAATGGCCAACGTGAAAAAGGCATTTATCGGTGAGAATAAAGATCTGGTGGACCCATACGTTCAGGTGCAATTTGCAGGTCAAAAAGTGAGTTCTTTTTTTAATCTAGATAACTGTTATTTGTCTATACACTCACACTTTTGCATGACATTTTAAATATGGCCTCCTTCTTGTGATATTTAGGGGAAAACCACTATCCAGAAAAGCTGCTATGAACCAATCTGGAATGAGCAGATAATTTTCACCGAACAATTTCCACCACTGTGTAAACGCATGAAGATTCAAATTCGTGATGCAGACAAAGTAAATGATGTGGCTATTGGAACACATTTCATTGACCTTCGAAAGATCTCAAATGATGGAGATAAAGGTAAGCATTACAGGTCATATTGTGGTGCTTTATCTTAGTGCAGCTTTTAAAAGAACATAATATCAGATCAAAATTTACTCATTTATCTTTTTTTTAATTTTTTTATTTTTAATATTTTTTTTTACTAGGCTTTCTCCCAACTCTGGGGCCAGCCTGGGTAAACATGTACGGTTCAACACGGAGCTATACCCTTATGGATGAGTATCAGGACCTAAATGAAGGACTGGGAGAAGGAGTTTCATTTCGAGCCCGTCTGCTTATCAGCCTGGCTGTGGAGATTCTGGACACATCCTCTCCAGAGATAATGAGCTCTCCTGAGGTCCAAGTGGAAGGAGTGCCCAACATTTCAGAGGCAATTAATCTAAAGGGCATTACTTTTTCTTAAGATAAAGTTTACACTAGGGTTTTCCCAAAGGTTTGACAGAGCACTTCAAACTTTATTCTGGTTGTCTGAGAATTGCTAGAAACAATTGGGTTTAGAATAGGTTTCCATAATATATTGTAAATATACTGTAATTCTGTACAAACTTAGCTTGTTTAAGTCTGTATGAATATACACTGATCAGCCATAATGTTTAACATTAACATTAAAACCACCCAGGCTTTAGGTTCCCCTTGTGCCGCTGGGCAGATCTGGCCCCTCGGGGCATAGCTCCACTAGATCTCTGGGGATGTGCTGTCTGGCACCAGGATGTTAACAGCGGATCATTTGGGTGCTGTGGGTTTCGGGATAGGGCCTCCATGGATCAGACTTGTTTGTCTGGCAGGTCTCATGGATGCTCAGTTGGATTGAGATCTGGAGAATTTGGAGGCAAATCTTTGCCTGCTAAGCACACTGTGGTAGGCTGTGATGCGCTGGGTGTTCGGATACCTTTTTTATCATGACCAGCAAAGAGATATTTTTGCAGCATTGTCTTTTGTGTGAGATCATACCGGGTCGGCTAGCCTTTGGTTCCCACATGTGGGCCATGGATGCCCTTGATCCTGTGGCGAGTCTACTGGTATATAACAGATCATTAGTGTTATTCATTTCACATGGAAATGGGGATAATGTTATGTCTGATTGATGTATGTTTTCACAGGCTTGGGTATTGTAATTGTAAATGAAAATGTAATTCCAAATCTATTTAAGTGTATAATTTTATATGCTCAATTACATAACGTATAGTAGTACGAAAGAAATGCGAAGTTCAAAAATACAAAAGCACATGTATATTTGTGTTCGTTGTCTATGTGTCCCTAAATCTAGAATGCCACTGGAAAAATCGAGGAATTTTTCTTGTTTGGAGCATTTCTGGAAGCAACAATGATTGACAGAAAGATTGGAGACAAACCCATTAACTTTGAAGTTACAATAGGTAATGAGAAAATTAATTATTTACCATCTGATATTCATCCAAAAAAGCCAAAGGCTAAAAATTAGTAATTTGTCTATATTACACTAGGAAATTATGGCAGTGATGTTGATATCCCTAATAAACCAAGAACAAAAAAGTCAAAGAAAGGAGAAGGTGACGAAGAGTCTGAACTTATTCAAGGCTCCAGTGATGAAGAGGTGGATGTTGATGGAGAACTGGCATCAGTGTCCACCACTCCACCAATGAAACCAGTCATCACTGACAGGTATGTGAACATCTTCATTGAAATATAGGCATGCCTATCAACCCGCAGTCACTGTTTGCAGTCATAGTCATTTTCTATTTTCTTTCCACAGGAACTACTTTCATCTTCCATATTTTGAGAGAAAGCCTTGTATTTATATTAAGAGCTACTGGCAAGACCAGAGGCGAAGACTATACAATGCCAACATAATAGACCACATTGCAGATAAGCTGGTAAGTTATATATTTTGAATAATTGAATTAAATATTTCAATCTTGCATCGCTATTTATGATTAGGTATCTCTCATTGATTCTGATATTGCTTCATTATTTAAAAGGAAGAAGGACTGAATGATGTTCAGGAGATTATTAAAACAGAGAAAGCTTTTCCTGAGCGTAGGCTCCGAGGAGTTCTAGAAGAACTGAGCAATGGCTGCAGGTTTGAAAAGCTCCTCCATACACTCTAGCACTAAATTCTCAAAATTCTATCCTGGATGACTAGAATTGTAAAGAGTCTGGAAATTTCCCTTCACAAACATCTGATTCTATGCACCAGCTAAATACCATGCTTAGACAGTACAGTAGAGCAGTTTGCATTAACAAACTGTATTACTATATGGTGTCCCTGGTTTAACACACCACACTGCATCACATAATTTTCTCATAATTGCATGGGGTTATTATATGTATTCAAGAACGAAAATAACTTCTCTCTTAGCAACTTTCTATCACTGGCAAACAAGGACCAAACCCAGACAGGAATCACCAAGTTGGATCGAGAAAGGCTGAAATTATGCATGTGGGAACTGGTATGATACTCACAAACCTCAAAAACACATGCTCCATATAAAGTTAATAGAATTTTTGTTGTATGCTCTAATGTAATGTGAGTTTGGTACTAAGCTGTTGATTTATCTCTTTAGGAAACTATGGGCCAACATGCAAAGACGATGCGATCTCAGGTGAAAAAGAAAACTGTCAAGGACAAAGTCAAACTGGCGCAAAACTTCCTCCAGAAACTGAGATTCCTGGCCGATGAGGTAACATTATCAAACAAACTACAAATAGTTGCTTAGGCTATTTGCCTTATTCGGTAATCCAAAAGCTGAACCCAATACAATATGTAAAATCGTGTTATTGCAGCCTCAACACAGTGTTCCAGATGTTTACATTTGGATGGTCAGCAATGGAAAACGCATTGCATATGCTAGAGTGCCCTCCAAAGACATGCTTTTCTCTAATGTGGAGGAGGAGATTGGGAAAGACTGTGCAAAAGTCAAGACTGTTTTCTTCAAGGTGGGATTTAATTCAATAAAGAACTAATTTCTCATATACGGTTCAAGAAGTCAGACTAGATTTTGGATGAAATATAATCACCCTTTCTAAAATTATGTGTATAATAATTCTTAATATTCCATTATTCAAGCTTCCTGGTAAAAAGAGCTTTGGACCAGCAGGCTGGACTGTCCAAGCCAAGACAGAAATGTATCTCTGGCTGGGTTTAAACAAGCAGCGCAAAGACTTCCTGAATGGACTTCCAAATGGATTTGAGGAGAACAAGGCTGTCAAAGGCCCAGGAGTGCACTCACCACCGATCAGCTTGATCTACACCAGTAAACAGAATTTATTTGGCTAACAACATACAGTACTGGGCAAAAAAGTCTTTCAAAAAAGCCACGCCTTCTTTTTATATTTCATATTAAATGAAATGAAATTATATTAAATTCAACTTTGCAACAGGATTCAAAATGTCTAAAGATATGATTTAAAAATTGGTTGTTTATATAATAACCTCAGCAGCGACTTCATTTCCCCTCTTGTCTGTTCCAACTACTCAGCATTCGGCATCACCAGTACACTGTACTTATCACCGGCCTGATCATCTACATCTGTCGCTCAGCGGTTCATGCCTTAACTTATATGTTCTTTTCTTATGATTGAATGATTCATACGTCACTGTGTGGATTAAGAAACAAAACCCTTTCTTTGAAACTGGTCAAAAAGAGAGCCAAAAGTCCTTCATTAAGCCAGCAGAACTATTCCTCAAGATTACATAAAAAATACAAGACAATCTGGCTCTTTCTAGAAAGAAAATACAAAATATGGAGGAAATAAGTGGTTGGCTTATGACTTTTGCACAGTACTGTGCAAAAAGTGAAATCAGCTATAATTTATATTTATTATAATTTAACGATTTAAAATTACTTCTAACAGTGAAGCAAATCTTCCAACTGAGAGTACATGTGTACCAAGCAAGGAGCCTGTTCGCTGCAGATAGCACAGGACTTTCAGACCCATTTGCCAGAGTATTTTTTTCAACCCACAGTCAGGTCACAGAGGTAAGAGCCTTCGTTTTATATATAAAAAATTACCTTTAACTTAAAAAAGAGACCCACATATCTAGTGTAATAAAATTATTTGATTCCTTTCTCTCAGATTGTGAATGAGACCCTCTGCCCCACATGGGATCAGCTTCTAGTATTTGACAATGTGGAATTATATGGTGAGGCTAGTGAGCTGAGGGATGACCCTCCCATTATAGTCATTGAGATCTATGACCAAGACAGCATGGTAAGCAAGTAAATTCTTTAACTATCTAGTAGAATAGTCAAAAACAAGTCAGTGCAGATGGTGGACATTTTGATCTATTTGTAGGGCAAAGCTGACTTTATGGGAAGGACATTTGCAAAGCCAATAACCAAGATGTCAGATGAGCATTATGGGCCACCACGATTCCCCCCTCAGTTAGAGTACTACCAGGTGTACCGTGGAAACTGCACTGCTGGTGAAATGCTGGCAGCTTTTGAACTACTGCAGGTTATAAGACTATAGTAATATGCCAAATCTATATTATTATATTACTGCAAATGAAAGTAACTAAATAAATACAAATTTTAACAAATATATTAGATTGGACCAGGCGGAAAGGCTGACCTTCCCCCCATAGATGGACCCACAGATATGGACCGTGGCCCAATTCTGCCCGTTCCCATCGGCATAAGACCAGTCCTAAGCAAATACCGCATTGAGGTGAAACACTTTTTTCTACATATATGCAAACATAAGTGATGCTATAAATACAGTATATGTCAATGGCAAAAATAATATAAATATATATATATATATATATACGTTCATTTTTCTGCAGGTTTTATTCTGGGGCCTGAGGGACCTTAAGCGAATAAACCTTGCCCAAGTTGACAGACCACGTGTGGACATTGAATGTGCTGGAAAGGGGATACAGTCAGCTCTCATTCCTAACTACAACAAAAATCCCAATTTTAGCACGCTGGTCAAATGGTTTGAAGTGGTGGGTTTCGCCTAAACTATGATTTTTCAAAACTAGATTAAATGGGGCTAATTTAAGAAAAATGGCATGAGAGGGAATTCCAATCCTGGGGCCAATATTTAAAAAAGTGTATTATTCCTTATTCCAAGCACACCTGATCCAACACATTAGCTAATTATCAAACCCGTAGTAGGTTGGAACAAATGTGTTAGAAAGAGGTCAGATTTGTTTCCCGGGCAATGTCTCCAGCACTAGAGTTGAGAATCCCTCTCTGCATCCCTCCAGACTATAAAACAAATATTTAATCTGACAATATTATTTTAATTTCTATTTCTAGGATCTTCCAGAGAACGAACTTCTTCATCCTCCACTGAATATTCGCGTTGTGGACTGCAGAGCTTTTGGGCGTTACACACTGGTTGGTTCTCATGCAGTCACCACACTGCGCAAATTCATCTACAGGCCACCAGATAAGAGTGTCAACAATTGGTCTACTATGGGTGGGTTTATGATCCATGTGTACTTAAAAGTATATTGTAAAGTTTTTGACTAAAGGGTCAAGGACTGATAATTTAGAACTTTAACTTTCCCTGAGACATAAAAGTAAACACTCCCTATTAAAAGGAAAGCTCATAAGAAACACTTTCCACCTTAATAGAGAGAAAATGAACAATTAGCATTCTGTTTCTCAGAGAATATTAGAGTACGTGAAAGTGCTACAGAGGTCAAATGAAAAATAACACTTTTGCATCCTGTGTTTGACCTACAGAGGAAATTGTGATCAACACTGAACCCGAACCTATGGTGAAGAAGATGGATACAATGGTCAAACTTGACTCGGTGTGTAACACAAGCATGCACTTTTATTACTTTTAATCTTTTCCCAAAACATGAATTTTCTATAAGCAGGAGATGTTTATGTGGCAAAAATGCAAACTGTTTTTATATTTTGCCCTGACAGGCATCTGATGCCGTTGTTAAGGTTGATATGGTAAGTATACACAATTTAATGTACAACAGGTTTGTCCATCATGTGTTGTTTTAAAAACATCTAGGCAGTGAAAGAACTAGTATTAAAATATTTCCATATTTTCAAATCTGATATATAAAAACTTATACCCTTAATCTGGACGTCAATAAAGGTGTTGAGGGTCAAGTAAATTGTAAGACATTTAGTATAGTCTCCTTTTGATCATAGCCCGATGATGACAAGGAAGGAAAGGGAAAGAAAAAGAGGAAGAAAGGGGAAGAGGTTGAGGAGGAACAGCTCGATGAGTCCATGCTAGATTGGTGGTCCAAATACTTTGCCTCAATCGAAACACTTATGGAGGTAAGAGAAAAATGTTATATTTAAATATACTTTTTGAATGTATAGTTAGAACGTTACATAAGTCATGTTTCTTATTATAAAGATCCTAAAAGCACAAGAGGCTGAAAAGGCAGAAGCAGAAGAAAGAGAGGACATGGATACAGATGGGGCAGGTAAAGACAACAACATACCTTATGTCACAAATAGCAAAAAAAAAAAAAACCTTGAAAAAATTAAAGTTTTTTTGAATATACATGAATGTATATTTTATTGCAGCACAGTGGTTTAGTGTACTACTTATGTACTCCAGTTGCCGGGTTCGATTCGAGTTAGAATGTCATCCCTGTGCTTGGTGGGTTTCCTCCGGGTTCTCCGGTTTCCTTCCACAGTCCAAAATTATGCAGCTTCAGCTAATTGGCATTTCCAAATTTCTTGTAGTGTTTGAATGTTGACTGGAGGTCCTACCAAGGTTGTACAAATGGGAATAAATACAATGGTCATCGTTGGCCTACATGGTCCCTAGTTGGACTAGAGAGGTTCCTGAATGGATATTTTATTGAATATAAATCTAAGGTTAATTAATTGTAAATTGCTTCTGGCAATTTAGATAACTTGGAAAATCTAGATAACTTTAAGAAATTGTACAAGCATTACAAATGCATTTTAATAAAAACATGGTTAAGACAACCCATCCGCTCCCCCTGACCCGACTCCTTTTCTCACGTATGAACAGATATCAAACCTGACTCTAATGTCAAAGGAAACAAGAAGAAAAAAGGAAAAGGCAAGGATAAGAACAAAGCAGCACCAGGGGAGGGCTTGCAGGACAAGAAAAAGCATAAAATGGAGGAACTGAAGGTAAGTGTGTTGCTAACCCTTTTTTAAATGGCATTTAAATTATTTCAATTTCAAATATAAATGATTGACTCTCATCGCTATCCTGGTTATCATCAAATATATATATATACATTTTTTTTCTTCTTCTCCAATAGGTGTACAACAGAGAGCTGGAGAGTGAATTTGATCACTTTGAAGACTGGCTTCACACGTTTAATCTTTATCGAGGAAAGAGTGGTGATGATGATGAAAATGTAATGGATGAGGACAGACTTGTTGGCAAATTCAAAGTAAGCACCATCAAAAAATGATATAATAATAGGAAATAATATTTGTTGCATTCTTATTAAAAGGATAATAATCTTTTCTTTTTTTTTTCTTTTTTTTTTTTGCAGGGTTCCTTGTGTATGTACAAAGTCTCAGATGAGCTCTATAGAGAAATGGGAGTTGATACCAACATGGGTACTTTCCAGAACATTCCACACAATGATCCTATCAATGTTTTAGTTCGAGTCTATGTCATAAGGGTATGTACAGCCAGATAAAAGATTATATATTTATGTTATAATCTCTTATATTATGTGTGAAATCCTAACTAAACTTATATTGTCACAGGCTACTGATCTGCACCCTGCAGATATAAATGGAAAAGCAGATCCGTACATTGCAATTAAGCTGGGAAAATCAGAGGTCAAAGACAAAGAAAACTACATATCCAAACAGCTTAATCCTATCTTTGGAAAGTATGTTTTTAGGAAGTTGATGATTATAAAGTAGAGTGGAGCTTATATAAACCGAATAATTTTAAATATCTTTCTGCATGTGGCTCAATAAAAAGTGCTGTTAATGAAAATCTAATTCCCTAATCCTCCTAGATCATTTGATATCGAAGCTACATTCCCTATGGACTCCACACTCACCGTGTCCATCTATGACTGGGATTTGGTCGGCACTGATGACTTGATTGGAGAGACAAAAATTTATTTGGAGAACCGCTATTACAGCAAGCACAGGGCTACATGTGGTATCACTTCAAGCTATGCAATGTATGTGCTTTTCTGCCAGGAAAAATATGTATGAATTATTTTTTTAGTCTAGCCTAACACTGAATATGGTGCAAGGATAATATTTACTCAGTCATCCAACAAAGGTCTAAGTATAAGGCATAGAGTACAGAGTGTTTTTTTTTTTTTCTTTACTCAATTTATTAATTTGTGTTTGGCAGCCATGGCTACAATGTTTGGAGAGACCCGATGAAGCCAACACACATCCTAGCAAGACTTTGCAAGGATGGCAAATTAGATTCACCCCAGTATGGCCCTGGAGGAAGAGTGAAAGTGGCAAACAGAGTTTATACAGGCCCAACTGAAATTGAGGATGAAAATGGTATGCATTATTTTGCAAAATAATCTGATAATAATTATTATATTAAAATATAAATTTCTATTTTAATCCTTACTAATGGTGAATATCAAAGGAATATTTGGGGAATTTGCACATGCATGCTGAAACCTTCTAATGCATTCTCTCAGCACATGCATGCTGTGAGAAAGTGAAGTATGACATAGTATTTGCTTTAAATACCACTCTTTTTTTCTCCTTACCTCACACACACGTTAGACCTAACATATATAAAATAGAAATGTGTAACATATTGTGACAATGGTCAGAGGTAGACGTGCCCTGTCCTCCAACTCTCACAATAGGTAGTTTTAGCCTCATATCATCTTATTATTATCCATTTTGGGTTTTCTCCTTAGCTTGTTAGCCTTGCAGCTAACTGCACAGCTGGCAGGTTAGCGTTGAACTGTTCAGTACAGCTCCTTCAGCACTCTCAGTGTTTCCACATCAACAATAAGATACATCAGTCACAAGGAACAAACAAAAGCTGTTGGCCTCATAAATTCCTCAGGTGGTCCTACCAATGGTTAGATCTCTGACAGAAGCTTAACTACTGGAACTACTGTCAGCACATACAGTACCAGTCAAAAGTTTGGATACACATTCTAATTATTTTCTGACTTTTTCAGAACAGCTTCATAACATAATCTAAGCTGATGTTAATTGATGATTTCTGAGTCTGGTAACTCTGAATGAACATGACCTGACCTTGACCATGGTGTCTTAAAATAACAATTGACTATATGTGTTATTTGGTAGTTCTGAAATCTCCACTGGCAGCACTGTGGCTTGCACATGATCCGGGTTCGATTCCCAGTCAGGTTCGATTCCCATCTCTGTGTGCATGGAGTTTGCATATTCTCCCTGTGCTTGGTGGGTTTCCTCCTGGTACTCCGCTTTCCTCAGATTAGGCTAATTGGCATTCCCAAACTGCCCGTAGTGTGTGAGTGTGTGTGTGTGTGTGTGTGTGAGCCATGCGATGGATTGGCACCCTGTCCAGGGTGTACCCTGCCTTGTACCCCAAGTTTCCTGCAATGGCTCCAGGCCTCCCATTACCTTTAATACAGGATTAAGTGGTATAGACGATGAATGAGTGAGTGAAATCTCCACTATTGTTCTAAAATATAGAAAATGAAAAAACATTGAATTAATGTGCCCTAACTTTAGACTGGCACTGTACACCCAGGAAAGTGTTTCTACACTCAGACCTGGTATCCTAGATATGCCAATTTTCTGTTAAAACTTCTATAATGTTCTATTCTGTTAAAACTTCTATAATGCAAAATCCACTCATTGTTGACTGTAGTTACACATGGGCCATGATGTGGATTTTCACCTTCTTTTATAGCACCAAAGTCTCCATCTAAGCTTAAGGTGGCAGCTGTTGCAGTGTCAAACATGCATTGCACCTCAGCAGGGTCCATTTCCGTCAGTCCTATTGTGTTTTTTCCTGACATATGTTATCCAGGTGATATTTACAGTCAGTGACAGGTAGGGAGATTAAATACATGGCTATGTACTGTATATATGTTATGTATATGTATATGTTACTTGTAACTACAACTAGTAGAAATGCCCATTTATGATAAAATGAGGAACCACATGACTCAACATGTCTTCTTAAATGTGAACCATGGTTCCTAGGTCCCAATTAAGACAAACATGATAAACCAATGAAAATACTGTTCACTGTTGCATAATTGGGACACTTTCTGACAGGTCTCAAAAAACAGACAGATGAACATCTTGCTCTAGCGGTTCTTAATCACTGGGAGGACATTCCACGAGTGGGCTGCAAACTTGTCCCTGAGCATGTAGAAACGAGACCTCTACTGAACCCAGATAAACCCGGGATTGAGCAGGTCAGTTGTCTATCTAACTGTGAATCTAACTCAGTGATAACCATGCCTGAAATTCTGTGACAAATGTTTCTGTAATGAACTGCATGAGAATCTTACCACTTTGTGCTCAAAGTAAGTAGGCATTAAGACTTTCTCCACTATTCCATATGTCCCATTTTTCGGTGTAGGGAAGAATTGAAATGTGGGTGGACATGTTCCCAAAAGACATGGCTGCACCTGGACCTGCGCTTGATATTTCACCACGCAAGCCAAAGAAGTAAGGTCCTAAAGTTAATTTTGGCTGTTATAAGCCTCGTTTAAAGGATATAAATGAATGTTATCTAATAGCTGATTGATTTTATTAAGTGTGGTTTTCTTAATGACAGGTTTGAACTCAGGGTAATCATTTGGAATACAGACGAAGTCGTCCTGGAAGACGATGATATATTCACAGGAGAAAAGTCCAGTGATATTTTTGTGAGAGGGTAAAATGTTGTTGTTAATCATGATCACAAAAAAACATGATAATTTGTGCTGGCTATGTTTGTGTGAAGTTCAACATTTGTGGTTCTCAGATGGCTTAAAGGTCAACAAGAAGACAAGCAAGACACGGATGTCCATTACCACTCCCTAACAGGGGAAGGAAACTTCAACTGGCGCTTCATTTACCCCTTTGACTATTTAATGGCCGAAGAGAAAATTGTCATTTCCAAGAAAGAATCGATGTTTTCCTGGGACGAGACTGAGTACAAGATCCCTGCCCGTCTGAATCTGCAAGTTTGGGATGCGGATCATTTCTCTGCAGATGACTTCCTAGGTGAGATACTCAAACGTTTTGCAAAATTCACTTTCTGACAATTTATCCACATGTTTAAGACTCTGGCTATTTAATCAATAGGGAATGACTTGTCATGTTTTTACATGAGCACTTTGGTTTCCATCCAGGTGCAATTGAACTAGACATGAACAGATTTCCTCGTGGTGCAAAAACTGCAAAACAGTGCACACTTGACATGGTTCTTAATGAACAAGACATGCCAATGGTCAACATCTTCAAGCAGAAACGCATCAAGGGATGGTGGCCGTTTATAGCCAGGGATGAAAATGATGAGATGGAAATCACGGTACATGAACACAACAACATTCGTAAACAATATACAATAATCACTCATTAAATGTAAAAAGCACATACTTAACACTTTTCGTATCCTGTAACCTGTTCATCCATCTTTTAGGGAAAAGTAGAGGCAGAGCTCCACCTCCTGACCAGTGAAGAAGCTGAAAAAAGTCCTGTTGGAGAAGGACGTAATGAGCCAGAGCCTTTAGAGAAACCCAAGTAAGCGCTGATAAACTATAAAAAAAATTGCATATTTATGTCTTTTATTGTCTGATCTATATCACAATTCTCTAATATAGTTAATGTTATAGAGAATGATTTCAAGATGTGGTTTTCATGCATAGAAGATTTCATGTAAAAAGGTTTTCGCTATTATAAGGAATATGGAATCAGTAAATTAGCGTCTGAAAATTATTCTGTGTTACTTTTCTAAGAAACGCAATGACGAATAACAAGAGCACATTGTAGGTGATTAGCGTTAAACATAAAAAAAATTAAGCAATTTAACTACTACATCCCTATATACAGTATAAAAGTATAAAGCCTTATAAAGAATTAAACGTACACTTTAGACTCAATAAATTTTTTCGTTTAAGATCTGCTGCCTGCCTACAGCCTCTGCACTGTAGAAGGCAGTGGGTTTTGCTCTTACTGCAGGAATTCGTATGATAAACATTTGTGCAGAGTAGACAAATATTTCTTTTAAATAGTCATAAAAATAGACATTTCTTAACGTGGGACATGGACACAAGCTACTTCAGAGACACATATGAAAAGACCATTTGTGCAACCAAAGCCCGGATTTGTATCAACCTCCTCTGTATGGTAAGTAGTGCATTAAAATAATGGTTATAGTGTAACTATAACCATAGTATAAAAATGGACATTTTGCTGATTTTATGTCCCACCATAAAATAAATGCATTGTATACAGTGATCAGCCATAACAGTACAACCACCTGCCTAATATTGAGTAATTTATCAAGGTATAGACTGCAGAAGACCTCTGAAGGTGTGCTTTGTTATCTGGCACTAAGATTAGCAGCAGATCATTCAGTGCTGCACATGGTGAGGTGGGGCCTCCACAGATCAAACTTATTGGCCAGCACATCCCATGGATGCTTGATTGGATTGAAATCTGCAGAACTAGGAGACCATGGCTGACAACACCTTGAACTCTTTCTTTGTCATGTTCCTCAAACCATTCCTAAACAATTTTTGTAGAGCGGCAGGGTGCATTATACTGCTAATACTTATAATACTAATATTAGGGAACACTTTCAACATAAATGGGTGTATTTGGTCTGCAACAATGTTTAGGTTGGTGGTACGTTTCAACGTAATGTCGGGACCTAAGGTTTTGAAGCAGTACACCAACCTGAGGCTTCCTAGCAGAACATTCTCTGCTGGCTTGGCATCTTACCACAGTGCATTCCCACAGATGCACCCACCTGTTCATATGATGTAAAAGAAAGCACAGTTCATCAGACCAGGCCACATACTTTTATTACTCCATTGTCCATATCTGATGCTAATATGCCCATTGTCATGCTGACCAGCATGTGTCCTATCTTCAGTAAGCTGTGATACACATGTGCAGTGTCAGCCAGGATACAGCACTCCTGAAGCAGATAGTGTTAAGGACCTTGTTTAAGGGCTCAACAGTGACTTGGCGGGCTCGAACCCCCAACCTTACGATCAGTAACCCAGAGCCTTAACCGTTTGAGCCACCACTATGCCTATAGGATGCGCATTTCTATCATAGTCAGTATTAACCTTTTTCAGACCAAATGAGCTAGCCTTGCTCCCCACATACATCAATTACAGTGTCGCTGAATAACTGGTTGTCCTTCCTTGGACCAAGTAAGGTAGATTCTAAGGACTGCATACTGGGAACAGACAAGACGTCCAGCAATCACAATTTAACCCTCAGATTCGATTCTTATGCTTGCCCAATTTTGTGCTTCCAAACCAACCAAAAACTAACTCTTCATTTGCTTTCTAATATGTCCTACCCCTTCACATGTACAGTTTGAACAACATTCATTCATCTGCTATACTGCTTATCCTGTATAGGGTCGCGGAGAGCATTTATTCTATCCCAGGAAACTAGGGGCGCAAGGCAGGGTACACTCTGGACAAAGTGCCAATCCATCACAGGGCACAAATGCACACACCACACAGTCATTCACACACCTTTAGCACAATTAGCCTAATCTGAATGCCTTTGGACTGTGCGAGGAAACCCACCACACAGGCAGGAATCGAACCCTCAACCCATGAGGTGTGAGCCCACAGTGCTAACCTCTGCAGGAACATGCGTCCAGTTGTAAGACCATGATCGATGTTATTCACTTTACCTGTCGGTGGTTTTAATGTTATGGCTGATTGATATATTTTCTATTCATTAAATTTTAGCTTCGAATACATTGCAAATTTTACAATATCAAATGAGTCTCTCACTATTGTTATTAGTTAATTGCCTTGTGGTGAAGATATAAGATATAATGTATTGGAGAGCCTGTTAGCATAAATTCCGAAACTGTACTATCAAATATGAGCTGAAATAAAAGTTTAAAAGCATTCATGCAAACAGAGAAAACGAGTAAGAAATAGGTCCTATATTGTTTACTAGCAGTGTGTTTTACTGGCACACTTTACTAAAATGATCCATTTTTTTCAATGTGTGTTTTTGTTAATAATGTTTATCAGTTCTGAACATTTGCTTACTAACTGTTTTTGTTCTACAGTCGTCCTGACACTACATTCCTGTGGTTCATCAGTCCACTCAAAGCCATCCGATATCTCATCTGCAACAACTACAAATGGCTGATCATCAAAATAGTGGTGGCTTTGCTGGTGTTAGCAATGCTGGGCTTGTTCCTTTACAGCATGCCTGGGTATATGGTGAAAAAGCTACTTGGTGCCTAAATGGCAGTTCTGTTACTCATAACAGCTCATTTCACACTGACATAATCCTAGATGAAGTAACTTCACTCTTTTTTTTTTTTAATAAAAAAGTAGTAGCGATATATGAACTCCCTTTTAAACATAATTGTTTGCATATTGTTTGACCATATCGCAACGCTTCAGTAAAAGTAAAAATTGTCATGTAATTACAATTAAGAACATGTTGATGGTATTTAAGAGATTTTCTTTGCGTTGGTGCACGTTTTGCTAATAAGATGACGAAAATGATGAAATACTTTTATATATATATGTGTACTTGAGAATTGAAGGATTGATGTCCCTAAGACATGTCTAGTAAATGTTTTTTGGCAAATGTATGCAGGGACTGGATAAAAGATTGAAGATACTGAGAAAGATTTTAAAGCAATTCAAAAGTTCCCAACTGCTCAGTTTGCTCTATCGTCATTATGAAAACTTGCTGAGTATTAAAATAATATGTATAATCACTTACAGCACATAGTATTTAAGCTCTTTTCAGGTTTTTTCATGTTTTCAAGTCTAAGTGTTTTAATGCTCAAAATTTGGTGTTTAGATCAATTGATTATTGCAAGATGGGTGCAGCATACTGCACAGGGCCTTAATTTGCCTCAATAATGATATAATTTGTAAAATAGTGCGTGGTTTTAATAGTGCATGGTTTGAAGGGAATATGACGGGGAATCATGAAGGGGTTATACATCTTCTCTTGGTAACAGCAGTAAGGAATCACAGGCTTGCATATGAGCCCAGACTTGATAAGACAACATGCAGTATAAAAATTGCTAGTCACAAGCAACAGCAGGCCAGCCGGCACCATCCATAGGACTGCAAACTATATTCTTTCAGTGGAAATATAGACAGATTCTTAGCTATCGCAGGTTTGCACCACTTGGGTTGATGTTACATAAGGTTTTGTAATGACTCCACATTAGTGCTCCATCTTGATTGTTTATAGTCCAATAAATTTGTATTTCCTCAATATAAGGTAATACATTTGTGTTTTGTGTGACCAACATAAATAAAAATAAAAAAACTCTACCCATGTACTTTTTTCTGGACTTTTCATTTGTCGTTCAGAAACAAGAAATGATTTTGTTGCAGACTTTTTCTAAAGTGTGAGAATAAACCACATGTTAAAATGTTTAATTATATTTGTATACAAGTATACACTAATTTATAAATCTAGACACATGAGGTCGATCATACACGATTTGAACACAACAATCGAAACAATAGCTAATTCACAATATTGCACAACAGATGATTATCAAACCACGCGCAATTCTACATTGTGTCCAAAGTGTCAAAATACCCAAGTACACTTAACCATGTGTGTGAAAATGAAACAGGGCATCTGCCATAGCTATTGGACAACCGTTGGTGTCAAACGTATTGATATGCATATAAAACATACCTTAAAAAAAAAAACATTTTAATCTGCAGTTTAATTTAACCTATATATCTTACTTTCAAATTATACTCTATCCCAGTCCTTCAGTGCAGCAAAAGGAAAACATTATCTACTGGTTATTCTGGTGAACTGTAATGGCAGCAGTGCCTCAGATCTGTGCTGAGGATGGGCTACTGTATACTGCTTCAGGGAATCAGTGAGATGTGCCATAGCTAAACTACATTTTTACAATTTAACATCATTTACACAACATTTTAAAAGATAGGTCTTTGCAATGCTACTTTGGGTAACATGATATGACTAGTTAGTTTCTATTTTTACATTATTACAACTTGCTCCTTTAATTAATAGTACAATAAAGGTGCTCTGTGAGACACTAAATAAAACAGTTAATCTGACTCAAATTAATATACAGTATAATTTCTTATGATTTTGGTCGAAACTAGTTCAAAATTTAAAGCTTATGTTACTCTTTTGTCTCAACAGTCGCCCAGACACAACGTTCCTGTGGTTCATTACCCCACTAAAAGCAATCCGCTATTTTATCTGCAATCAGTACAAGTGGCTTGTGATCAAAATTGTCCTGGCTCTGCTCCTGCTCGCCATCGTGGCCCTGTTCCTCTACAGTATGCCTGGTTACATGGCCAAGAAACTTCTTGGAGTCTAAGTAAGGAAAGTAACAGGGTTTATTTTTGAAATGCAGTGCTGAAAATAGGAATTTTCAATTATTTTTGAAAGTATATATACTGCAGTCAGCATGTATTGTGTTGTGTTTCTCTATCTTTTAAAGTTTGACAATAAAACATTGGCCTGTCTAATGTTATTCTGAGCTGATTAATTTTCTTTAGGATGGAAGAATTCTCTCAAATTATGTTGTTGTTGTTATGTCTCTTTAAACATACCTTATGGTAAGTGCACATGCAATGCTAATTCGCCATCCAATTTTCCTTCTCTTGTTAATCACTATACTGTTTATCACTTATTTTATATAACTGGATAAAAATTCAATTGGCATATGCTTTTCATTTTTTCAATATCACTAAACCTACTTTAACATATTGTGACATATTCAGATGGCTGACCTGACATATTCACCTATTCAGGCAAGTATTTAGTGTAGGCAAGGTCAAATGTGGTTATCCTTTCTAGAACATTCATTTTTGTGAAGTGTGTTTATATATATATATATATAAAGCCATAATAAGAGGCATAATTTATAGATGCATCCATAGAGAATACATATTTTGATAAAACTTGGTCATATATTGTGAAATATCTCATGCATTGTAACTGGCGTCTCTGCCTATTAACAATTTGCTAAATTACTATTTGAAAAAAAAAAAAACTTGCATCAAGGTGTTAAACATGCCACCTTGCTGTATTTCTCTAAACAGAATCTTAACAATATACTTTACTAATGGCCTTCCTAAGCAGACTTCTTTTCTTGTTTACTTCTGTATACTGTAGAAAAACTCTTTAGCCAACCCTCATTTCTTCATGTTTTACTTCCAATACTTCTTGTATTTTTTATGTATTCTTGAGGAAAAGTTCTCCAGACTTACTGAAGGTCTTTTTTGCCTCTCATTTTCAGTCGTCATCTTATCTGACCAGTTTCAGAGAAAGTTTTTTTTTGTTGTTGTTGTTGTTAAGTCACACCTTTCAAGTGACCTTTAAATCATTAAAGTTGATCAGGCTGGTGATTAGTATACTGGTGATACAGAATGCTGAGTGTTTGGACAGAGATGAGGGGAAATTAGGTTGCTGTTAAGGTTGTTACTTAAACAGGCAATTTTTTATTATATTTTTATGCACTTTGCAGCCTGTCACAGTGAAAGAAAAAAAAATCTCATTTTTTAATCTACATGATTTCATTTAATTTAAAAAAAATCCCACAGAATAGCTATTGTAGCACAAATTGCTAAAATAGTTACGTAATCACAGACTGGTCAGAGTATTAATTTAATGTCCCCTGTCCACCACCGAAAGAGCCTACAAGGACCCCTGGCATTAATGTTAATGTTACTTTGACATGTATTTATGGCAATAATATTCCTTAATGACAGCAGCTTCTTTCAGCCGGAAAATGCGCCCTGTCACACTGCAAATAATTATTCATGAACGGTTTGGGGAACATCACTAAAAAAATTCAGAGTGTTGACTTGGCCTCCAAATTCCTCAGATCTCAATCGGTCTGAGGATCTGTGGGATGTGCTGAACAAACAAGTCTGATCTATGGAGAGCACAACACAGGACATAGTGCTAATGTGTTAGTTTTATGAAAATCCATGCCTTGGTGGGTCAGAGCTTTTTTGACAGCACAATGGGATCTACACAAATTACACAGGTAATTTTAATATTATGGTTGATTGGTGTAATTCAAAAATGGTTCCTTCGAGCCGGATTCGAACCAGCGACCTAAGGATCTCTACGAGTTTCCCACTACAGTCCTCCGCTCTACCAACTGAGCTATCGAAGGCCACGACTACACAGCGACAACACTTTCTTATAAATGACACAAGTTGGACAGCTTAGCTACCTCAGAGCTGATATAAATCTGTTGTTTCTACAAATTAGTTCATCGACGTTTTGAGCTTGAGGTTGTAAGATTTCTTTTGTTTCGGGAAAAATGCTCGGAAACTCTAAAGCACTAGGGACATCTAGTGGTCGTTATTAGGTATTCACGAAATATTCACGCAGACTTCGGGTTCATTAGGACAAGCTGCTTACTGATTGTGCCAAATAATTACAAAAGAACTGTTACGAAAAAAATTACCCTTTAGGTTCTCTGTAGAAACAAAGAAAAAAACGGCACATATGCGAGGCGGCTCTCGGCATCCAGTCGCTTTGTCAGCTAAACACACGGTACTTACCAGAGAATGTATAGCGCACACTGTGGTAGAGGCCACCAGGTGGCCCTCCTCCATCTTCATGCAAGCAGTGTTTCATAAACATTTTGATTTATAAATGTATGAACTTGCCCTACGCTACTGCTATTAACTTTCACTTTCATTACTAAAGTAAAATATGAAGCGCGAATATTATACAAAGCAACTCGTTAGCACTTAACTAACTACGTTGGCTTACTCCAAGTCATGTGTTGCACCTTTATTTTCGCTAATTACTGTCGAGTTATTGGTACTTTTGAGCGCATAATATAATCCATCCACATGGCTTCGGCCCGAACACCGCCGCCTGGGCAGGAACTCGGCTCTTTTGAGTGATCGAGTCCAGCGCGAGCTTTCCTCATCTGTGTCGACACGTGCTTCAGAACAAGCGTCCTGGAGGGCCACTACCCTGCACATTTGAGTGTTTTCTCAGTTTTCACCTGATTTAACTAACAAATAATTGACAACTTTTACTAAAATAACATCTTTTTTCTTCCGAAGTGTGTGTGGCAAAGCAGGGGAACCCTAAAAAGATGTAGTCCTCCAGGACTAGGGCTGACATCTCAGAACCACTGTGTTAAACGCTCCATCTCTAATACATATTCATTAAATTATTCAAAAAATATATAGAAACAGAACAATACATAATGTCACACCTAAAAGAATAGGGCAAATATCTATTGGGTATTTTTCTGCACAGTCCTAATTTCCAACATGTCTCAGATTTGATTTGACAATATCTCTTCAACTTTGGTTACATGACAGTATGAAACCTTCAGTACAATTTTTTAACATTTTACTTTTTGCTTTTACTTAAGCAGTTTTTTTTTTTTTACATATCTACTGGTTTTGGAGGGTTTCTGCTTTTGATATTTCATTGTAGTTAAGTAGCCCTCAGTTTTCTAATCACTGCCTATCTGTCCTGTGGATATGGATAACTTGCGCAGCTAACTAGATGGATCTAAATCAAAACCAAGAAATGAACAAAAGGTAATAAAACTCAGTATACAGACATGAGTATATGTACACATATATACTCTTTTCATACAAAATAGCAAGCTGCACATAAAATTTGCTGTGCCAACCTAAATCAACTGTTAATAATAACGATAACTTATACAGTATATACGTTTTAGCAAACACACAGACAGACGTGTTATATAAAATGTTTTATTGTAGTACATGTAACCACATATCATAAGACTGAATGTGTTAGCGAGAGTACTGGGTAGTGTCAAGACAGAGAGTAGTGCTCACTAAACTACAAATGCTTTTCCAAAAAAGGATTCCAGTGCATATTTTTAATGACAGTTTGATTAAGGGAAAATAAAAGTTCACTCTTAAATGGGGTTTGAGAATTTCACGATATAAATATGTTTAGAGTATTTGTAATTTGGTGCACTGCAATCTATTTAGTGCTAGACATCTCAGTACTATTTTGTCAAATTAATATTGGCAAAAAATATATACAGTACAGACAAAAAGTTTGGACACACCTTCTCATTCAAAGAGGGTGAATTTGTATTATGGCAAGAAAAAAGCAGCTAAGTAAAGAAAAACGAGTGGCCATCATTACTTTAAGAAATGAAGGTCAGTCAGTCCAAAAAATTGGGAAAACTTTCCTCAA
Source organism: Clarias macrocephalus (assembly GCA_011419295.1). NCBI lineage: Eukaryota > Metazoa > Chordata > Actinopteri > Siluriformes > Clariidae > Clarias > Clarias macrocephalus. The sequence goes on from JAAGKR010000280.1 coordinate 188,486, forward strand.
GTGCAGTCACAAAAACCATCAAGCGCTACAAAGAAACTGGCTCACATGCGGACCGCCCCAGGAAAGGAAGACCAAGAGTCACCTCTGCTGCGGAGGATAAGTTCATCCGAGTCACCAGCCTCAGAAATCGCAGGTTAACAGCAGCTCAGATCAGAGACCAGGTCAATGCCACACAGTTCTAGCAGTAGACACGTCTCTAGAACAACTGTTAAGAGGAGACTGTGAATCAGGCCTTCATGCAGTTCCTTCTGCTAGGAAACCACTGCTAAGGACAGGCAACAAGCAGAAGAGACTTGTTTTGGATAAAGAACACAATAAAGAAAACTCTTTGAATGAGAAGGTGTGTCCAAACCTTTGGTCTGTACTGTACATTAAAATATATATCTATTTGAAATTTTATAATTAAAATATATATATACAAATAAAAAAGACTTAATTTCCTGTTTTAATGGACATTTTTGTCAAAGTTAAAACTTAGGTTAAAAACTGGCAAAATCATAACTTCATGTAACCATTGATATTTCCAAGCAGTTCAGTTTGTCTATATAGGTAAGTCATACTTTGTCTAGGTGTCACAAAATGGTTCTTTTGACATGGATTTAGGTTGTTGCACATGCAGTGATACAGGAAATGCAACTATTTTGTGGTGAATTTTTCTACATCCATGAGGCCATCGCAGAAGTTTCTCTCTGTACCTAAAATTATAGCATGAATGTAAATACAGCAACACAACTATTCTTGTTACAGTATGTGTGTTCTTTGGTTGATATTAGGATACATACAGTACAACTTACTTTGTTTAATTCAGGGAAAAGCTCCAGAATTACTAAATCGAGCAGAATATATGTCAGCTGCGAAGAAATGTGAAAAAACGTAAATAATTATTACTTGTACAGTGGATTTTACAAGGAAGTAATTTATTACAACTTACTTGCTTGTTCAGAACTGGCTGCTGAAGTCCATCAAAGAGAAGCTTTATCCCTTCATATTTTGCTTCCTCTCCAATACATTTTCCGAGCAGATCTAACACCAAAGCACCAATTTCGCTTAGTTACAGTATATAGATATTATTAAGTCATGAAATCTGTGAAATAACAGCTCTTATTCATGCAAACTATGTAGACATTTGTCGTAATTTATTATACTGTCAGATGGCATACAGAGGTAATCTGAGTATATATCTCGCCTTCAGAAGCATGCTCCTGCCCTCCACTCTCATATCAGGCACACACAACACACCGTGATTTACTCTCAGTCATGTTATCTCCTAATCAAATGATCCACTTTTTTAGTACAAGGTTCATTGGCAATTATCAGTGTTATGTTGTATTGTTGCTGCTATTATAACATGTACCATTTTATTAAATAGTAATATTAAATTTGATGAATTAACTATATAAAAGTCAGCACTTTCATTGTTACCAAAGATGGAACTCATGATAATGCAACTTTCAAGGGAATTTGCCTACATTTGTTTTATAGCCATATCTTCCTCAAATGTGTGGGGAAAAAATTTGTTCAGCAGTAAAGCTGTTACTGGTTAATAACCTACCCAAATACTGGAGTAATGCATCTGATGGAATAATTAACATGTTCTTCAATAGCTAAACGAAGTTTGTATATATAACCATAACACGATAAACCACTTCAGTGAAAATATTTTTCGTTAAAAGTGGATAGGATGCAGTAATTTTAAAATAAACTGCTGCTCAACCTGGAATGTAATTCTTCATTTCGTCAAATGTCTTTCTGGCTCTTTTTTGCTTGTCTTCTAAAGGACGTGGTTCACTGTTCTCACAGAATACAGAATCTAGGGAGGAGCATACTGTATATTGTCAAATCATATTAATAGGAAAATATATATTGTATGTGAAAAAAATCATCATATAAAATCCATTATAAATCCTACTATACTAGTAAATGTACTAGTATGTTAATAATGAAACTTTGGTATTCAGTGGCAGTCCCACTTTTTGTGTATAGTGCTGGATACCTCTGAGCAGAGTGATAAGTGAAACAACACGATGCTCCTGAAAAACCTGGTCAAGTTTGTTCTGTAGATAGTAGTCAGTATATGCCTCCAATGTGTTTTTAAACAGAATGCGGCCACCCATTAAGAGATGATGTAACCAATCCGGAATATGAAATACAACTCGTCCTACCAGAAATTGGAGACCAAAAACAACTTCATAATTCGGAACGAAATATTGCATCATTCTAAATGTATAGATTAATTATAACTATAATGGATTGATAACATAACAACACAAAAATTAAACATAAATCAGAATGTGGTTGTTTTAATTAGATCAAAGACTTGCCTAGAAACATTAAGTAGTCATAAATTCCTTCTACAGTGATCATTTCCATAAAGTAATTCTGGTTGTGCCGCTTTTCTGTCACCTCTGATCGATTTGCGTTGTTTTTGTATAATTCATTGAAAAGCTAAAGAATAGGAAGGAATATTTAAGGACAAAGATAAAGTTTCAGATTAATACACTTTTCTAAAATAATTGCAAACATCAACCTTGGCATTAATATAAACTAATATCATTAAAACTGACAAGGCTTACCTTTTTGTTGTTTTCTGATGTGGGGCTAAGTATTGTGAGTTCTGGCCGGCTGGGTTTAGGTTTTGGTGACTCGCATGAGTTGAAGAAGGCCTGGATAAATGGTTCTAGATGCTGGCCTTTCTGCAGAAAAGTTAACACTCTAAATGAATCCTTGCACTTATACAAAAGCACCATCTAAGACATCTTAGACAAAAATAACTAACCTCTTTGATTAGTTTGCTAGGTACCGATTTAATTATCTTCCCTGTAAGAGGAAAATATGAATATAACGTTAATGAGTCGATGTGGTTTACTCATAATGACAATAATGCACACTGTGTACCAAGATTGACATCAGGTAACATCTTGTCATGAAACTGCGACTCCACGCTGTTAGGTGAGAGAAAGTCCGCCAGAAGCTGGCTGTTGCTCAGCTCAGGGTGCTGTAGGAGATTCTAAATAAACAGACCCAGGATGCTCATGTCAGTGATCACATATAGGACATGTTGCTCTACCTGAAACTACAGTTTCTTTATCATTTATACCTGTAGATATTCCTGAAATTCTTCACGTTTGGATGTTAAAAACTCATAGTTTTTAGGTCCAATTATCCTCTTGGATGGAAGTTGTGCATCAGGGAATGAGCCTGTTTCAACATGTAGAAAGATATATAATATAATTGCAAGCATTAAAATATATTTCAAATACGTCCTATAAATGAAACTGTATACCATGAAACTCTGTAAGTTTGGACTCAAGAACATAAAATTCCAGGTATCTTCGGTAAACAGACCAGTGTTCTGTTTCATGACCCACTGAAAAGCAAGCAAAAGGCATTATACCATAGGTCTTTTCACTATAATAAAGATTTATCAGATATTTATACTGTATACATTATTTGAGTAGCATTTTAGGCTTTACCGGCTCTCCTGTCATTTCTTTCGACATCTATGCAATACACAGGAATCCTCTCCTTCTTCACCTCATCATCGAATAAGTCCACGTAGGGGATAGTGATGCTCCAGGCCGTCAGGTTACGAGGCGTACTTGGAGTACTAATAGCCTCCATGGGCAAGTCATCCTCCATAACCATGATGGCCTCCTCCACCTAAGATGTCAAATAGTGGGGATGAAAAGGAATCAACAGAAATAATTTTTATATGGATTGACCTGTATTTATCTATGACAATAATAACATCAACATTTGTATGACATAAAGATTAATCATCCTGCTTGGTCATTATTAGGATGGTTGGTTGACCATCCTAATAGTTATAGTAACAGATAGAGCTATGATAAAAGTCACAACAAATCTAGAATTTATCATAAACGTATATGTTTAAAAACATTTATAAAAAATTGTTTCTGTATTACAGCTCCAAAATTATTTACATAGCATATTTGTTTTATTTGTTCCTAATAATTGTTCATAATCAACATTTATGTAGGGCCTAACTGGTGAGAAACATCCTATTTTTAAACTTATCTGCTACATGAGCCAGGGATGAGCTAGAGATTGACTACTGGAACTACATTTGACAAACACTCGGAGCTCACAGAATGGAAAAGAGAGCCAGACCTATTTTGAGGTTCAAATGTCAGAGGTGGTGCTGCTTGGAAACACAGGTAAATAATCAAACACTAACTGTTAGGCTGGTTACATAAGCCAAACATAGTACCTGAACACTAATACAGTCTCATAGATACAAGGTAAACTTTTCCTTAACCTTTCTTAACACAGAGCTCACTAACCATATCATCCTCTCCCTCTGCTAGTCCATAAGAGGGCAGCATGGCCCCTTCCATGGTGGTACTCTTGAAAACCCCCTTAATCTTACTGCCGATTCGGCTGATGCCAAATGATTCTCCTCGCTTTGATGTGTTCCTGAACATAATACGTATCCACACGATCACAAAAACATAACCGAAGCCATTTTTAATAATGTTTAAGAGTGGCACAGCACATGCAATTGTCATGCTTTCTGTCATACTGCTCTAACAAATTATAAACTCAACTGATTTCATTCAAATCATCCATCAGTTGACAACAGTTCATGGATAAGCAGCATAAAATTTCACATTATACAATGCCTGGCAAAAAAAAAGTCACTACTTGAATTTAAATGAGCAAATACTGCAGAGCCTTTGATTGGATAATTACTGCAGTGATTGATATTAGCGATCTTTTGACCCTAAATGATGCAGAGCTTCTCATTTCTTAACCCTCTGATGCCTACTTTTTGTCATATAGTTTTGTCATGTGGTAATATATATGTAATATACATCTTATATACATAAGATGTGGAATAAGCAAACTCTGTACGCCAGTGATGAAATATTTTAAGCATGTTCATCGTGCATCAAAGTTTTGCCCATGCAATTACACGGAAACTTTCAGTCAAGTATTTTTTAGAAAGATAATAAACAGTTTACCTCTGTGAGAATGTACCTTTTTGGAGTCAACGCAGGGAAATTTTCATTCCCTCATTTATATGCAAGAATATTCACATTCTAATCCCTCCCTTATCGCCCTCACCAGGCTACCAGCGATAATCATGATCTTTTGAATATTTATCACCCTTAGAGAAAGCAACGCCCCACGATTTGCAAAACATCTGTGTGAACAGGGATCTATGTGAGGGGGGTGTCCCTTAATTTACATTTAGCATTTGGCAGACACATTAATCCAGAGTGAATTACATTTTTATCTTATTACACATCTGAGCATTTGAGGGTTAAGGACCAACAGTGGCAACTTGGTGGTCGTGCGGTTTAAACCTGGCACCTTACGAACCGTTGCACAATGCCTTAACTGATCCCCTTAAAGCCTCAAAATGCACATCTTTGCCTTAGTACGAACCATTTTTATTTAAGCTGATTTTTAGAAGATTCCAACCATGATTGTCTAATGAGAGCCAAGGCATTAAAAAGAACCTGCATCAAGCAAAGAAAACAACTAAGTAGATAACTGAAATGACTGGAACTGGGCTAAGATCTGTCCAACGCATTATTAACACAGTGAAGAATAGCGGTGAACTGTTAACTTTGAGGAAGAAATGTGATTAGAAGAAAAACATTTACGTAGTGGTTTGGCTTTCAGGCATTACATGACCTCAGAAGACAAAAAGAACCCTGCAAATCTGGACAAAAAGAAAATTCTTAAACAGCACTTTAGCAGATGCACACTAAAATCAAATCAAAAGCTGGTCCAACAAAATATGAGTGTGTGACTTTTTTTTTTTTTAATCCAGGCAGTGTGTGTAATATGAAAAAGTATGCCCGCCCACCCACCAACCCACTCATTTGTTCTTTGAATAGGAAATATTAGCATTCATGTGTAGTGAAGGACAAGTCCTTCAGTTAGATGGAAAAAAAAAACATGGATGGGATAAAGTCCCTGTAAAGAAACAGCACTTTAATCTAAAAGCGATTTGGATTTCTGTTAGGAAGAACATATTGTACTCTACTATACCTAAATCTAAATAAAAATACAGTTACAATAAAATATATTGTTGGTAATTATACTGAGATGCACCACACATATACACACAGACTAAAGAGTAATCAAAAGAATCCATGCATGCAGGGATAAAGGACTTGCAATGGATCCTGACTTACTTAAGCGCAACGTTGCGCAAGGCATTAGAGCCAGGTGGGTGAATTAGAATGGATGAAACATTAGGGGAGACCGATGCAGATGAGATGGACGGAGACTCTAGGTTCATGATATAGTCCCACTCAGAAAAGCTAGAGCCCATGGTTGAATGGAGTGTCAAAAGATGGACACAAATACAAAGTGTAATCCGTGGTATGAGAGAAAGACAAACAGAATTAGCTAAGGTGGTCAAGGTACTTGTGTACATGGTTGCACTAGATCTTAGACTTGTTTAGCAGTTAAGTAACAAGCTCCACATTTTTTTTTATTGCAAGGCATGTGGAGGGCAATGTTACCAGATTCTGTGACAGGTGTACCTAGTAAACAGCATGCAATTTTCATGCACAGTATGTAAGGAATTTAGTTTCAGCTTAAAAAATGGTCAGTTTTACGAAAGAAAAAAAATCTTGCTAGACCTAAACTTAATTAAAGAATGAGGAAGAACTTCTATATGCGAGCTATACAAAGCCACATAAGGGTCGTAGTTTTCACAGAGACATCTGCAGCTCATAAAATAAGCATTTTTTGTTCCTGCATTCCAGCATGTATCTCACGTGCAGCAATATGTGAAGAAAAGAGAGCTACAGGTTGAGCATGAAGCCGACAGCATACTCACCGGATGTCATCCAAACTCACGCTATTTCTGAAATAAGCGGCAAAAGGAATTACAATGTAATTTTAACAAATAACACATATGCATTTAAAATGAAAGAAAAGAACATTCAGCGAACATAATATATGTGGAAAAAATGAGCAAAACTTTTAACAAACAGCATAATATGATAAGACTGACAAATACACAAAGTAAGTGAGGGAATGTATACTGTATAACGAGAAATTTTCCATTTTGATGTCCAACAAATATGTAATAGTCAGGCTGTACATTTCAACAGATGCTAAGAAAGTTTGTATTTGTATCTATTGGCATTAATATTTGTGTACGTCAATCCTGACGTACACAAATCAAACATTTGAATGAATTCTACTGTTACAGATTAGCACTTTATGCAAGCAAACACTTGTATAGAATATACTCAAAAAGAACATTTTTACGTTGCTTTGGTCTACATGCTTAATAAATATCTTGCATCATAATTCACTGAATTAATTTTAAATACCAAATGTGCTCTTTTTAAAACTAAAGATCACCCACCTGCCAAGCCTGGAGCTCCTGGTTGGGGACTCTGCCCCCCTCAACAGCTGCCTAAAATACTGACACATAGATTAGTGTAAGTTTTCCATTTCATCAAGACTTGTTCAACAAATCTTAGTACAGTTCATTGTTTTGCACATACAGCTCCACATACAGTATCTGCAGTTTATTCCAAAGTTGCTGCCACCTCTCTTTCATATCCATTATAATACAGTATATGTAAAATATTCTAACCGTATAATAATTAATTTGGTTTATGTACATTCTATTTTTATATTATGGACAGAAATAAGAAGCATTTCACAGAACGTCATCGTGTGTGTGAGACAAAATTTTAATTTGACATTTGAATTTATAGAGGTGTCAAATTAAAATTTTATTTGTCATATACACAGTCATACACAGTATGATATGCAGTGAAGTGCTTAAACGACCTCCCGTGACCTTAAAAATAAAAAAAATATTAATAGGAAATAAATATGAATAGAAAAAAGAAATAAAATAGAAAATAAATTTAGCTAAGTCTGCCTCTGGTCCCGTAGGTTGATAATTTACCCTAATTGAAAACTAAACCTGATAATCAGCCATAGAACTGAGAGAGCTGCTCTACGGCAAAAGTGATCTAGGAAACCCATGACATACAGTAGAAGTAGGCTCAGTATTAAACGTTTAGCTCCTTTGAGCAGTCATGTGTCAGAAATTGATGCCACTAGGGTCCAGTGTGAATAGAAATAGCCTTACCTCATCACTATGGCAGAACATGGGAGTGAAAACATTCTCCAACAAGGAAAGAACATGTTCATAGGCTTCAAACAGACAGCGCATAGTCTGCAGTTTTACAACATCAGCAAACGCACCTTCTGCAACTGTAGGAGTTACGGAAACGAAAATGCATATAAGGGATTCTAAAACATTTAAATCATACAAATGTCATGTTAAACATAGTTGAATTAAAGGATAAATTGAAACGCCCGCTTTTAACAATAATCTTAGAACAACAAAGCAACTCACTGTTTCTGATCTCCTCAACAATGAAAGGGTCAAAGCGAATTTTGTCAATGCTGTCATCAAGGCAATATGTCTCATATATCTTTTTTACCTCCTCGTGCAGCATCAGTTTTTCTGTATCTGAAAGTTCTGGACGAAGGATCTTATCATTAAACTCTTCTGAAATACAGAGGAAAGACTGAGCTTAACACATTTGAACGACTTGGGTGAAGCAGCTAGTATTATTGAGAGATTGCACACCCTGGCTGAGTCTGCAACTGACCCTGCTATTTAAGTTGGGATGATGCAATTCTGTACTTAGTTCGTATCTGTCTCCTATGCACTAAATAATTCAGGATTCTCCTCCAAGCTCAATATTTCACTTCACAATCCAGTGAAGAGATGTACAAAATAGACTTCATATTGGCCAGCAGTTGAGCTTGTAAACCTTACCAACAGTGAGGCAGAACTGCAAAACATGAACAGCTCCTTCTTGCTTGAGGAAGTTCATAAAACGAAACAGCAAGTCCTGCTGCTCACGAATCTCCTTAAGTTCTAGCTTTAACACCTGATTTGAAGATAATACCAAATAACAAAAATAATTATTTTTTCCAGCCAGGAAACATTACCTTGTTCTTGTACATCATAGATTATGCATGAATTCAGATAAAGTCAATGAAGAGCTAGATCAGGTGAAAACTTACAGAAGATTTCTTATTGCGTATGTCTGCGTACTTCTGCAGGAAGGGGACCAATACAGAGGCTGGTTCAGTGGCAGCTTCAGGCTACAGTGAGATATCCACAATTAAAATATATACAGAAATACAAAGCAGACATTTATTTAAAGGACAAAATCATTTTATTGGACTGTTAAAGACTAAACACGTGAGCTTCAACACAATCCTAATCGCTGGGTGCCCATCCTGAGACTTTTACACATGCCACCCCAAGTCATAAATGCATTGTTTGGGCGGAAAAGGGGGAGGGGAGGGTACAGAAACATTTTATACTATTTTTCTCAATTTGTTTTGGAAATGAAACTGTGTAACTGCTTTTTAACATTAGTACATATGAATTATTTATTGAAATACTTTTTTTTATTACTTGTTACACTGTTCCACTATTTTTTATCTACCATTTGGACCAAAGCTTTTAGCATTCAAGTTCATTGACAGCAACAGGACAACTAAATAAAACTTACTGGAGAGTTGTCAATGAAAATATGGAGCAAGTGGTTCACAGTGTCCTAAAAGAGAAAACAGGCACATTGAGTTTTATAAATGCATGAAAAGTTCATCTTAGAAACAGGTTTCTTTCCCACTGTCACTCACAGGATCAGCCAAGTAATCCATTGAAGGAAGGAATACAGAGCCAGCAAGAATCTCTTTTATCAGAAGAGTAAGAGATCTGGAAAATACAAAGGCATGCAACAGAAGAGGAAAAAGCAGAGGATTTTCTTGCTATTGGTCATAATGCCAGAGCTACATTACCTGCAATCAGTAGCTTTTGGGGGCAAAATATATGGGAAAAGCATCTCAGTAAGCTTGCGTAGATAGAGCAGTTCATCCCTCCTGCTGCGCAAGGCCACATGCAGATCAGGACCATACTCCTCTAACGCAGCCTGCTGGAGATGCTCCGAGTGCTTGACTAAAGCACACACAAAACAAAGTTACATTTAAAAAAAACTGCAGGGTAATGTATAATATTTTCCTAATCATAAGAATATCTTCAGTCAAAAACTTTGCTGCAAAACACTGGTTTCAAAACCTTTTTCTGTAATGTCTAACTGCACTCGTCCATGCAGAAAATGTATAAATTACCCACTTATGGAGCATTCCTAGGTTTGTGCATATGGTCTACCTTCTTCAGCTCAGGTCATAGTGTATTACTATGGTACTGACTTTGAATTTCCCCAAACATTACTTTGTTGATGTGGGTCTTTGTGCGGGGGTTATTATTCATGAAAAGTACATCTAGAGCCAAGTCTCAACTTCCTTCCTAAAGTTTTTGGGTAAAATATCCTGATAATGCCATCTTCAAAAGTGCCACCTGATGAAATACCTTTTTGTCTTGCTTTGGCAATTATTTCTATATGTTTCATGGAAACCTTAAGTAGTTTAAGTGTGATGAGAGATGGAATATCAACCTGTAAAGCAAAAGAGAATTGTCCATTAGCAATGCCAAAACAGCCATCTCTGATGTGATAACTGTCACATACTAGCTATCAAACAGCAAAATCCTACACTAACCAAAAAAAAAAAAAAAGATTAAATAATACATTACTCTCTGTGCTCGGCGGACCAGCACTGCAGCTACAAAGCGCAAGGTCACTCTGAGATCATCCACAAATGCTTCATCATCTGTAATGTCCCTGCCAACAAGGATTTGTTTTTTTATTGTCATATTGTAACATACAAAGACATGAATGGATGCAATCAACATACCTGTACCAAGGATACACAAAGTTTTCAAGGACGAGCTCAAGAATCTAAGGGCAGAGAAGATTCCCATCTAACCAATCAAAACTCTAAAGAATGTCATCTTAAACTAAGGTGATAGAAAATTCTCAAACCTCTGACAGAGATGCGTCCACCTTGGAGTGCACTTTTAGATCCAACCACGGCTGATAGTTTTCAAGAAGCAATGTTGGTCTAAGAGAAGAAACAATACAAAGAATCATTTTAGTGACGTAATCTGGGTTAACCTTCTTAGCGGATGAAACACGAGCAGTGAAATTACCTGTGTCTTGTGCATTTAATTTTCCCACAGACAGCACAGCTGTGGGCAAAAGGAAACAGCTCTTGCTGATCTAGCTGTTAACACAGAAAATAGTAGACTGCAATACTGAAAGGTTTCTATTAAAATAGCATTATAGAGTGAGGGGAAATTTGTTTTCAGGGACATTTGCTTTTATTTAATAGACTTCAATTTAAGATTTTGATACATACTGTAATACCTTTTTGGCTATGTATTTAATAATGTTAGGAATGTAACATAATGCTTTAAATAGATAAAGCATTTAAATAAAAGGTTTAAATAATAGATTTAAATAATAGATTTTAAATACTATTCAGTTGTGGGGAGTGTTGCCAGGTTATGTCAAAATTTCCACCTCAGCTACAGTTTAGAAAACACAAAACTTGCAACTAATCCAGTCTAGAGGCCTAGGAAATTATAGACACTGTTATTTCTTTCGTCCTTGTAAACAAATTAATATCAGTATGAATTTCTGATTTTCTGTGAAGATTTCCAATGCACAGCCATTATACACTAAATATGGCAACCATGCTCATCAACCAATTTTATTAACATAGAAATTACTTAGAGGTTCTTTTCCTTTAGTCTTTGACCATTCGTTGCTCCAGTAGCTTAACTAAGTGCTACCATGTGTACAAAAGAAACTCCACAGTTTTAAGTTCCCAACAGCGCAAAATGCAAACTGTGTACAGGGCAGGAAAAATCTAGATATTAAAATTGCTTACTTATTCAGATATTCAGCATATAGCTACACATTATTATAATTTGTGAATGAAACTTTTCAGTAGATCATGACACTTCTGGTTTAAATACAAATAATTAATTGTAATGTTTACCTTTTTCTTAGGTTTAATAGTTATAAGGATATTGGGAAGCAGTGTCTCGGGTCCCAAAGAGCAATAAAAGGTTACCACTCCAGCCAAGAATGACCAAAAAATGACAATAACGTGCAGATACCTGAAACAGAAACAGGACAGATGCCAATGCTATACACTCCATATATTCAACCAACCAGCAATAACATTAACACCATTAGCAGGGTACACAAGAAACATTTATTATATCGGTGCAATGACATAGGTGGGAAATATTAGGCAGCAAGTGAGCAGTCAAAGATGAGGTGTTGTGGAAGTAGGAAAATGAGTGTAAGGATCTGAGAGACTTGGACAAGTGCCAAAACTGTGATGTTGCCTTTAATATTATGCAGTTCAGTGTAGGTGCCAAACTATACTTCAATTCAATTTTATTTATATAGTGCTTTTAACAAATGTCATTCTGCAGAAAAGGTGGAATGTGGGTCATAAAAATCTCCTGTAATGTATTTCTTCTATTACACATAGAACTTCTTCAACAGCAAAAACTTACTTTTAAAATAAATTAATCAATAAAAAAGTAGAGCTTAATGCATTTTTATACATTTAATAACTGGTGTTATTTTCTTCCTGGTTACACCGACAACAATTTAGAAAAAAATCTTAACTATTTACACGGCTTTTCTAATGTAATTTTTTTATGTCCAAATAAATAAAATCTAAGATATAATGATTTTTTATGTCCAATTTTTGACAGTTATAATTATAAAATGAGCAGCACTAATGACAGACTTAAAAGCTTTGAATAAAATTGCTAAATAAATTGACATTTCTAAACAAATGAAGAGAGTGCTCTTCATCTAATGACCTCTGTCTCAGAAATAATCTCAGATTGTCAAATGTATTTAAAAGTTAAACTATATTTGTGTAACAGTAACACCAATGACAGTTTGGGGTAACTGGTGTTTATTTCATATTATTTTGATTCAATTATTGTTCCATGATTTTAGTGTTTAACCTAAGATATTGAAGCTATTGTGAATTAGATTTATTTCATGAAAAAAATATCTTTAGATGAAAATTACTCTATATGGTCCCACTTCCGTGTATAATCATAGTGACTTAGTGGCCTTTAAAAAAAACAATTAAATATTGAACATTAATATAAAAGACAATTTATTTTGTGATTGAAAATACATACTATATTTTTTGAACATATACAAGTAATGCAAGTGATGCGTATATGTTAATTTAATATATATATTAACAAAGGTATTTGCTTGTCTGCCTTCACATGGATATAAACTTGAATAACATCGAATTGTTAATCCACAGGGTTGAATATTATGTTGGCCCACCCTTTGCAGCTCCTGTATAACAGCTTCAACTCTTCTGGGAAGACTTTCCACAAGGTTTAGGAGTGTTTGTGAGAATTTTTGATCATTCTTCCAGGAGTGAATTTATGATGTTATATTAGAAGGTCTGGCTCGCAGTCTCCGCTCAAAGGTGTCCTATCAGGTTGAGGTCAGGACTCTTAAGAGGCCAGTCAAGTTCTTCCACACCAAATCTGCTCAGCCATGTCTTTATGGACTTTGGTTTGGTGATGTAAGGCTGGCATGCAGCGCTTAGTGTTCTACACAATGTTCTTGAGCTATTCTGAAGCTCCGGTGAATTTTGAAGCTCTGTGCTCAGCACCCAGCGACCCCGCTCTGTGATTGGACGCGGAGTTGCCGTCGTTCCCAATCGCTTTCACTTTGTTATAATACAATATTATGTGCCATCCTATCACAGTACCATGATGGCTTCTGAGAGCGACCCATTCTTTCACAAATCCTTGTAGAAGCGCTCCGTCCACATAGGTGCTTGGTTTTATACACCTGTCACCATGGAAGTGATTGGAACATCTGAATTCAATGTTTTTGATGCTTGAGTGAATACTTTTTGGCAATACAATGTGTGTGTGTGTGTGTGTATAGACACACATATATATATATATATATACAAATCTTAATCAGTTTTGTCACTGACATCTGGGTTATATATAGATTCAGACACATTTCCATGATTTTATTTTGATTCTGTAAAACTACTTTGTGACAATGACCATTGATAAAGGCGCTATACAAACTGAATTAAAGATAGCAGGGATCTGTGTGTTAGGAGGCAGGAGGTTTTGGTTGTCGCAGGGCTGGTACCAGTCGTACATCTTTCGTACCTTATTATTTTTAAGTAGGTTAAAAACAAAATACGCACACATCAATGATAAAACATTTACAAATTAAGTGACAAATATAGGCTAGTTATGTTCCCTTATTCCCAAGTGTTATCATAGCACTGATGTAAATTGCGTATAACGCATTAACCGAACCCTAAACCACTTTATTACCTATTGAGGAGGACAGTAGACAGAAGCAGGAGTACAAGCAGAAAGCAGAAGACGGGATACTGGCGGCCGACCTCTCTGCACAGCTCCAGCCTCCGCCTTACCTTCAGCAAATACACCCCGAGTGAAGACATGCTCGGCGCTACACGGAGGAAAAGACTGGAGTTCACTAATAATAAAAGGAACTACAAGACCTGCAGGTGTTTTCATCAAACTGAAGTAAACGACTTGCCGCGGTACTTACCATGAGAAGAGATTTTCTAACACTCGGTTCAGACTAAGCTAGTTGCTTTGACGGAAAGACTGCGCCTCGACATCACTCTCCACAAAACGAGCCGAGCTAAAACACACCTTTTACGTTACGGATAACCTTTTTACGTTTCCTCGTTTGCAAGCAGTTGTCTGACTTTGCGTTAGCCACTGAATGTGCTTTATAACGGTTACACACGTTGTTTATTTGGGGTTTGGTTCCAGAGTTGCGTCATTTCCGGGCGGAGGCGCGTCTGTGGCCACGTGTTCCTCCCAGTCATTGAAGCACATGGTGTAATTCTTCTTTTCAAGGAACAACGAAATGACTCTGAAAACCATTCGCGATGACAAATATAAATAAAAGGTGTCTGAATACATCATAACTAAAATGAGCATGACCATTCAATACATAAAATAAAACCTAAGATTTTTTTTTTTTTAACACTTATGGCTAAAACAGTAAACAGTTTTAGGACACAGATAGAAATCAAAAACTTTATTACAAAAATAAGTTACACTCACCTCATTTTACAGTATAAAACAATTTATTTGCGGGAATGCAAAAACGTTGTTGGCCACCAACAATAGTTTAAAACTGCTAACATGTCAAAAGGTTGATACAGCTTCATCAAGAGGGAGTTAACTGTGTACAAAACCGGTTGAATGGTTCAGTCAACTGTTTGCTATATAATGGAATATAAACCAAAGCTGCAGCATCCCTTTTTCCAGTAAAATGATCCCATCCCTTCCCACTGGACACAGCCAGATGCACAGAAATTGAACATCAGGGCTTAGATTATTCTCGTCAGATCTTGGGATCGGAAATGTGATCATTCTTTCAAAATGATGCATGATACAATAAAACAAAAAAAGGTAAGATGATACATGATCTCAAGACGACTGCTGTTTTCTAAAAATGTTATTTTAATTGTTGGAAAAAGGGACACTGCAGGGCTTACCAAAAGCAGTTGACGCCTTTGTGATGTTCAAGCCTTTACAAAAGTAACATTTTATTCCAAAACTATCATACAATCATACAACCAGTAACTACATAATCTGAAGAAGCAAGGAAGCTAATTCAGTTCAAAATACGATAAAAGCAGGGCTTGTTCAGGCTCATCATATGAGATTATTTTGCATGCCCAGTTTGACTGTTTGCAGTGTCAGAGCAGCAGCAAAATGATTATATTACATTAAGTACATCTTTTGAGCAGCTGCTCTAATGCATATTTCATAGAAAACAAGCCCTGCTTTCATCAATATAAGTTTCCCTATTTACAGTACAGGCAGGGTAGTTCAAATCCTCTGTACTGAGGTAGTTAACCAACCCTTTAAAGACAAGTTCTGAAAAGAACCACTTTCCTGGAATGCCTGACTTATCCATGCAAGGTGGTTACACCAAAAACCTGCAGATGTCATTTCCTTTTCATCCAAATAATTAATTTAGATAAACATGGATATTCCGACAATAAAATTGCATTAAGCACAAAAATATACATTATCAAGCTCCACTGAGCCACTTCAAACTCAGAGACTTTAAAAGTGCAAAAACAAACAAACAAAAAAAAAAGAACAATGTTTAGTATTCCTTTAGGAAGTCTGAACCTCAATTTTTTTTTTAAAACTGGCATACTTTGTAATATCTGGAGCATGTTATTTTGGAGGGTGTGGGGAAGGACGCGACAAAATTTAAATGCATGACTAATGAATGCAACAAGTCCAAAGGTACAAGTGAACAGAATTTCCACTGGTTTTCAAGGATGGCAGTATGGGAGATCTGCTTCTGTAAGGCTGTAACATCACTGGGGCATTGCTTCGACCTTACCATCATCTTCACTGGCAGCTTATGGTGTAACCCCATGTAGCAAGTCAGTCTTCACCGTCACTGGTCAGGACCAGCCTCGACCCCCTTACCCTGCTGAGAAAAACAAAAAAGAGCTTTACCTAAAAATGTCAAGGAACAATTACTTTTAAACCTCTGAAATTAAGAAAGACAAGGCACATGTAAGGTAGTTCTGCATTTTAATATCTTTCAAAACACCGGTGGAATTTTCTCAAGCCCAAATTATACAAAACGTCTAGAAAGTAAGTGCAGAAACTTTACAGTACTGTGTCCTTGGTTCATCCCTTAAGCAAAGCAAACAAGTCTGCCTATGCAAAACCATCAAGGCGTTACAAAACACTGCTGCTTAGCTCTTTATATTCAAAGCAGATTTTCCAGGAAGAGAGAAACATGCAAACCTTTGGTCCATTTCTTCCACAAGGTGCCTTAAATGTTTGCAATTTGAAAGAAGAAAATAGTATACAATAAATGATCACTTTTAATGACTGATAGTTAGGTACAGAATGGCCTTTTGTGTCCTGACTCATTCTTGCTCTCACACACACGCACATACCACGCGGCCTCTTTGTTGAGCTCCTCCTCTGGAGCCACGTGCCCCTCTGGTTGATCCTGGGCCTCCATGCTGGGAGAAACCTCCTCTTCCTCGAGTTGCAGTTGCACCTCGACCCCGGGACAGAGTGGATCCACGGGTTCCCCGACCCCCTCGGCCTCTACCTTGAATTTGAAAGTCATCGTAGCCATAGTATGGATCTTCATAGCCACCGCGATAATTGTGATAGTCATAGCCATAGTATTCATAATAGTCATCATAGCCGTAGTAGTCGTGGGGATAAGAGAAGCCTCCCCTGCCTCTTCGTCCTCTTCCTCTTGTGGGAGGTGGCATATGTGGTGGGCCATAATAATAATAATCATCATACCTGGAGGAGGCCCAGAAATGCCTTGTTGAAAACACAAGTAATTAAATTTGAGCAACACAATACATTTTATAAACAATAAACAATACTGCATATGTAGCAGAATGAATAAGTAAATTACATTTGAGTTTTCGCTGCTTGTCTCTGAGCCTTCCGCTCTTTCCTCTTCTGATCAGGTGGTTTTGCAAACACGATTTCAATTTGTTCACCTTCCAAATCTTTTCCATTCATTTCAGCTAAAGCCTATTAAAAGTATGTAATTATTATTATAATTTTTTTTTTAATCAAGTAATATTTCCCACAAACATGATGAAAAATTAAATGACCATAGTACCTTAACTGCACCATCTCTGTCCTCAAAATGAATGAAGGCATAATCCTTAAGCTTCTTCACCCTCTCGAGCTTGCCAAACTGGCTGAAAGTCTTTTCTAAGAGCTCTTCTGATACAGTGCTTGCAAGGTTTCTTACAAAAAGTACTTTAACCTAAAAAGAACAAAGGTATTTTACCCCAACCATAAAAAAAATAAGTAAAATAAATAAGTAGTAAGAAAAAATTGCCTCAGCACACATTCTGCTTATTTACCTTTGCCATAACCTCTGGGTCGGGGTCCTCAATGGGATCGGCCCATTCCACAGTCACCACGTTGCCCCACACCTTTACCTTGCCACTCATCAACCTGCGACGTGCTTGTGCTGCTGTTTTGTGATCCTCATACTCCAGAAAGCAAAACCCTCTATTCTTTTTCTTGTCATCGGGCTGATGGTATAAAATTACATCATTCAACCCCTCTGAAAAGAAGAAGAAAGAAAAAAAGTGATTAAGCATAGCTTCATTTTCATAGTCTATAAATATATCTAGTTCACACTAACAACTTGCCTTTATGCTCCAGAATGAACCTTAGGCTAAAGGGTTAACAGCCTTGTAGTCATTTACCTACCTGTAACTTTAGCAAATTCTTCCACTATCTGCTCCTTGGTTTTGCTCTTGGGGATGGAGCCAACAAACAGCCTATTATTGGCCACAGAAATACAAACACCAATGTGTTTGCCAGGGCGGATCTCGCTGTTGTTACACTGAAAAAGATGCAAACCCTCAGGTCATTCCTTTAGGGTTGATGTACAACATATTGTCCTTGAAGTATCGCACTGCTTGGAATACAAACTTAGCTTTCTAATGCACCACTTGGTGCACTAGAAAGCATTTACTTTAACGTATACACTGCCTTGCATGAAATCTATTGGTCAACATTTCAATAAACCAATGAAATCTGTTCCTAACCAACATCTTGCCTTTGGACGAAAGTTCGTGTTTTTTTTTTTTTAAACAATGGTCCCAGTGATAATTATTCACTTACCAGTTTAACAGCCTCCTGAGCAGCCTCTTTAGTGCAAAAAGTGACAAAGGCATAGCCTCTGTTCAGGCCACTGAGGGGATCCATCATCAGACGTAGGTCCCATATGGGCCCAGCTTTTTCAAACAGGGGGACCAGCTCATCTTCAAAGAGATCTCTTGGAATTTTTCCTACAAAAATCTATAAAAATAAAATAAAATAAAAGCCTGAACCTCTTATTTATACATATTAAAAAGTTCTGTTTTATTTACTCCCAATTAAAAAATACTCAACAGTTGCATTTTTATAGTTTAATGTAGGATAAATATGCAGAAGACACATGTGGACATTACTGAACTTACCTCCGTCCCAACTGTGGGTTGTGCACCTGAGTGGGTTGACTCAGGAGGAGGGCCACCATATTTCCTCTGACCTGTGGTCACATCAAGTGTGTAACCAGTCCTCTCAAGCAAAGCCTAGCAAGGTAGAAAGGTGAACATGCATCTCTGCCATACTAAATGGGGTTAAACAAAAGATAAGTAAAATAATACTCACTTTGATTTTTGTCTCATCTGGTCCTTTATTTGAATCTGACACTTTGGTCCCCTGCTTCTCCCTTTGCCTGTATGTCTTCATAACTCCACAGAGAAAGGCACTTTTGTTCTAAAAACAAAGAGAAAAATAAATCTATGAGTGTATGCACACTCTGTATACTGACATGGGAGTGGCAAGTCATTTTTAAAAACAATCCTTTTCTCTTACAAAATTTCTTAAAACAAAACCCTAATATCAACTGCCAGTGTTTATGTATTTTTCTAAATCACTGAGTATATAATCTTTGGTTCTAATCAAAATGCATGTTAATTCTTTTGAACCATAATGTAGAAATAAAAATTCAAGACTTTTAACATATGTGGGTAATGTACAAGTTTGAACACAGTCTGTAGCGACTGACACTGACCCAGCTTCAAAAACGTGCACCTGCACTACACTAGTCTCCAAGGGCTGATTACAGTCATTCAAATGGCTCTGTGTGCTTTATACATGTATAGTCTACAACTTAACCATCACTTCATAAAAACATTCCTAATCTTTGCACTATCTATTGTATGTTCAGAAATGAATGAGAAAAAAAATTACTTGTGAAAGTCATTTGGTTTGCTATGTGCACCAAGTAGCTGTGAAATATAAATAATATTGCCAGTCTATTTCACAGCTATATTATTTATAACACTTGGGATCATCAATACAAACCTACCTGAACATGTGAGAGGTCACTGTCTTTAAATTGGAGGAGGACTTGCAGAGCACCTTCTTCGTTAAATTCCTTTAGCGCTTCAATTGCCCGATCATCAAGATCACTGTGAGAAACCAGACCTGATCGAGAGATGCAAACAAAAGAATAATCCAATAAAGATCAACTGCCAGTTTATTCTTTTATGCCACTCTGCACTGTGCTACTCAAATATCGCTGGTGTCACAGCACAAATATACAGGACTAATCACAACAGATGTCATGGTGTAATTTGAGACCGCCATCCAGAAACCCTCTGCATATCAAGCTTGCTCACAGTGATTTATGAGGTCCCGTCACCTGTCTTAACCACTGCCAGCTGCTCCATTGTTCCTGCATATGTCCATCTGGCAACACACTTGCCCTGACACTGTATGAGGAGAACTCCTCAGGAGTGCTTAATACTCAGCTTTAAGGGTCTACACATTGAAAATTTCTGACACTGCCACCCAGGGTACTCTGATTTCAAACTGCTAAGGGAGGCACAGAGAAAAATAAAATAAAATAATAAACAATAAATAAATATATCATTGGCCAGCTTTCCTTTAAGCAAAAAAGAAAAAGCAAAAAATTTACTATTTATTTATTTTTCTACAAGCACTTTTTGACTGCAGTACCCATTTTGGAAGGAAACCACAAAAAGTTGCTTTGGTTTTCCAATTCCCACAATCTTACTTTAAAAGCACATGCAACTGGATTGAAACCTGAAATGGATGCGAATATGCTGAAAGTTCAAGGGGCCTTACCTGCTATGTAAATTTCATCTAGTTTGACAGCAACTTTTCTAGGTAACCCAGCGTCTAATAATGTCTGGAAGTGTTCTGAATGGGTAACTGCAGCCGAAGTCTCCATTGGTTCTTCAGTACCGTTTCCATTTATATGCTCTGTGGCCATGTCTCCGTTATCTGCGCAGATGCAATGAGCCAAATTAATTCAAACTGGGCAGAGGTCAAGGAACCTGTTGCCTGACCCTGTGTTTATGTTCTCGCATCCCTTACACCAAGTGCACGCACTAGTGGAGGGACAATACAACGGGGCACCCAATTTTACAGCTTAGACAGATCAGTGGGCACACCAAGATCAGACCACGTTTAATCAACACGTTTCCACGCCCACTTTTGAGTTTTGCAAGAATAGTCGCGTCGTCTGTCAAAATTTAATGCAAATGTATGCACACAACAACCACAAATCTAGTTCTAAACTTGAACTCCCAGCTTAGGTGTGCTTTTCCACGTGTCTTTTTTGGAGGCTAATCTAAACCTACCTAGCCAGCAGTGCGCGCGTGTGGATCACAAATCGTCGAATCCATTAGATACATGAAACAAGAGCTCACCAGTACATAGTGAGGGGGAAAAACAGCTAAAAGATCTGACATCTCAACGCCCAGTAACAGTGTGCACATATGGAAACCATGTCGCTTCGGGTAACATTAACTTAAAAAAATTAATTAAATAAAAAACACACACACAATAGGTGATTGGATTGATTTTAATCTGTTATCTGCTCCACTGCCAAAGTTACCAGGGGACACCTGAATGAAAATCGTTTTGTCTCGTTGTACCCGGCGAGTTTTTGCAGCTTCAAATGAGGCGGTCAAACTGCAATGTGGCGCGCTAATGATGGGAGCAGATTTCGCTAGGAACCAGTAGGCTACCTAGCAAGCTAGCTAGCCCATTTAGGCCAGGGACACAAGAGCAACGTGGACACCTACAACTCCCAATAGCTGCCATGCGTTTATTTGACAGCTACTATGACCCGCGCTGTCAACGCACTCGTATCTCAACTGACACAGAACCGGGGTCTATCGAGCACCCACAATACTGTGCATTGGTCACAACGATTAAGAAAATCTCTCTTTTAACTTTGCGTGCTTGTTGTTAGCCAGCTTGCTAAATGCTTAGCTAGCTAGCTTGACAACTTGGCCAGGAAATAATGCTTTTCCTTTTTGTCTATGTTACCCAAGCATCTTCAAAACATCATTATTTTTCGAAAAAGCAACAATTCGAGTCCTGAATGACTAAAATAAATTTACTAATGCTTATACGTCGAGAAGAGGCCTATGTGAGTTAAGCTAGCTGTTAGCCGAATGCAAGTCAACGTGCCAACGTGCCGCCACACATGGGAGTCCATTTTCAAAAAGCCGGTCTGAGACGTCCCGACCAGTTTCTAGCTACTTTTGTTTGATAACAAAAGAACATCAGATCACACATCTATGCCACACATTCCTCTGTCAAGCTTAAGACGTTTGTCGTACCTGTCGATTAATAATTGTTGTGAGTGGATGACTCCGGAGGGAAAACGGGAGAAAATGAAAAAAGTGACCAAAACCCCTGCCGTTGGTCCGGCGCCGCTCTTGCACTTAGCTAGGACGATGCAAAATGGCGGCTAGTATCACGCCGCGAGATTTTTTCTAAAGCACGGGGTTTCTCACGCACCCATCCAAGGAAACGCTCATGGCGCGTTTGTAAGGCCGCTAGTGCCCATATACGCTAAATAAGCACTCTCTAGCCAAGACCAACCGGCAGAGGGCAGCACAGTGTCTGTGTGGATTTAAGGATGAAGCGTTATTATTTTTTTTTTCGTTTTGGTCCTGATATTCCTGTGCGCTGTACAGTTTAGTTCTCCTTGTTCTTCTCACGCAAGGGATTCTCGTCTTGCCATGTGACGTTTTCTTTATTATTAAGTAACACGCCTGATCCATATGCACGAGCATGTATTCATCATTGCATTTACGTAATAATAGTGGAACAGGGGGTGTTGTAAGGACACACAAAAATCTAATTAAAGGACAAAAGAAAATCAGAGGTTTTCTAGTACACAGTGGCCATTATGGAAATCTGCCACCATTTAAGTAACCCTGGCCTTCCCAATTGCCACCCAAATCTAAATCACTCGACATTCCAGTGTCGCAATAATTTTTTAAAACTCACTTAAATACTACTTTCATAGAGGTGTTTGCTAAAAATATGTTAATTTTGCCCTTGAAACAATATTATTTACTCAATACAGCCACCACGTGGACGAAATTGTTAATCGTTGTTGCACTTTACTCTGCATGATTTCATTTCTAACAAGTTTTTTGATTACATACCAAGATCCATATCAGATAATTATGCACAATGATATTATGGTAAACTTTCATGCATTTGTTACATTTTATTGTATTTACACATAGTGGTTAGCCGTGTGGCCTCGCACCTCCAGGTTTCGAGTTCAATTCCCCACTTGGGTCAACGTGCGGGGAGTTTGCATGTTCTCCCGTGTTTTGTGGATTTCCTCCAGCTACTCCTGTTTCCTCCCACAGTCCAAAGACATGTAGATTAGGCTATCTGGTATTCACAAATTGCCCGTAGCAGTGTAAATGAGAGTGTTGAGTGTGCATGTGTGCAATAGATGGAATGGATTAGCACCCTGTCCAGAGTGTACCCTGCCTTGTGCCTGAAGTTTCCTTGGATACGCTACAGGACCCATGGCACTGTATATGATAAGCAGTACAGAAGATGAATAAATGAATGCATTTTATAAGAGGCTATATCCCTATGAAGGTGGCAAGGTAGCGTAGTGCTTAGCACTGTGGCCTTGCACCTTCATGGTCTAGGGTGCCTCAGGTCTGTGTGCATGGAGTTTACTTGTTCTTCCAGTGCATGGTGGGTTTCCTCTGCGTAATCCTGTTTCCCCCGCAGTCCAAAGACATGCAGATTAGGCTAACTGACATTCCCAAATTGCTTGTAGTTTGTGTGTGTGTTTGTACCCTGTCTTGTGTCTGGGATAGGCAACAGGCTTCCTCAGATCCCATGTATAGAACAGGCAATATAGATAATGAACGAATGAATATATCCACACGATGCCATTACAGATGGTTCAGAATACACATAGTGTACATAATATTTGTATTGTATATATTGTATTTTGTTAATTCACGTGTTAATTCGTGTGAGTGGCCCCTCAGGCTACAACAGACACATGCACAGTGGAGAGCTGAAGACTGGAAAAAGACCAGGTGTTTTTTTCTTTTTCCTTTCATCAGCTGTCCATTTTTGTGAGTCTGTGCACACTGTAGCCCCAGATTCGTGTTCTTGGCTGAGAGGAGTGGACTCCAGTGTGCTCTGCCTCTGTTTTAATCCAGTTGCCTATTTATTGCTCAGAGATCAGCTGTTTCTGGAATACTTAAACCAGGCTGCCTGTAACTAACCACTGGGTGTCAAAGTCACTGATATTACAATTTTTCTACATCTGATGTTGGACATGAACATTACATAAAGCTAATGATGTGTACCTGAATGCTTTTATGCAATGTGCTTTTGCCACAAGAGCGACTGATTAGAGTTGAATGAATAAGCAACACTATACAGTATGTGTCTCTACTAAAGTGGGAAGTGGGTGCATCACTTAACAACACCTATTTGTGTTAAACAGAAAAGGCTTACCAATGATTTTAATGGTTTATCATAGGAAAAGAGAACTGAACAATTTTTTTTATTGTTTTACATGAATGAAAAATAAAATAAATATTTTTGTTGACTGAGATAGCATTAGCATTCAACCCTGGGAAGTTAAATAAATCTTTTAACCCCAGATCCAGTGTTCCATCTGCCACACACTGTATAAGGTTACATCTGTCTAAGGTCAGACTCTGGTTTCCAACACAACCAAGGATAAATGGATTACCAACACCGGAAAGATCGAAAGATAGTAGTGCAAGCAAATATTCATATTCGATTCGTAACACTGCGAGTTCAATAGCTGAATAGAGCAATGTAAAATATCAGTGATGACAAACTGTAACTTCTGCAACATTTCTAACTGAAAACAACATTTCTTACTGATGTTCTTACACAAAAACAAAAAAAAATGGTTGTTCAAATTTCAGCTAAGTTATTTCTAGCTTCTGTCATCATCAATGTCAGGCTTAGTACATATACTATATAATAGGCTCATAGTATCACATTGTTTTATTAACCTGTAACTACCACATATACTGTGATAGGAGAAAGGAGCAAGAAAGTATCAAGAACAGTGGCTACTTAAATATACTACTACATTCTATTAGATGTTGTGGTTTTTAATAGTGCTTAGTGTAATCCAAACTTGTACTACCAAACCCGTATTTTGTGTACAGCGGTGCATATTCAAAATTTCCTTTAATTTATTTAATGGACAATAAGGTCAGATAAAGGCCAGTGAGTCATACCAAGAATTAACTGGGGAGAGTTTTGGGAGTTTTATTCAGTAGGTGTGGTTGGGAGAGACTATAAAACCCCTGAGATGCATTTAATAACAGATGCATTACGGAGTTTTTGGTGTGGGAAAAAAAAACAAAGGTACAATTTCTAGATTATTAACACTCATTGAAATTTTATAATGATAAGTTAAATGAGGTGGCTGTGTTAAAGATAAGTAATTTGTATATATTTTGTTTTGCAGACTGTCCAAGGCTAGGATGACTCTGATTCCTAAATACACCGGAGCAACAATACTTTTACTGTGTGTTCTAATTGAAATTGGACAACTTTATCCAAACAATGACTGTAAGTTAATTCCTTTATTTTTCAGATAAATTAATCCATAATGAATTGGATTTATCTTCATAGTCTTGTTTCTGCTCTTGTCCGAAAAGTTGGCTGTGA
Organism: Clarias macrocephalus; assembly: GCA_011419295.1. Lineage (NCBI taxonomy): Eukaryota > Metazoa > Chordata > Actinopteri > Siluriformes > Clariidae > Clarias > Clarias macrocephalus. Next base: position 214,044 of record JAAGKR010000280.1, read on the forward strand.
AGAATGCAAACTCAAGGAGAACAATATTTTCTCAAAACCTGGTGCTCCTGTGTATCAGTGCATGGGATGCTGCTTTTCAAGAGCTTACCCAACTCCTTTGAGGTCCAAGAAAACTATGCTGGTCCCAAAGAATATCACATCTGAAGCAACATGTTGTGTTGCCAAAGAGGTTAAACGGGTAGGAATTAAATCAGAAAACTATACATGATTATAAATATGTTTTAAAATGTTATAGATTTCACTGATATTTTCATTTTTCTGGTCCTACAGGTTATTGTTAATGATGTAAAGCTAGTGAATCACACAGACTGCCATTGCAGCACTTGCTACTATCATAAATTTTAGATGCCATGACTTCATCATTTCACTAGTCTGTTCAAGAAATCCCTTAAACGGAAATCACACAGCAAAAAAAAAAAAAAAGTCTTTGTTCATGTGTATGCTCAAAGTTCTGTTCATAATGTTTGTTATTAAGCTATAACTGCTTGTCTTATTAGTTTAAAAACTTTAAACAATCTGCTAAGTGTAATTTGCATTTGTAATGTGACTTCAAAATAAAGCATATGCTGCATCTATGTATGTATGTACGAATCCATCTCTTTATTTTTTATCATTTCAATTCTTATTATTTATTTTGTTACCTTCCCACTTGACACCTATGAAAGAAATATAAATCTGTGGAATCTAAAGGCACTCAAAACCCAATAAATAACAATGTATAGTAAAGAGATAAAACTGGGCAAATTGGCCTACATATATGTTTAGGTTGCAGTCTTGGGACAGTTGTGTTTCAGAAATTAAGGCTTTAGGCTACAGACCAGAAGGCCCTGAATGTAAGCCTTAGCACTGCCAAGCTGCCCATGATGGATCCTTGATGAAGGCCCTTTAAATGCGTTTCTGTTCAAGTGGTGCTGTATCAACACTGAATTTGTACAGTGAACACAGCTTCCTAAATCTGGGATGTGCAAAGAAAAAAATATAGATATTCTGTACATGTGGCAGATAAATGTACAGGCTGGCTTAGGCTGCTGCCTACGGGCTCCACATGTGTAGAGGCCCCAGATTGGCCAGACTATTTTTAATTTCTTACATTTACTTGTAAGAAAACAGCCTCATTGGGCCATGAAAAACATATTTAATGTATTGTCAGCAACGGGCTGTGTAATATTTGCAGCACGCTATTACACATGGTATTAAATTGCTTATTTTTTGGTAAATCATTATGAGTAAGCGTGCCCCGCACACAAAGAATAGCCCACGGACCCATAATCACCTTAATCACTGCCAATAATCACTACCACTGACTGTACATGACATAGACAGTTTTTTTTCTCAGGTCAAGTTAAAACTTTTTTAACATAAATTTGTTTACACTTCATACTACACATGACAGAAAACATAACATTTTCCCAAAACACATACAATTTCCATAGGTCCATCACGCCTGTAAGGTCTTTCCCACTATCCTGTCTGCTACAGATGCATACCTATAAGCAATACACGCGCTCACGTAAAAAAAGGCGTCGAGCACGCAATGCGCGCGCGTGCGCGCTCGGTACGGGCCGCGAGAGCAGGCCCTAGCGGGTGCGCGCAGCCGTGATTGTTGTGAAGATGGCGGAGGAGGAGGCTGAGAAAGAATACAACAGAAGAGAAGAAACCGTGGCCCTGAGAAAACGCTTCCAGGACTTAACCGCGGTGTTACGAGACAGCGCAGACTCGGCGTTAGACGCCTCCGCTAGCTTCTGCCACGGATTTTGCCAGGTTTGGGTTTTCCATTGTTTTTTTGCCAGCTCGGTTTGGGGCAGATTGGTGGAGTTGCATGTCTCCATCATCGCGGAGAACGGGTTAGCTTGGATGGCTAATTCCGTTAGCGTTGTCCTGCAGACTATCGGTCCGTTGACCGGCTAGGAAAAAATGCCCAGACTGCTGAACACACACTGCAGCGTGCTGCCTAAATTAAAACTCGAAAACGACACATTTGCACAATGCAGTTGGTTTATTAGCGGTATAGGCTTTCACATTGCTGTATTTCTGCTGCAAAAGTAGCAGGTATGTTGTAGTCTGCCAAGCCCCCCCCTCCTCCTTCTCCTCCTCACCCCCCCCCTCCTCCCGTGATAGCTGCTCGGCTAAAGTGGCTAGCTGGCTAGCTTTTTGTGGCACCTTAACGCTTAATTGCATTGCTAATAAGGGAGGGTCTCGACCTAAAACACGGTCATCCACACTAGCACATGTGCTGCGATCCCAGTTCCAAAACGCTTCGATGTTATTTGTGATACCATTAAACAGAATTTACAGTCAAATACTGAAATCAGTTCATAAATGCTACTTCTGCAGTTTCAGCAGCTGCCACAGATCCCGTGCATGAATTTAATGCAAAACGTTGTTTTTTTCTCTCTCTGCATTTTATTCCTTCGATTTGATAAAGATATTTCCCTAGGCGTAATTCTGCATTAATAAACTGGAATGCTGTGTTTGTTAAAGGATGCAACGAGCAGATGGTTAAAATTAAGATGGCAGTAGCTAACTAGCTGATCAGTGCTGAGTTGCAGTGGTGAAGACAATTTTTTTTATATTAGAATTGGGTCGAGCTGGTCAGAGAATTGGGGCTGGGCAATATGGAGGCAAGGGACTGGTGTTAAAAGCAAGCAAATAAATAAATACATACAGGCATTTATGAGTAAGTACACAAAGGCTATTATGAGAATTTATTTAACATGCAAGCTTGGACACTATGAAAATCAATGGCATGATAATTTGACAACCCTGTATAACCCAAGTGCCCCACCCCAGCCCTGAGAATTTTTTTTTTAAATAAAGTAATTAATTATTGAATAAATTATTACAGCTTAGAAGTCCCCTGTGTTTTCACTTCTCTCTTTGCTGATGATCGTAAGTAGTTATTTCCATGACAATGTCAGTGGAATGCTTTTCATTTGTTTTTTTTTTTTTTGTCTTGTTTTGTTGTGTTTTGTTTTTCAGCCTAAACATTAAGTAGCTAACATTTGTGAATATTGTCCAATTTAAGGATTTTCACAAACATCAGTTATCTGACTTTATTTCAGAGTAAAACTGTAACGTGCCAGGCTGACTGGCTTGCAAATGTACTGGGATATAGGTGATCCTGCTAGGTTAAGATAACGTTTCTTGTTTGAAAATAAATCCGAGCTTCAGTTTTGCCCAGTCGGAAATCCCAGATCAGTTTCCCTTTTCACTTCCCTTGAAACTTTTTGTAAGTAAAACTGTGAGTTAGTTGAACTCTGTCTGCAATCGAGCAGAGAAGATAACATGGTACTTTTCAGTAAGGTTTGAAAGGCCAAAAAGAAATAATCATGATTTTTCATGCATCATAGCCAATCATTTTGAAAGCTGAGTATTAACTATGTAACTAACTGATCTTTTTAACCCTTTTTCATTTACATAAAGTGCAATGAAAATCAATCAATAAATTTTTTATACGAACCTTGGTATTTTGTTTTTTCATAACATTTTAAGCAGTTGCTAGTGTGACTGTTGCTTGCATCACTTCAAACAGAACAGACTTAAAAAAACATACAACACTGTAATGACAATTGAATGGAAAACAATCCAGCTTCAGTAGTGTAATGGAAAAATATATTTTTAAAAAAGGTAAAAGACTTGGTCTGCTTTAAAAATAATTGTAACCTTCAAAGGACATGCACAGCTAAAAATACCATTTTTGTAATGTCACCGGTTTTATAATGATACCCTAACGATACCCCCATCAGTGTATTAGGAAGTAATGCTTTACCTTTATTTTAGGCTTTGTCATCAAAATGTGTGCCAATGTGGTCTGTAAGTGTTTGGTCAGTGACCCATTTTTTATTTTTCTTTTGCCTCTGTACTCCAGCACAATGGCTTTGAGCTAAGATAATGACTAAGGATAACATTTAGAATAAAATTTTTTAATGTTGGTTTGTGTGAAGCATGAATAGAAAATATTGTACAAATTGCAATCTTTCCAGCAACATGATCAAATAGCATATTTAGAGAAACTGGAAACTCTTGTTTCTGCAATGCTACAATACAGTACAATTTTTCTCTTCTGTTATCAGATACTTGTGGAACATGGAGGCCAATGGAAGTCAGAGGAAGATCCGTTGCCGTTGCTGGAGATGTACACAGTGGCTATACTGTGCTTTGCCGAGGCCACCCCCTTTCTTTATCCTGAATGTGAACATGTCACGGTTGTCCTTGAGAAGTTGGCTTTGTGAGTAGAAGTAACCTGAACATGATGGGTGTATTGTTGTGCATGAATTCACAAATGTTAATTGAAATTTCATTGTATTTTAGGAGTTGCCTGGATTTTCTGCTCTCATTCTCGGAGAAAGTACCAGGTGCCCTCTGGGAAGAATTTCAGTCTTCTGTCAAGGTTAGACAATATTTATTTGTTTCACTTGATATGTGATATTTGGAGAAGCAGTCTAGCTGAGACAATCCATGTCTAGAAGACAATGCGAGAAGGGGCAATGCCTTAGGATGATTTTAATTGTAATGTGAATAAAGGAATGATGCATTAACCATACACATATGCAGTGGATAATTACATAAATTCAGCTGTTTTTTAATAGAGTTTTGTAGAATCTGTGGCAGTAAAAGAAAACAGAATTTCCATTACGTTTGCAAATTCCTGTTTTATGACAAGAATTTACTAAAGGATGTAAATTTTCTCTTCATTCTCACAGGTGGCACATGGTATTCTTCAGGGCAATGGGAGTTTGCAGCTTAGTACACTGATGGCTCTAGCTAATGAAAGTGGGGTTTGGACCAACAGCACTCTGTGTCACATTCTGTCAAGTAACATGCCTGATGTTCAAAAAGGTAACACATTGTGGCATTTGTTGTACTTGCATGTTTTATTGTTGTACTGAATTTGTTTATCAGTTGTAAGAATGAGTGGTTCTATCAGGAGTTCAAGGTTTATTTTATAAGTTCATCTGATTATTCTGTACTTTGTAAATTGTTTGTTCACAGTGCATGAGTTTCTAGCTTGGGAAGGACCTACACTGCTTGATATGCGTATAAAGCACCTTATCAAACAGAAATGTGTTGAAAAAGCGGCAGTGCTTGCAAAAACATGTGCAGAGTTTCCCGAATTTGGTGGAAAGAAGAATTTCAGGCAGATTTACCTTGTATGTCTGTGTGAGACAATGTCACAAGAAGATCTCATGCAAGAGGTTAGTATTTTTAATGTCTAGTATGGAAAACTTGGTTCTTATTCCATATTGTTCTGAAAAGTTAGAAATTCTCACGTACACATTGAACAGTTGAAATTTTCTTTTGTGCTTTATATTGAATTCATGTGTCTTTGTATAAATTCATGAAAGAACACACAGTTAAATATGAATTAATATAAATTGAAAGTTTTTGGGGATATCGAACATTATCAGAATTCAGCATTTTCAAAGTGCAGTTATTTTCTAACATGTCCAAGTAATATTTCCAACTTTCTTTTTCAGATAAAGGAGATTGATTGCAAAGATGCTTTGGATATGATTTGTAACTTAGAATCTGAGGAAAATGAAAAAGGTGCCCTAAGCCTTTGCACTGCTTTCTTCAAGCGCCAGCTGCTCCAAGGGGATGTGTACTGTGCCTGGTATGATCCTTTTAAGATTTAATAAATGTATTGTGCCTGTGGGTGGCATGTTTTATGCAACCATTCTCTGTGTGAAGTTTATTTATGGGTGCTTCTTATTCCAACACCCTATTATTAGTAGTGTGAAGTTGTTTCCTATGATTAAGTTGAATCATTCAAAACTATTAATATTTTGTGTGTAATATTCAAACTCAATTTTTACATGAGTTCAGTTTCTGTATCCCAAATCACATGTATTTCCTTTTATTTGTGAAACAGAAAAGAACATTGTGATTGCATTGACTGTATATTTTGCATGTGGCTCTTTACAAACTTGTGATCTCTTTTTTAAATATTTCTTTAATAATTTGATTTGCCTATATTGCCTATAAGAAGACAACTTGAGTTCAACGCTTTAAATTTAACTTGCAGGGAACTTACACTGTTTTGGAGTAAGCTGTTGATACGCCTTGAATCAGTACAGGCCTTTTTGGATCAATGCAGACTGTTAGCACAACTATCTGGCAGTGTTTACCATATTCTTCTTCTCATCAAAGTTATCCAAGCAGAGGTAAAGACTTCATTTTAATTTAAAGTCTAAAAACAATCACTTGTATAATATGCTGATTTGTGATATTACATTCACTTGTCTCTTTTCAAGGTTCAGAATGAAGGACTTCCAGTGTGCATCGAAATGTGCATTCAAGCTCTGAAAATAGGAGTGAGTGACAATGAAGACTGCAACACAACCATCTGCAAAACTATTTCCTGCCTGTTGCCCTTAGACTTGGAAGTGAAGCGAGCATGCCAGTTAACCGAGTTTCTTGTTAAGCCCACTGTGGATTCCTACTATGCGGTTGAAACACTCTTTAATGAACCTGACCAGAAAATTGAGGAGGAAAGTCTCCCAATTCCAAATTCACTACGCTGTGATTTGTTATTGGCCTTGAAGACGCAGTGGCCTTTTGACCCCGAGTTCTGGGACTGGAAAACTCTAAAGCGTCATTGCCTTGCTCTGATGGGAGAGGAGGCATCTATTGTGTCCTCCATCGACAAGTTGAATGACAGTGAGGAAAATGAAATGCTGCTAGGTGTTGACGACAATGATTTCAAACATCTGGATTTTACTTTTAGTCCAACAAATGATACTATTGCCATTGAAGCTGAGAGAAAGAAAAAAAGGGAAATGAAAAAGTTAAGAGAAAAGGGATTTGTGTCCGCAAGATTTCGCAACTGGCAAGCTTATATGCAGTATTGTGTATTGTGCGATAAGGAGTTCCTTGGGCACAGGATAGTGAAGCATGCATTGAAGCATGTCCAAGATGGTATTTTCCGTTGTCCGATATGTACAAAGACATTTGAGACGAGAGCAATTCTTGAGCCTCATGTAGCATCACATGTGAAACAGTCGTGCAAAGAACGGCTTGCTGCTATGAATACAAAAGACAAAAAATCGAGTTCTGACAAACCCTCGTTGGCTGATAGGAAGCAAGTCTGCAGCAAATTGCCTGTAAATGTTGGTCAGAATGTTGGTCAGAATGTTGGTCAGAATGTTGGTCAGAATGTGTGCCCTATCGTTGTAGGAACTTCAAACACTAATTCTAGCACTGCTGGAAACGCTAAACCTAAAATATCCTCTCCAAAGCGAGGTAACCCTGTACGTGATATTGAAAACACTGAAGATTGCTCTTGTCCTGTTACAAGCTGTCAGAAAGTATTCAAGTACTTCAGAAATTTGGTCGCACACGTTAAGGCTCACAAAAATGAAGAAGAGGCTACACATTTTCTTGAAGTACAAAGCCAGAAAGCAATTTGCCAGTATTGCCGTCGACAGTTTGTTAACATGACTCATTTAAATGATCACTTGCAGATGCATTGTGGCGAGAAGCCGTATTTCTGCATTCAGCTGGGATGCAAGTGCAGCTTTAACTCGCATGCTGAACTTCTCATGCACAGAAAGGTGCATTCAGAGTTCCAGGCGCAGTGTATGTTTCCAAACTGTGGGAGGGTATTCAGTGAAGCTTATTTACTCTATGATCATGAAGCACAGCACTACATCACATTTATTTGCAAAAATGACAATTGCGGCAAGATCTTCTTCTCTCTGTCCCAACTGAATCTACATCAGAAAGAGCACATGGGTCCCGAGAGCGCCGAAGTCGATGGCGTAAGGCTTCAAACTGAGATAGAGACCCCAAATTCTTTGAACACGGAGCAAACAACAAACCAAGTCATTGATGTTCCACAAGATTCTAATCTACAGAACATGAAACACTCTGAGAGCATGTTCATCTGCACTCATGGCTCTGTAGAAGAGGCTGATCGCTCTTTATGTTACACAAGTGAATCATCAGTCACACATGACCAGTCACCAGCTAGGGACCCTTCTGTTGCTCAGACTAATGAGGCATCTACGACTCCAAACACAGCTTGTGTGACGCAGTCTGACGATGATTCTGAAAACCAGATTACTCTTCGATCATGCTATGTGAAAGTGATGCCTATTCCAATCGAATATGATGATTCTGTTTTCTTGCATGCTCTTAAGACCTCTGAAGATATGAATCAGTCCGTTTTGAAAGATTCGAAGCTGTTTTGCTTCACTTGTAAACAGTTCGCAGCGGATGAAGAGACGCCCGATTTACAAAATGGAACAGAAACAGATGCATTTGAACAGCAATGGTCACAGAATAAACTGGAAAACGCAGAAGGAAATCTCATTCACATCTGTCCGTTTGAGATGTGCACGCGAAAATATAGCACATCAAAAAGTTTGTCAAGGCATGTTAAAAACGTGCATATCGAAGCTTTTGAGGAGTGGAAGCTTTCAAGGAAGTACAAGAGGATTGCAGAAATTGCTGCAAGGAAATCTGACCCTAAACATGCAAATTTACAGACTTCCAAAAAGCGGATAAAGCCTTCTACAAAGGTAGTACCTGGCCAGTTTCCAGACGTCCAGCAGGTGAAGCTTCAGGCGGACAGTACAGCTGCAAATCCTGTTCCACATGTTTCTGCTCCTGTAAACGCACAATCATCCGGTGGCAAATTTTGCCCTCAGTTTGAAGGAGCTCAGAATGAAACTCCACTAACTGAGACTCCGCTCATGCAGCCACAGATGGCTCAGTCATGGACTTCAACTTCATTTGATGGATATAATTCTGATTACTCTTTGCAGAATAACTTTCCCACAATGATCATGCCTGATGGTGTACAGCAGCCTTATCCATTATACCTACCAAACACTGACCTACTGTCCGAAAGAGACATGGATTACGCTCCTACTTTATCTGACGACGGGACCACACTATCGACAGGAAACATGGATTCACACATGAGTGTAATGAATGAAGCTTCTAAATATGTGTCGAACTCTTTAAGGGTATTACATGCTCTTAATAGTGATCAGACATGTGAGATGTCACAAATGGCATCAAATGAAGAACTTGGATATATACAGATCAGACAAAACAATAACAGCATTGCTACAACCGATGTTGGTGATTTGCATTCTGTGCCCGAACAGAATTTCAACCCATATTTTTCGTCTTATCCAGCAGAGACATGTTCCACTTCAGAACAACCTCGGTTAAAGCCAGAAAAAGAATACACAGCCAGTGATGCTAATCCGCTGTTCTCATCAAAAGTTAAAACTCAAACCCATTTTGTATCGCCTATTTGCAAAGAAGAACCGGAATGTTTTTCTGTTTCAAATGCCAGTACTACAACAATGAAAAATGAACAGAATAATGATGTAGTGGCACAAGAAATGTCCCCAGTGACAAGCGAAGACATTTCTTGTGGTGAGAAAAGTGTTACAAGTCCTGGCGAAAGCATGAAAATGAAGAAAATTAGATCATCAAAGAGGACTAAGTGGCCTGCAATAATAAAGGACGGAAAGGTTATTTGCTGCAGGTGTTACAGGGAGTTCACTAGCACCAAGTCCCTTGGGGGACACTTATCTAAACGATCTCAGTGCAAACCGTTAGATGAGGTTGATCTAACTGCTGATTTGCCTACATCATTTCTTGATTTTCTGAACGATCCAGACATTTCAAGCATCCCGATCCCTCTTCCAAGAAACGACCTGCAAGGCCAAGATCCTCAGTCACTTGTACAGCAGCAGTCCGAATCAGATGTCCTCAATAGTAACAGCTTTACAGACATTGATAGCCCAAATTACAGTCTTCAAAACGGCCATCTGTCATCTGGAGACGCATCTGAAAGTCCTTTTATAGGCCCTCATAATCAGAGTGAAGGTTCTTCTAGCGTGCCATCTTTGAAAATTCTTGATTTGCCAGAAACTGACACTCAAAAGAACCTTAATGCTGAAATATCCTCTATATCCCCTGTTGAAGATGGCAACATTTTAGAAATTGAGCGGGCATTACAACGCCTAGATTTAGTTGATGGAGTCAACCACGACACCCTAAAAGTTGGAACACCTGTCTTGCAAAATCTTACACCTGTCACTAAAACAACAACTAAGAGCTGTAATAAGACAAAAAGTGAAGCAGAAGGTCAAGAACTGAAGAATGTTCTCAAACCATTTAGATGTACTGAACATAACTGTGTCTACGGTGCAATGACAAAAGAAGCCTTATTTAAACACTTAGTCAGAGTACATGAATTTACTGAAGAAAAAGTTAATGAACTGAAGAGAAACCCAGACAGATTATCACCATACGTTTGTCACATGTGCTCGAAGACATTTACCAGAACCACAGGCCTTAAAATCCACTATAAAAATGTACATCATTTGGCAAGGGAGGAAATATCTAAATTAAAAATTGGCCGACAGAGCAGAAAAACTAAAACGTCTAACTCTGTATCAAAAGATGAGCCTAAGAACCTCGCCAGCCCTCAAACTATAACTTTTGGCACGGCAAGCTCTAATATAAAGAGTCAACCAGCAGAAAAAAAGCAATGTCTTCATCAAGTTGCTCTAACAAGTGGTGAGAGAAGTCCAGCTGCTGCTGTGTTCCAGAAAAATTTAGGCCCAGTTATAATCTCAGTAGAGGATTTAAAACCACTGCAAGTTCCTTGTCACATTGAAGATAACTTAAGTGTGCAGAGTTCAACTACAGCTGTAAAACAAGAACTGGCAGTTGGAAACCCTATTCCTCTTGACAAACACTGTGTTTTGGAGCAAGCTACCAATTCGTCATTCATACATGTGGAAGAAAGCATGACCGAACAAATGGATAAGCCAAAAAAAACAAAACTTAAAAAAGAGAAACCACAAAAAAAGATTGTTACCAAAGTTGAATCTGTTGAGGCAACTGATGATGTAAGTTTGTACAGGCCATATCGGTGTGTCCATGAAGGATGTGTAGCAGCTTTTTCTATACAGCAAAATCTTATCCTGCATTACAAAGCGATGCATCAGTCCGAGTTATTAGACGAAGCAAATGAAAACGCCAGTGGTGATCATGGTGCTGGTTCTACTCGTGTCCATGAATTCAAATGCCAAGTGAAAGAATGTTCTAAAGTTGTCTCTAAAGTTACAAGCTTACTCAAGCACTATCTTTTGCTTCACAGATGCACGCTAGAAAAAGCTAGTGCTTTGCTATCCGGTATTGAGGTAGGGAAATTCCAGTGTGACCAGTCAAAGTGCTCTGCAAATTTCACATGTCATCTGAAATACATTGATCACATTAAGAATGACCACAAAGCAATAAGAGTTTCTGCGGATGGAGATTTTGAAAGTGTTGACCTCACTTTCAAGTGTGAATACGAGGGTTGTGACAGGGTCTATACCACAAAGTCGAATCTTTTACGACATTTCATGAAGAAACATCAATCAACTTTTGAAACCCTTAAACAGAAACAAAAAAAGTGTGAGGCAGAAACTGAAACTGCAAAAACGCTCGACGCAAATCCTAATGATGGGAAGGAGAATATTTCAAGTAACAAGGTTAAACTGAAAAAGAAAAATTCAAAGAAAAAGGAGGAAAAAGCCCGTAATCACTGGACAAGCTTCGGAAAACCTTCCTTGAAGTCCATGGACGAGGCATCTGCCATGTGCACTGGCCAGTTTCCTCTACAGTACCCATGTATGATTAAGGGCTGCGACTCGGTCTCGAATACAGAGCGGAATATAGTTACACATTATACTACTCATGGTCTCTCGGAACGCTACATTGAGAATCAGAGGAGCCATTTTATATTCTGTAAGAAAAACTCACGAATAAGGAACAAGGAGGGGAGTAAAGTGGATGAAATTTCGTCAGACACGACTGAGGGTGAAAAGACTAATGCTGATGAAAATACTGATCTTGTTCAAAAGGCTGATGATCAGCAGGAGGTGGAGCCTTTGCAAACGGTTGATCCTACCCCAGAGGCTGATCCCTCAGAAATGGCAGATCCTCAGCAGAACGCTGAACCAACACAAATGACTGATTCTCAGCAAAATGCTGATCCAGTGGACTCAATGGTTATTTCCCAGGATCTAGAGTCTGAAAACAAAGCTCCTCCTGAAACTGAGCAACAGACTTTGGCGAACCCTACACCCACTCCAGTACTGATGAAACGCAAAAGGGGCCGGCCACGAAAGTCAGAACAGACACTAAAAGTCGCTCCGGAACGGAGACAAAGTCTTAGACACCCCACTACAGATGGCAGTGATGTCACAAAAGTTTTGGAATCTACATCCAACTCTGTTGCCCATTACCAGGAACAGACAGAAAGTGGAGTTGCACAAAAGCTTTTCAGTCCTTTAGGGTTTAAGGCATCAATACTTAAATTATTTGAAGAGCCTCCATCGACAAATACTTTCAAGAGGAAATCAACTGAAAGCGATTGGACTGATAAGCCATTAAAACGAAAACAAAAAAATCTAAATGCTAACAGGATCTACAAAAGCTCTATGTTTCTGAAGAAAGGCAGGGACCAAAATATGGTTCATTTCCGAAATCCTCTCAAGCTAGAGTCTGTCAATAATGTTAAAATTGTTATGGATGGAAGTTTTTCCAATGGTGCTGATCTTTTGCTGAAACAACTTCAGGACATGCGGCCTACAGTCATCCTGAAAAAGTGGCTGTGCAGTTGATGACTGGCTGTGAGACTGATGTCTCTGTCTCTTTTCAGAGCTTTGCACTCAGGATTAGATAATGTTACATGCTGCAGACAGGTACATCAGCTAACAGTTTGTCTGAGGTTTTTCAAGCATTTCATTTGATTTGGGAAGACTGAAAAGACAGATTCTTATACAAAATATTAATTTTACATTTTGAGATACCATTATGTACATTAGGGTTTAAATGTTATGTAGAAACATATTTGTATTTATGAAGTCAGTTCCCTTTTAAAGCTTAGCATTTGCTAAATGTAATATTTTACACACATGCTGAAAAAAAAAGTTTTGATATATCCCTATGGGATCCGTTTCTTTTTTAAGTATATATTTATTTTTTACTTCACTGTAGTGTATAGTAATGTATATGTCTTCCACACAATATTCAATAAAAGTAACCTGAATGCTTTCTGTAAATGACAGCTGTTACTTCTTTCAGAGATGCATAACCTAGGCTTACATTTACTGCAGTTAGTGGTATTCTTTTCTACAAGCCCAAATAGTAATACTAAGTATTAAAGCTTTAAAAAATGTTTACAAAATTTTAACAATTCATTAAAAAAATTCCATTGGTAGCTGTTAGTTGCCTGTAGTGAAGATGTATTTCCCCAGTTTTTAAAAAAAATTTTTTTTACAAGGTTATAATGTGAAGTATTTCAGTTTTCTATATAAGCATGTGCAGTGACTCCTCTTATATGGGAGCGACCATATTGCCTACTCTTGACTTTAGGGATTATCAAAAAGCCACACATTCAGCTACAGTTAAAACAAGAGCACGGCACTACTGGATGACCCCATTAAACACACGTTCATAATTTACTGTAGCCTATCCATCTACAGTGCATATTTTTTAGGAAGTAATCAGAGAACAAAGAAGAGGAAATCCATGTGGACAGAGGGATGATCTGCAAACCTCAGGATCTAACTGGGAATACTGGAGTTGTGAGGTGTTGGTTTGCAAGCTTGTGAAAAAAACAACCTAAGCCTGAAGGTCATTAGGAATTGGAATGAAGTGTTCATTTAAGATAGTAAATCGAATTCATATTATGTGATGTAAATAGTCTTTTTGTTATTTTGAAACAAAACATGGTTGATCTAACAACAGAGGTTTGCTGTAAATTAATTGCTGCATATCCTTCTCTCTCTCTCCCTCTCCCCCACCCCAAAAAAGGTGAAACTAGTGAAAAGGTTGAATAAAGCAAACAGCCAATGAAAAAGCTGAATATTCATTCGAAAGCGCACAACCCAATTGAATGGCTGAATATTCCCTGAAAAGCAAACAGCCAATCCAAGGATTGTATGTCTCCCTTCATGGCTCCATGCTGCCTCTACTGGACGAAGCTGATCATAACACCACAGCACTCCATCAAACGTATGACTTCTTTCTGTTTTCTAAACCATCTACGCGCACGCACCCGAATTACAGACAGTTTAGCTCACCACTTAGCCGGAAATGTAACCGACTAGAAAAAAGATTAGAGATTTTTTTTGCGTTTGATGATCCCCACACACCTTCTATGTCATAGCGCATACGTCAGAAGCGCGGGAAAAACAGGAGGAAGTGGCGTCGCGGTATCCACATCAGACTAATAAAACATGGCTACTTCGTCAGTATCAAAGGTAAAGTTTAAAACCCATGCCTCTCCATAGGCGCGTTTAGTGATTTAATGGCACTTATATCGTTATTACCGGTGCAGACAAGACTGTGGTTACAAAGTAACGAAGTTTAAAATTAGAACGCGCTTCTTTTACTAACTTGCATTTCCACCTTAAATGAGTACAACTGTTGTATAACGCGTTCAGAATGATCATAACTTGGTCTTTGTTATTATTATTGATATAATTATTTCAATTAATCAAACTGGACTTACAGTTGGAATCCACTGTTGCCAGTGTATTTTAAGGGCTTCTAAGCTCCTTTGTGTTAATAATAAGAAATATTTGTGTTATGAACCGTTTTTCCTTCTAAAATGACCGATTGCTGTTTAAAATGATTTAAGGTGGAACGAAGAATTCGAAGAAAGCACCTATTTATTTATTTATTTATTTATTTATTTATTTTCAGTTTGTTTGTTTGCTTGTTTGTTTGTTTTAGCATGACTGTTTTTGGAAATCTACAAATCGATCTGGTGAAACTGTTGTTGAGTTCTGCACTAATTTACTACCAAGAAATATCTTGGACTAAAGACTGACCGTCAACTCTCACTTAAAGACTGTGGCATTCACTCACTCATCTATACTGCTTTATCCATTATCCTGGGTCACGGTGGGGCTGGAGCCTATCCACACTTAATGCAGTGCTAATCTATTGTAGGGTGCACACACATATATACACACACACTCCTGATCTGCATGTCTTTGGACTGTGGGAGGAAACCGGAGAACCCGGAGGAAACCCATCAAGCAGTACATATACATATGCATGCAAACTCCATGCACACAGACCCGAAGTGCGACTCGACCCAAACCATGGATGTGCAAGGCGACAGCTAACCATTAAGCCACCCTGCCGACAACTTTGGTGTTCATTCATATGTAATACTTTTTGTTAGTGTGCCGAGGCAATATTTATGTTACTTAAATAAATTTATATTGCGTTATGTTATGTATTTGAGTTTGAATTATTAATCACTTGGTGATTGAGCAGTAGATAGTGGTTAATCCAGTACCTGAATCATTATCAAGTGTCAAAAAGGACATGGTCTTAGTTATTACTTTTTGGGGTCACATAGAAATAAAATGTTGACATTGATTCTTTATTTCTTGTGTTTTTAGGGATGCTTTGTCTTTAAGCCAAATTCTAAGAAGAGAAAAAGCACTGCAGATGCAGGTAAGTAGTGGGCAAGCAATTAATTTAAAACAGCAATATTTTAGTATTTATTTTTGCATATTGTATTTTGCATTATTTCCACAAAGCCCGTATTGACAGGAAGTTTCCTGTCTTTGTCATTTTCATGATTGTGATCAGAAGACTATTTTATTGATGGGAATGACGACTGCGCGTACAGCAAAGAACGCTTCATTACTTGTCAAAGACTTTGGGAGAAGATTAAAACAGACACACAGGTTTGTGGCATTTATTTAAAAGTAAGATATTGTATTAAGTAAAGCAGGAAAACACCATTGCTTTTCATTTCAAATCAAATGACTTGTTCTCTCTTAAGCAGATTTTGCAGGATGATCTGAATAAGAAAATATTGGATAGCCTTTTAGAATTCATCAAAAAATGTAGCTTAAGTTTCCAGACCAGAGCCAATGATTGGGCATCTCTCATGAGAGCCAGCGAAATACCTACAGCTGCTCTGGTACTTGGTATGTGCACAATTTTGTGTTCATTATTATAAATATACAGTATGTTGAAGACAACTTGACCCCTAAAATTTCTTCCTGTTAGGTGTGAATGTACCAGATCATGACATGACATTTCAGAGCCTATCGGACCTCTTACGAGAGACTGTAACCCCCTTTGCCGTTTCTGTAGAGGCCAAAGAATGTGCAGGTGTCCTGTTTACTTTATAAAATTTTGTGGCATTTATATGTAATTTTATAAACACTCACAGAGCACTTCATTAGGAACATTATACTAATACTGGGTAATGCCTCTGTTTTGTTCTCAAAACAATCTTAGTTCATTTTGGCATGGATTTCACAAATTGTTGGAAATGTTGCATTAAGATTAAGGGCCATGTCGACACAGACATTTTGGTAGATGATTGTGCATGAAAATTCCAGGTAATCAGCAATAGAAGTACAAACCAGCCAAAATCACTGAGCTTACTTTTTTTAAGGGTTGGCCCATATCTACAGTACATGATTTTCTGTATTGCCCTGCTGTCACATAATTGGCTGATTAGTGTTTTAGTGAGTGCATATATTAGGATTAAATGCACAAACTGTCCTGTGTTGACACAGCGTTGAAGAATTTGATGCAGAGAGTATTAGAAAGATTGATCGGTGCCGGCGTGTCAGTGGATGATGATGAAGATGACTCTAATATGTCTTTACCACAAAAGAGGGTATCCTGCTCAATGAACGCACTTTGTCAGTGGTATAAGACAGTCAGAAAGGTAGGAAAGCATATCAAGTCTAGTTATTTCTGGAGGTTTCTATGTCTACCCATGTTAATGTTACTGTAAATAAAGCTGGAAGTTATTTTGCTGCTAGACATAATGAGCTCGTTGTATTTGTGGCTTAAATAGAATGGGAAGTCACCGGGGAAGAACTGCAGTTCAGGAAATAACTTCTTGGAGACCCCACCAATTTTGGTGATTTTTAAAGATTTTGAAGCTTTTAATCCACGTGTTCTTCAGGACTTTATTCTTATCTGCAGGTAAATATATATATATTTTTTTCTTTTATTAATTGTTGTTCTGTTTGTTACTTCCTGTTATATTTTTTTCCCTACCATTTGTATATACAATGTTGATCAATTACAGTACATCTTGAAAAAATTGCATATCCATGAAAAATTTAATTTTCTTTCATAATTAAAACTTAAAACTCTCATATTTTTGAGTCAAAAAGGGAAACAAAATTGTTAGGTCCACTTCTTCCTCTCCGTAGCCCATGTATTAAGCTTCTGATATTGTCTCTGGCAATATTTATACTAGGTAGGCAATAGCTGTAGCCCATTTCCTGAAGATGTGGTGGCTCTTGATGCACCGACTCCAGCCTCACTCCTCAATCCTAAGCTCTCAAGTTCTTGAAATGATTTTGCTTGACAATTTGCACAAGCAACACCGTGTCAGTGATTGTGAATTGTGACAGTGAACTGTCAGGTCAGCAGTTTTCCCCATGCACATACTGAACTTGATAACCCGAGATACACACAGTATTTATTTTGTATGAATGGTTATTAATTTAAACTCCTAAATATTGAGATATAAAAATATTTGTTTTGCGTATTCTTTTAGCTTGCGAGGATGAAGGAGATTGTGTTTAGAAGTTAGTCATGTATAGGAAATAATATAGACATGAAAAACATAATACAGACGTCTTCAATGTCTCATCATTGTCTTGTTGCTTTGCAGTTAAATAAAATTTGACATCAAAGATACTGTCCATATGGTAGAACTTCTTTGTAGTCTATTAGTAGTGATCACAGAACATTGCAACTTTTTCGATGTTCTGTGCTACAGGTTAAGATTTGCTGCAGGCTCTGAAATTACTTGAAAAGGGGATTTTTTTTTTTTAATTGTCCATCTTTTTGTTTACATTGTTTATTGGTTTAGCACAGTGCTGTAAGTATCAGGTATCCTCTAAATAATGAGTTAACAAAAATGTTTAACATTTTTTTTTATTCTGGAATATATGTATTTTTTTATTCTAACTACCCAGTATAAATGTAGATAAAAACCCACTTCCACTTATTTATTTATTTTTAGGACTGAGTGGAATATGCTGCTTTCTGTCAAAACTTTGAAAGATCATTTTGGCATTTCTCTTTGATTTAAGATTCGGTTGATAATTCTATTTTATACATCCTGTCAAAGCCCTTACCAGTGACATTTACACAATAATTGCTGTGCAGTTGATGTCTGTCCGGAAAAGCAATCTTGCAAATGTTGCTGATTTATGTAATAAAAAAATGATATGGTGCATTTTATCAAATAATTGTAATAATTGAAGAGTAAATGTTTTTGAACAGTCGGTACATCCAGGAGCTTCCGCTGATCTTCGTCTTTGGCATCGCCACGTCTCCCAGCACTATTCAGCACATGTTACCACACTCTGTCTCATCTCTGCTGTGCATTGAGCTCTTTCAGTCACTCTCCTGTAGCCAGCACCTTGCAACAGTTATTGACAAGGTATTAGTTATCGACAGTTCCTAAATAATTACTGATGATTAGCTGATAATATGATGATGATGATGATGATGATGATGATTATAATTTTGCTTTGCAGCTGATTTTGACCTCACAGTTTCCGTTCAAGCTCAGTGGGAAGGTTCTACAGGTGCTGGTGAGCATCTTCCTGTATCATGACTTCTCAGTCCGCAACTTTGTTAAAGGCCTACAGGTGAGCCGATGCAACAGCAACAAATGTAGATTGCATTCTGATTTCTGACCCACTAGTATGCATATAGTACGTTGATATGCTGTGTTGAGAAAATATGCTCATTCTGTTCCAATCATAGTTGGCCCTGTTGGAGCACTTCCACTCTCAGCCCCTCAGTGTGCTCTGCTGTGAGAAAAAGGACTTTCTGTTGTACGCACAGAAGTTGCGGCACCATGATGTGGAGATGATCCGCCAGGTGCCCTCTTTCATGAGGTGACACATTTTCTATAACCATTGGAAAGCAAAAGTGTAAAAAAAATTAAATTAAATAAATAAAAATTCCAAATGTTTCATGATGAATTTTCTGAAAAAGGGTTCAACAAAACGTTAGTGAAAAGTTTGAAAAGGATTGTGCCTGTAGTCCAGCCTTAGCTTGGTTTCAAATGAAGCAGATATTTGTAGGGAATGATCCCCAATTCAATTCAATTCAATTCAATTCAATTTTATTTCTGTAGCGCTTTTAACAATGGTCATTGTCTCAAAGCAGCTTCACAGAAATTAAAAGAAAATGAAAAGAAGACTTATGGAAATGTATATATGCGTAAGAAAAATGTGTCTAGATAATGAGATTGTCCCTGATGAGCAAGCCAAGGGTGACGGCGACAGTGGCAAGGAAAAACTCCCTGAGATGGCAATAGGAAGAAACCTTGAGAGGAACCAGACTCAACAGGGAACCCATCCTCATCTGGGTGATAACAGATAACAGAAATTGTATAACATCATGTGTGTTATGCAGATGAAAGAAGATGAAAGATGAAAGGCCCCACTGTGCCTGCCTCGTATGCCTGTTGATGGTCAGGTACTCAGTAAAAAGTAGAATTTTAGCCATAGAATAATTGTTCTAAGTAAAGAGTTCAAGACCGTAGGGGAGACCCTGGTGACAGGATATATCTGATGTGTTTAAAACTCCATCTCTTGTCTTACCTTTCTTGAAGGAGTTGACGTACTATACTGTAGGTGGTCCATCCTTTATTTTTCCACTTGAGTGAAAGCCAATATACACATAAATGTTTGGGCAGACCTCTTGTTCCACACTTGTGCTTTATCTGACTCTGAACTTTTATCTTAGATATGTAGAGGCACAAGACGCACAGGAACAGGTTCAGCTTCTCACCAGTGATGAACATGTAAAGGTAAGCTCTTGATATTTATACTAATAGTCTGGTTCTTGTATTACTCATTAGAGGTAGGTCAGTTTATATGCCAGTTATTTTTAGTTCTTAATAATTGCTGTAGTAAATTCACCTATTAATATGTACATTTTAAATAATAAATTTAACCTTATTAAGTGAAAAATAGCTTGTTTAGTGAAATAACTTTAAAGTAAAATATTACATGAGCATGCTTTGTGTTATTTTTATTTTTATTTTTTTAGGCAGTGTGTCAGAAGTTACTGAAGGATCTTAGGAAATACCATAAGAATTACTATCCCGTCCTCCGCTGTCTGCACACACTGACGGCATCTCTGCCTAAGTATCCTCTGGGAAAACAAGTACGATCCTAAATTATGTGAAGTGTATTAATATTATTTATAAAGGCTAAATTATTTTTAAGAAATGCTCTTAAATGCTGCTTCTCATTTACTGAACAGTAAATTATTATTATTTTTTTTTTAAGATACGAGAACTACATATATCCTGTCTTGAGAAGAATATATGGGAGACAAGTGAATATGAATCTGCAATGCAGCTTCTGAGGTAATGGATTATACCACGGATTATATATGTTTTGGAAGATCGCTTACAGATTTGTATTAGAAGATTTTTTGTAATTGAAACACAAATGCTTGACAACTTGGGACAAAACATGTCCAGCACATACATATTTTTTTCTATAAAATTTAGAAAAACATATTTAAATTATGATCAATTTTATAAGCTGAATCAACTAAGCATAAATATATATATATATTTTAAATCCTACTGAAAATGATTTTTATTTGATAATGTCTCCACTGAACATGAGACAAGTGTTTGTCCAGAACAAGAGTTAACATTTTAAAATAGCTATAAAAAAAGATTGCGTGTTAAGTAATAACGACATGTTAATTAATTAATAGCTATTAAGTAAATAATTCATAAATTATTTTAATGTTAATTTTGAATTTATTGAATTCGTATCTGTCAACACCGTCAGACATTTCTAAAATAATAATAATAATAAAGTCAGGCAATCTTGTTGTGGTCAACCAAGACTCTAAGTACCCCTTCATGACTCCCTGTTTGTTTTATAACCTGTTCTGCTGCTCAGGTTCTTCTAAGTTTGATCCAGCTGTGGTCACAGGCATAACGTCAACAACATCAGTCCTAAAGTATATTACATTTTGGGTAATTTTTAGT